>JALJCO010003193.1:0-92467 GCA_023101725.1 Atherinomorus stipes
AAATCATACTGCAACTGCATTGCCACATTATTGCAATATTTTTAAAGCCATAATCTTTTTTCTTTTTTTAAATATATAACAAAACATTGAAACACTGAAATAATAAATTGATAAACAATAAAGCACTTTCTTCCATATTTACACCAGTTTAACATCAGAAACTTCCTGAGATGAACATCAACCCGCACGCTGACTCGGGAAGGTACAGTTAGTGCTTTATTGAATCACTGAAAAGCCTTTTATTAATCATGACACCAGAACATCAATCACTGAAACATATTTACAGCTCGTCATCATCAATGCCGTTGCGTTTTCCTGCATCAGTAAAGTGCACCTTCATAAACAGTGAGTTCTTCACCTGGTTACAGAGAGAAAAAAAGAAAAAAAAACCTCCTGAAGAACCTAATAAAAATAAAAGTCATCAGTAACTATTGATTTAGGCTTTTAAAAATGTCTTTTTGCCACTTGAAGTTTCCCACAGATGACCATTGACACCCCAGCATGTCAAGTCTTTGACAAAAAAAAAACTTGTTAATTTGTTTATCTGCATATAATCACCATGAAACACTGGGGGGAAGACAAGTCAATTAATAAAACCAGTTAAGAGAGAGAAATAATAATAATAATAAAAAGTAACGCACATCTGATCAATAACATGGCGCCAGGAGAAACACCGACCCCCGATGGTTATTTGGCGGAGAAGATGGAATCAGTTTTATGACACTATTTTCTAACACTACATGATAGCTGAGAATAAAGTTCCTCAAATTTGAGTGAATTTATAAAAAAAAAAATCTGAATATCAGAAGCATCAGTATGAGCCTCCTTTATAAAAAAAAATGGCTACTGAGGAAACGTGAGAACTTTGTGCTTGTGTTTCACAGCCCTCAGACCAGCCTTTCAGGATCCAAACTGATCAAAGGAGGATAAAGCACTTCTGGCTCACAACTGCGGCCTCAAAGCTACACGGTACAGCAGTTTATGGCCATTATAGAGGGTTTCATTCATGTGCCTATTTATACAGGAGGAGATAAGCACATGACACTAAATGTAGTTCACATTCGCTCATGCTGGCTCTAGCCGTGACATCATGAACAGAAACTGAGATCACACAGTAATGTTTAGATGCTGGACGCCACATGACATGTTTTCTTAAAATATCCCAAATAAATCCAGAAAAAAAAGAACATAAAAAACAGAGGGTTAGGTCTGAAACTCGTCCTTCAGTTCATATTAGTCGCACCTCCTGGTGAGCGTCTAGCATTAGAAATGTGGGACAAAATATGCAGTTTTCTGCAAGAATTCCTACATAAACAAAAAGAGTGATTTCAAGTGTGAGATCCAGGTAAACATCCTTCAAAGTGTAAAATCTTTTCTGTTCAAAATTGTCTGTTTTTGTGTTTATTCTCAATTAAGCTATTCAGAAGGTATTCTGTACCGAGAAACTATCTATGAACTGCATTTGATTTATTCCGTTATTTTTATTCATGTTAAGGTGGAGTTTTTCTTGGCAGGTATGAAAAGGAGGAATGATTTCAGCTGAATACAACTATTACCAAACTACTATGAAAGATTTAATATTGGCATGAGAAAGGCGTAAACATCTTCGATCCTAAAGATTTTCATTGAGCTGACCCCTTTCAACCAGGGGGTGCAGGACTTAAACATCAGGTTAATATTTTCCAGCAGGAAATATTTGACAAAGTTCATGCGTGTGTGCATAAAGTCAAACTCACACGTGCGTCAAATCCCAAAGCAAAACAAAACAAAACAAAAAACACCCAACCAAAATGCAGTTTTGGTGACATCACAACCAGATATCGTCTAAAACAAGGACAGGTGTATTTTGTGTCAAAGTTTTTCTATTAATTATCTTCATCTTAGCATTTGATACAATTGTTTTTCTAAGAAAAAGAAAAAACACCTTAAGTGAGAAAGTGCACATGTTGCTGAAGGATCAAGCGTTTCTTAAAGCAAAACTAAGTAACTTCAGCTCAGGGCTCCCTCTAGTGGTCTCCTTTCTCTATCATAAAGTTTACACTCCCCCTGCACCCCCACAGCACACAGACGTCTTCTCTGTCTTTCCCCTATTCTGATCCCCGAATATATTTCTAAGCTTTTACTAGCTTGTTGATGCTATTTTGCTACGTTGGTAGCAGCAGCTCGTCTCCCTTTGCAGCTGCTCAAAGCAGAGTCCTGTGTCTCCTGCAGCGGGACGTTTTACCCGAGGACCGGTTCTTCACGCTGGCCCAGCAAAGCGTTGGTGACTGAGTAGAACCAGTTCAGAGAGCCAGTGCTTAGGTGGTGGAAAGCCAAAGAACCGGTGCTTAGTCTGGTTCTGGTTCAAACCAGCGCTGGAAGCAGCTTGGTGCAAAGGGGGCCTGAGTGCCGTACGGCAGTTTGTGTTGTCGCAAGATTTGTGTCGGGTCTGCTACAGGTCAGAGACACCGGGGGGAGACGAGGAAACATCTAATCGCCCCATAAACATGTTGTTTAGCCCCACAGGGATTCGGATTAAGCTAAAAAAGCTACTTAGTTTTGCTTCAAGTTTAAAAATATTTTTTAAGTTCATCTGATTTTACATTTTGTTGGTATATTTTGTGCAGCGAACTTAATGCGCTGCAGTGTTGACTTTGAGGGTATTTGGATGAGTGATTCAGCTCATACTTTATGCAACATGTTGTTACACTTTTTACAACTACTAAACTACTGAAAGACCATGTGAGGAGTTCAGGAACCTCAGAAAGGGTTGCATTCTTATCCAACAGGTACTGCGCCAGTCGTGATTTTAACAGTATCAGGAACATTCTGTAACTCATTTCAGCTCCTCAGTTTTGACATTAAAGCTTACACTGAGGTATTTTTGTAGGTATTTACCCTTTAGTGTTTTTTTATGCGATGTATTCAGTAATTCAGATTTTACAATAAATTTCTAGAGGTTCAATCAGTGCTGACATCTTGGATGATCACAAAGAAAAGTTTTTTCTGATAATTAACTACTTCACTCAACTAAACTTGCTTTACTTTTGCCTGACAGACACAGCTGAGGGTGCAAAAGCTCTCACTTTGGTCGTAGATGCTGTATTATGAATGGGCTCAGTTTTTCAGAGAGAATCAGAGGAAAAACAAAAGTATTCGACCAGTTCTGTTCAGGGACAGTGTCCAACAGCAACATACCAGCACTAGTTTGCATGTAAACTAATAAAACTTATGCTGCATTATGTTGTATTTTGATGGTAAAGTGTCTCAGCAGCAGCATAGCTTTTTGTTCCTGTGACAGTAAAGTGATATAATCTGCTGCTTCGTGCACAAAGGAATTTGATTGCACAAATATACAGTCAAAAATATGGCCACGTCTGAAAGGCATGAGGACATGTCAGATTTTGAAGACTGTCTCAAATTTGTTTCTACAAATGAACTGTTACTATTTTCTCTATGAACCTGGAATACCACCCAGACGTTTAACTCCGCAGCTGGCGAGAAACTCGTCCCTCAAAATGTGATGTAAGGTTAGTTTTATTTGTAACATTATTCGATTAACATGGGCATTTACATAGATAGTTTTAGGTTACAACTGATTTACCTCAGGTGTATTGCGGAGTGGATAAGATCGTTTTTAATGACAGGCTAGGTGATCCTATTGACTTGCACTAGCATAAGCATCTGCAACCTCCTGCAACTAGAACTAGATGAAATATGGTGAAACTGTCTGCAGTGGCAGGTAGAACCCTGGCTAACTAAAAAAAATGAAGCCCATGTCTAAAATTCTGAACTGCCCCTTCAATGTTACCTCAGCGCTTAAAAATAAAACTGTGCTTTCTCTTCTTCTGTTTTGTTTTTAACTACGTAAAGACATTGGCTGAAAGTTGCACTGCTGCCTGGGATGTCCTGACTGGCAGAAAACCATTCAAATCCACCTTCTGGGTTTGTGTCCTTTGAATCCTGATTTGTTTTTTATCCTCCGACAGTAATGTTAGCTCTTCTTACAAAACAAATGTAAAAAAACAGAAACTTACAGGTTATTCTACAGTTAATAATGTTTTTGTCAATAGTGGCGCCGGTATAAAAGCAGCGTTTTTTTTTCTTGCACAGAATACAACATGTCAAAGTCCTGGACGAGACGTTTCCTTGTTTTCACTGTTCCTCTTCTTGTAGTGAGGGTGCCTTAGGTCTATCCTCCATCTTAAGCAATGCCCTCCTTTGAAAACTTGGGAGTCCAGCACAGAGGAAACACACGTTTTTAAGTCCCAGGCAGTCCAGCCGGTGGATGGTGTTTCCTTCCTCGGATTCCTGAGCAGCTGTCTCGATGATGCCAGCTGGGACTTGCCTGGGAGCCAAAAACATGCATCCTCCAAGTGTCATTAGGCTTCAGACTCACCCCTCTTCTTCCCTTCCTCTCCAGCATCGCTGTCCTCTGATTGGCTGCTGCTGAGCACAAGGAACTGTCCGTCAGAGGCAGGTAGGTTGGGAGGACGACTCGAGGCAGCAATCAAACGACTTTGTTCCTCCAGATCCTGTAAATCAGATAAAGAAATAAAACCAATATTAAAGATTAAAATGTAAAGCGCTAAAAAAAGAGCCAAGTTAGAAGGTTGGATGTTACCTTTTCTATTTGTTTTTGTTTGCTGAGCTCCTCCTGCTGTTTCTCTTTGGCTTTGTCCTGCTCCTTCCTTTTCTCTGCCGCTTTCCGGTCCTGCCAAACGACAAACATCCACAGCACACCTAAAGCAGCTGCAAACACAACGAAAATGTGGATGGCCGAGTCCGAGTATTAACTGCCGCAATCTTACCATCTCTGAGTGGAAGGCTATCTGCTTGGCCAGTCCGATGCTGTCACAGATCTGAAACATATGAAGAAGACAGACAAAAAACGCGTTAGACACAAAAAACAGAGCTTCATAGTGTGAGATAAACAGACAAACAACCTTCTCTCCATCATTGTTGGACTCAAAGATGTAGCAGACAGCCCGACTGTCCCCCCGCCCGCCTGCCGTCTGCAGAACGAAACCAAAAAGCCTCTTGTTGTCCTGATGAGATGCACTCTGGACCACACTGGAGAGGGGGAACTGTAGCAGGACAGAACAGGACACCATGAACAAGAAAAACTTCAAAACCTTGACACGTCTGATCAGGAAACTAGGATCATCTTACTCTGAGTCGAGTGACCTGTGTCTGAGGATCAATGAGCCTGAAAAAACAACACATGCATTAATATTTGAGGACAGATCGACTGCAGTGAAACTGGAAAGATAAAATAATTCTGAACTATCCCCACATAAACATATATGTTAGTTACACAGTGACCACATTCTCACTTGAGGCAGTCACAGGTGACCAGCAGATGCGACTCGGTCATCCTGAAGATGTTGTGGATGGCTCTGGCAGCCAGGATCTGCCTCATTGTCTCAGAGATGACGTCCGTTGACTCCGTGTTCTTGACCTCCATCGAACCAAGAAAGCGAACGATGAAGAGTTGGTGGAGGATTGAGTCTGGATGAAAGGAGGAAATGAAAAGTGAAAATCGCAGGGCCAGTTGCTCCACTTAGAATACTCATGTCTGATCATTATTTAGCATAAGTTGATTATTTTTAACTGATTATTAGAAGAGTTTATCATCATTAGTGATATTATTTTCCCTTAATTATAGTAAACTAAATGGATGAAGACTATGATTTAAATGAAAACATTTCCAGGCCTACTGAACCTAATGACTCAAACATGACGAGCTGTGCTGGTTGATACTAAGAAAATCATTAAAGTTGCTAAATCATTGAAGTTTGACACAGCAGAAAACATGGCTCACACTCATGTCTGCACAAGTTCAGGATATATTTGCAAAAACCTAATTAACTCATTTTTATTCATACCATCTTTTTTATTTATAAATCAAAACATTTTTCAAATAAACTGATTTAAGTAAAGCAGATCTCAGTGGAGCCCCCCTGTGGTCACCACGGGAAAAACATCCACTACAACAGACTCATAAAGCAACAGTGAAAATCAATGCAAAAGAAAACAGGAACCACAGTTTTTGAATCATGGAAAAAATATTAAACTGATGAAGTGAACTGGTGTGAGGGGAAAAAAAAAAAGAAAAAGCACCTTCGCTGTCTTCTGGCGTGTTCTCTCCCGACTCTCCGAATGGATTACTCCTCCTGCAGTCACACAAGGAGACAATTTTCAGTCATGTCAGGACACAACATTACGACTTCTTACAAAATCAAACCCCAAAACTTAAACCAAGGACTTGTTTTTCTTACAAAAAAAAAAAGGAAGCTGAGTCCTTGCAATGCATCTTTCATCAGATGACTGGTGTTGATACTTAGGTGCCAACTTACTGTATACTAGATCACAAACTGTCACTATTAAATACAGTTTTTGACTTCCACAGATCCATATAATCTTTATAAGCTAATTGAAAACACTGGTAACCCTACTTTTAAATATTTAGTCTCTATTTATAAATATCGCAAGCTGGGATTCAATCATATAAGTGTCAAAGACATTTGTAGATAATCTAAAATATATGTAGATCCAAAGGCATTTTTATCCACCTCTTAATGTTAGAAATAAAGAGATGGTTCACTGAATTATGCAGCCGGGGGCACAAGTTCTCAAAACAAAACTGTGGAAGACGGAAATACTAACTTATGTAATCAATTAAAGCAATAACCAAACTTAAAACGAAACCAAATGCTAGCATCCCGAGGAACCACATGAACAGTTACATGTTTTTAGCAGAAACGTCTTGCTTCTTTTTAAATGAAGAACAATAATATGAAGTTTCCCTGAAGATAAAGCTTTGAAAATGGAAACCACCTCCACTCAATAATTTCTAGTTTGGGTGTCTTCCACATAAATCAGAGACTAGCAAAGATTTCCTGACTAAGTAAAAATCAGAAAGTCCACCACTTCCAAACAAATCAGCTAAAAAACGTAAAAGCGTCTAACTAGAGTTATCCCCTCCAGACTAACTCACACCAACCTGCCGGACTGTGCTGCTGTTTTGCTCTGTCCCGAGTTCTCCTCGCTGACCGGGGAAATTATATCAAACTGGATGGGTGTTTCCGGGGCAACCAAAGCATCCAGTGAGAGCACGGACAGAGCAGGTGATGGCTCGGAGCCCACAGAGCTGATACTGCTCGTTCGGCCTGTGCGTCCTTTACTGGAATGAAGACAAAGACAAATGATTAGAAGTTAGGAAAAAGTTCAGCTCTGATACCACAAAGGGTCCATCTTTATTAGATCTGTTGATACTACAAGGCTTTTGACCCCATCTAGTAGTTGTGTGGGTTTTGTATTTAAATACACAACTGCATAGAAGGACTTAATTTGGGTGCTTTTGGGTGAGGAAGTTAGAATCTCCATTTTTTTTTTCTTTTTACTGGACAAACTAGTAACTTAATATGAAACAATGCTGGTTTAATAGAAAACTACAAACTGTTGGTTTCTTTGACCAACATTTGATAGCATACACTTCACACTACAAATGTGAAACATCTGTACCCTCCAAGACCACACTTAAGTCTGAACCTCCATCCATCTGAAATACAACTGAACTTTCTAACAGGCTTTTGAAGGCCATACATAAAGTAATTATTCATCCCTGCATAGACAGACAGCTACCTAAAATGATGTGGTTTGGCCTAAAAGGCAGGGCTACCCCATCCACGACTCACATTACTACAATAGATGGGACCATGATTGAACAGGTTACAGTTTACAGATATTTAGAAATCTTTTTTTTGATAGTGCATTTTCTTTCTCACATCACATAAACATATTACAATCATGTCTGCAGCCAAACGCTTGATTGTTGAAAGGACCATCCTTCCCTTATTTGACTACGGCGACACAATGTACAGACATGCTTGCAAAGGAACTCTTCAAAAACTGGACTCAATTTACCACTGCGCGATTCGACTCGTCACCAAAACTCCTTACAGAACTCATCGTTTTCTGCTCTACAGTCAGGTTAAATGGCCATCATTACAAACTCGCCACAATTCTCACAGGTTTACTCATCTACAAAACTCTCCTCGGCCTTTCACCTCCATATTTATATCAGCTCCTCCACAGTGTCTCTACAGCCAAATACAACACTCGGTACTCCCATAGAATCATGCTACAAATCCCGAAAACAAACTTGCGCTTTGGACAAATGTCATTTTCTTTTGCAGCTTCAAATGACTGGAACGCATTACAAAAATCTCAGAAACTTGATGTTTTTACTTCTGTCTCTGTTTTTAAACGCAATTTAAAGGTGATTTTTAACGACAACTGTAAATGTTTTGTTACATTTTGACTCCTCTTTTGATGTCTTAAATTGTTTGAATGTTTACTGATTTTATTTATTTTTTATTTATGTTCCCCTCCCCCACTTGCCTTACAGGTGCCTATCGCACTTGCCAGGCCGCTATTGTAAATAAGAATCTTGTTCTTAATGTCTTTGCCTGAATAAATAAGGTTAGATAAATAAATAAATGAATAAATAAATACCTGCTGGGTCTCATGCTCTCATGTCTCTGTTGGAAGGACGGTGATGGTGTTACAGCTTCCAGGGCTGTTTGGTTCACTCTGGCTGCCAGCTCCTGTAAATAACATTACAGTACTGTTAACATTTGACGCATCCAGCGTCAAAGTATCTGGCTTAGCATCTTTCTTTCCTTACTTCATACAGCACATGCGCTGATGACAGACTGTGTGTACAAACAAACATTGCAGCCATGGCTGAATGCTATTCTGTGGCCAGGAGCAGCAAAAGGTGTAAGTTCAAATGGCAGAAAATAATCCCTAGTCTTCCCTTAAACTCCTTTTTTAATATTCTTTTCCAGCTGTTTGTAAAACCCCAAAAACTCTCAACAAACTTCTAAAAATTGCTTATCCTCTTCTTCTTCCACATTCAGCCTTTTAGTGTTCTGTTTACACAACATAAAGAAGGTTGATATATTGATTAAGTGGAGATTTGCTACCTTTTCTCAAACATTTAAACAATTTTATAAAGTGTGTCCCTCAAGGACCGTCTCCTATGTGGCAGCCTTTAGAGCCTCCCCCCCTGCAACATCAGCACTGGTTGTAAGATGGTCAAATAAGCTTGATCAACAAATAAATCTTTTTTTTTTTTTTTTTTAAATACCCCCATTTCTCTACTTTCCACACGGACACTGGCCATTTGTGTAAAGATAAAATAATAATAATCAGGGTTTGCATCTCTTTCTCAATCTCTTCTTGGAACGCCTGTTTGAAAATTATTATATCAAAACAATCATGACTGGCTCATAAATACTTTTAAGGATCTGTCACTAGCCGACTATATAAAGAAAAAAAAAGCCAACTGGACACAGACCTCTGCATTTTCACTCAGATAGATCCTCTTGGAAATGTTGTTGACTGTAGCAATCCACTGTTGGAGGAAGGATCAGAGTTGCAGGATTAGGTTCAGAGTTAACATGAAGCAGATTACATGGCAGTAAAGCATTTTACCTCCTCACAGTCCTTCCTGCTCTCTGCCTGCAGCGTCACAACTCTGTCAAAGCACAAAATGAGAAAAAAAGCATTAAAACCACAAATCTGAAAAGCTACAAGCAGCAGAAGCAGCAGAGGAAGATGAGAAAAGTAGACTGCTTACTTTTTGCCGTCAAATGAAGTGACCTGAAAGCAGAAGCGGCGGTCGTCGCAGTCGATGGCCATGACGGAGCAGTTGTCGAGGTCTGTGACCAGCCCGCCCGCCACCTCGCCACGACCTTGTTGCATCAAGTTACCTCCCTGTGTGAAGAAGTACTGACGCTCCCAGGATGACGACACCAGACCTGTCTTGCTGCGAGACAGACGGGACAGATACATCAACAAAGTGGCCAACTCTTGTCTGCTCACCAATATCTACGAGGCTGCCACAGAGAGCGCCTGTCTGGAAGCGACTGTGTGGTTTAGGAACTGCACAGCAGAGGACAGGAAACACTTCGCCCGGGTGGTGAGAACACCACAGGGGAGTATAGGAAGAGCTCTTTGGAGATCTGGACTCAGTTTATGTTTACTGAGTGCAGACGTATTGCTGCCGATCCCACCCGCCCAGGCCGTGGTCTGTTTGTACCTCTTCCATCAGGGAAGAGATACAGGAACATATGGACCAGGACAAGCAGATTGAGACGCAGCTTCTCTCCCAGAGCTGTGAAATCCATCTCGCCACCATCTCCCCAACACACAAACACAAACACAGACACACAAACCTCCCCCTGAATATTTTCTGATTGCCTAAACTGTAATTTGCACCCATTGCTTCATTACACATTGTCTCATGGACATTCCTGCTGCTGCTCAGCTGCATATATTTGCACACTCCTTTTTAATCTACTCTACTTTTAAGTAAGTTTACCATTGTGTGTTTTTAATGTTTTGGCTACTGTGCTTTGAGAGTTTCTCATTTTTTCAAATAAATTTTTACAGTGATGAGAGTTATAAATAGAAATTTTGCTATGTGAACGCATAACAACAACAAAGACGGCTTGAATCTAATATTTCAGGACAGCGTTCACAAAATACTTTAAAAAGATAAAACAAAGAAGTCATAACTCATTTACAATAATAAATGGATCTGGATATTGTCCTTTTTACAGCAGACTAATAGTAGTTCTGCTCTTCTGCAGAGTATCATGAGTAGTGCACCACCTGTGTCTCTTTACAGACATGTTAAAAATGGCTGCGGTGAAGTCTTCATTACCAGCCACAACAGTGTCATCAACAGCAATAAATCTAAATCAAAGTATATGGCTCTGCTGAATCAGCATACCCTCCATGAGCACACACCCAAAGACATCAATTTATGCTTATCCACTCTCCTCTAAAAAAGTACTGGTGAAGCACTTGATGTGTAAAATCTCCATAACTTGTGTTTTTATATGGAACATTTTCAAGAGGATTTCACAGGGACCATCAAAAACCAAAAAAAGACACGAGTCATCTGTAACTCCTTAAACAAGAGCTCTTGTGGAAATTAAAAAGAAATTAAGGTGTCAAACATCAAAAGAAAAAGAAGCTACTGAGCCTGTGCATGAAAATAACTAATGAAGCATCACTGACAGGGATCAGCCTGTAAGAACCCACGGTGAATCTCCACATCCCACAGGAGCCTCACTGAGTGACCATTTTCATTTTATTCTTGACTCAAAACTGCGCATTCAAAAACACAACTGATTTCATTCACTCCTCCAACCGCATCTGAGGACGCTGAAAACCCAAAGCAAACAATACTTGCTGTGTGTGCTGAGTGATTGGCCTTTGTGGACCGTGTTGGTCTCTCCAAAACAGTAGTGAGTTATTGGCACAGCTCAAGTGAGTCACTCTTCACTCTGTAAGAAAATCCACTAAACATTTTCCTCACACAATTTATAACAACTCTTTTATATAGCTGTTTTACTTTTCACTTTTTTATATCTTTGTTTATAATTCTTCACAGCCTAAATAAGCTTAAACATCTATAACTTGGGTGCATTAATACTGACATGATTTTCAGCAATAATTTAACTTTTGCAGCCAAAATGGGCTCAAGTTCTTGCTTTACTAGAATTCCTGCAGCTCAGCAGGCTGAACTAAATGTTGGCTCGAGGGATGTGGACAGCAGGCAGGCCCGCAGCTGTTACAGTAGATGCAGTGTTGTGCAGCTGAATTAAAGCAAGGCCTTCTCTAAATAAGGACATCTTGACAGTAACATTGCTCCAAAACTTGCATATACAGTATAGCTCAATAGAAATGGTGCGTTCACAGACATGCATGTTATTTGTGCTATGTGCATATATGATATGTATGATATATGTGATATATATGATATGCATCCTCCATATTCCCACTCCTCTTCAGCTTAGAGGACATGAGCTCCTAATTAATATTTATAATTAATTAGGAGCTCATTAATTAATTAATATTAATTAATTTTCTCTACTTCAGCACTATTCAGTCTATTTAAAATGAGCTTTGTCCCAGCATGCAGCAGCAAACCGAGTTCAACAACAGTGGCTTTCATGTGCATGCATTAGTCTCCATTACCAATTAGTGTCGATTTTCAAGCCATCTCAGAGCCTGAAGGTAATAATTCAAGATTTATTGACACCATTGTTCCTCCAATGCTGAATTTAGTGAGATCTGAATATTTTAAAATTAGGTAGTGTAGATGACAAAATCTTTAAAATCCACCTATTCTTAAAGCAATATATCTATTATATTGCTTATATATATTGCTTATAATATATATATATATAATATATCTTTCCAACCTTATAACTGACTTGTTTTAAATGCAGTAACATTTATCATGTCCAGTCCTGTAACCACTGCAGCCCTGCAGCAACCTGAGGCTGGTAAACTGCACTTCACTTCACAGCCATTTTTGCCTAAAGTAATCTGAATACATCATTGTTTAAACATCCTCATGGGAGGCTAAAAATGAACAATAAATAAATTCATTATAATGTATGTGATGCTTTTGCATTTCATACTTGCGGATGTACAGGTAGCCCTGCTTTCTGGTCAGACTGCGGCAAACCGGCGAGTGGGCGGGGTCAGGGTCACATGGTGCATACAGCGGGTCACATGACTTTTCCATCTGCTGGATAGTCTGCTGCATCTGCCCCACCTCTTCCTCCATCTCCCGACGCACACTGCAAACAAATGTAAATGCTCATCTCAAAGCAGGTATTTATAAATAGGATTTAGACAGTTTGGGGGAGAAAGATGATGGGATGTGGAAATCTTACTTCTGGACGCTGGTTCCTATAGTTGACAGGAAGTCTTCCCACTGCTGGGTGAGGTTTTCTGAGCCCAGCTTGAAGAAACTAATCTGTAGAGAAAGAAACAGAAAGACGTCAGCAAGATGGATCACAATGGAATAAAAGACTGAATTCTTCTATGTAAGCAGCAGCATGACCTTAATCTACTGGTTATTTCCATTAAAAGTAAAACTATTCATTTTTTGCTGTTGCAGTGTTGCACATTCAAGTAATAGAGTCAAACTGGGCTGTAGCAGGTAACTTTGGGACACGCTTGTGAAGTGACTGCCTCTTTACAGACTGTCTTTTATTTCAAATATGTATTCAGTTAAGTTCAGCCAACTTTCTTTTTCAATAGAGGGCAAGTCATTTGACAGTTATCAAAGCTGACCAGACATATCAGAACCACCATTACAGCAGAACTGCTTCTGACTTTGGTGACCCCTCATGATGAAGCGTAATTTGGCATCCATCGTGCATCCTATCTCTTCTTTAAGCTCTCTCCAGACAGTAAAAGTTAGTTTGACATTGACTCTTATCTCTTGCTCTGTCACTTTGTCCATTTCTTTTCTCTGCTTCCTTTGATAATGTCTTCACTGGTTTCTTTAATAAAATCAACCACAGCCACATTCAAATGGCCAGTGTGTTATCCGGTTGCTGGCATGTGACACAGTGTCATGAAGCAAAAGGCTGCTATAGAGGCTCTGCCTCGGGATGCTGCAGAGCTACGCTAGATTATCTACATGCTGGAGAAACATGGCACCTTCCAGAGGGCATAAGGCGAAACTCAAGCAACAGAGCGCATTGGGTTGAATGCATTTTGCTTTCTTTACAATTTCTATTCGATACAAGGCTCCTAAATCAGACATCAATAACTTTGAAACAAATTTTAATACATTTTAACTGTCACACAGCCAGTGATCAATGTTGGATTATTAATGCAAATAGATTTATGAAACAATAACACCGATTCATCTCACATTACTCACTTTTCTATCTTACTATAAATGCAACAAAATGGTTGGTAATACTGGAACTGTTAGAGTTTGTGAGCTGTAATTTTCCAAACATTTTAAAGGTGATTGTTTATTACATCACATCCTGGCGATAAATTGCATTTAGTAAAGTTTCATTCTACATTTATTTTATGCTCAAAATAACAATAATTTCACCTCATCACATGAAATCAGATCATTATGTCTTAAAAAGAACCAATATCAAGTTGGTGAGAGCATTTCTACCAAATATGGCAAATTAAAGAGAAACAAAATTGTAATTACATTTAAAAAATTGTCTATTTTTAAAACAACACTACTCATTTACAACTATAGCCTTACATCTCTGTGTTTCTGACTCCATTTGATGTTGCACCGACTCTTATTATGCACATTCCTGGAGCCGTCATTGATTTGCAGCATCCCCAGGCTGAAGAACACACTTCCCAACTTTCTCCAGCCCATAAAAGCTGTGATTTGCTTATGTCACACGCCAGCAACTGGATATCAACACAGTAGTCATTGTGAACATGCATCATTACTATAGCAACCAAGAAAAAGAAACAGAAAGTGACAGAGCAGGAGATAAGACAAGAATCTACATCCAACTGACTTTTACTGGCTGGAAAGAGCTCAGAGAAGAGACAAGATGCAAGATGGATGCTAAATGAGTCTTTGTTAGGGATCAGGAAATCTGCCAAATTCAGTAGTGTTGTTTTAAGTCAATTTGACATCCTACTGTAAATAGTCTGTTGTGTTTAACTCTGATATCAACTAATTCTTTACTGAAAGTGTGTGAGATATAATAGCATAAGTCAGAGAAGGCCAGACTTCCTTGCACTAATGTATAAAAGTTTTGTACAAAATATAAACTATTTTGTAACAAAAGTGCTGTTTATAGCTTAACAAACAAACGAGTAAACAAACAAAAATAAAAAGATCTATCTTCTGTCCACTGCTCATTCTAAACCCTGAACACAAAGCATAGATAACACACTGGATAATCAACAAATGCCCTTTGAATCAAACCACCAACAACGTGGGCTGATGCAAGTGTTCAACATCCCAAACTGAAGATAAACTGCAGTCCACATTGCAAAATGTTCAAAATGGGACAGCAGAGAAGCACGGCCTGCTCCTGCTCTGCTTGAAGCGAATCATACTTGATTCTGTATCTTTATTTAAACGGCAAACTTTGACAGATTAGCAGTGTATTATCAACGGGATGCAGTTCTGTTTTAAACACTTTATAAGCCTTGAAAACACCACATCAGCATCCATTCATTTTCAAGGACATCCAGACAACAAGAACATTGTATACTCTGGGTGGGCTCTTGAATTTCTGGCAGTTTTGTTGAAGGACAATCAGAAGTTACACAGTGTTGCCTACAAGAGTGCAACATCAATAGCTTTCAGATACAAAAGGATGAATCCAAGACCTGTGTCGGATCAGATATTTGGGTTATCAGGGGTGAAAAACCCCCAGTGTGTCATAAAAGTGTGTTTCTGTGCACCTGAGCCTGCATGTAGCCAAGCAGCGGCTCCAGCAGAGCTGTCTTCTTCTTGTATTGCAGTGTATTCAGCGAACAGAAGTAGTGCATCATGGTCTGGTGCTGTTTCTTGCGGGAGGTGTAGACGTCCTCCACCACCTCCGCCCGCACCTGCAACAAACAAACTTTCATCTCATTTCACAAAGAAGCAAGATCATATCACATGCTGAGATAAAACCATTTGGTCTAGTTAATCACTTTGCTTTCAGGAAGCTGCTGGGTTAAGAAACCTGAGACTTCCTTCCTTGTTTCTTTTTTCTCCAAGTAGGCTCATCCCACACTAATAGGTCCAGACACAGTCATTACACACTGGAAAATAACTTAAAGTCCATCAAAGCTATGGTTTATTCTGAGGCTCAGGTCTCTGCAAGATGATTATTGGCAAATGACCGGAAATGTCTGAATGGGAGAAAACAGCCCAACTGAACAACTGCTTTTTCACAGTATTTGTTAGCATAACATAAAGTGGCTTCTTGTCAGTGTGACTGAACCGGTTAAACATACAAACTACTTGGATACTTCTATTTAAATAAGCAGCTCTGACTTGTCAAATTAGTCAATAAGTTCTAAACCTAATTAATGGGAAAAAACTGTTTCAGAAGCTGTTACCTTATCGTTGTCCCTCCTCTTGGACAGGCGACTGTATCTGTTAATGGCTGTGTCGTGATCTACAGACAGGAAAAAATGCAAATTAAAAATGAACAATATATCTAAAAAATACTCCTATAGGCAGTGACATAAAATTCTCCTTCAATAACTTAATCTCTGGCAGACAGACACTGGAATATTCCACTGCAGTTTTAAGCCCAATTATAGGACAGATTTTTTTAGTTTAACTTAACTGAGGTTGGATAATCAGTGTGGTGTTGGATGTATTACTAGTGTTAACATATAACAGAGCAGAAGCTGAGAGTATCTGGATCATAGCATCAGTAAATTCAAAGATGACTCTTTGGGATGTGAGAAAATGTGACAGACATTTTTCCTTGGGCCTGATGGAATGCAGATATATTATCTTACCATCACTGGCTATCTGGAAGACTTCTTTCAAGGTGAGGATCTCTAGCAAGAGAGAAAAAATGTGAGAGATATTATTGGCCACTACTGTTTTTGTGGGGTCTCTTTATCAACACAAGTTGTCTGCCTGCATCTCATTTAATTCTGACACTGTTTCATTTCCTACCTTTCAGATCTCTTTCTTTAAACTGAGTAATAGGAAACATCATGGCATCTGCAAGCTGAGTGGACAGGACGGCATGACAGGAGCTCAACTAGAAAAAAGAGAAGGAAGCTGAGAGACATCCTAACCATCGGCCATCCCAAGCCTCGTTTTTGTAAATAGCTACTGACATCATGCTTTGTCATTTAGAATCTCCCTGTGCAACATTTCCAGAAGGATGAGTCAAAAGACTCGCTCTCACCTCATCAATGACTTTTGCAAACTGCTGCAGGGTAGAGCTCATCACCTCATCATCACCTCCAAGAGGAAATCGCTGCAGGGAAAAGCAACAACAAATGTGTTACAGATTTAGTCCTTGAAGTAAAATATGTAGTAGTGGAATCTGTAATGTGCCTCATCATCAAGGAAATGTTTTAAATGTGAACATGTTACTTAAAGTAAGGTAAGAAGTGATCAAAAGAATGAATACAAAATAGATGTCTTAATTTAGACCCAGGTATTAGTCAGTCCAACACATAACAAAAAGGTTTGGTGAGAGCAAATGTGGCCAAACAGATAAGGCTGGTCTGTATTGTTAAACCGCCAAAGCCTTGGGTTATAAATTTGATGGATGGTGGTATAAGATCCATTGTATAGCTAGCAGCTGTTTTAGGGCTGATGGTTCAGATAGTGTTCATGGTATAATGATAATATGTTGGGTGATAAAGGTCAGTGGTAATGCTGTAAAGCTACTGGATGTTGGTGTCATCCATTTGTATTCAGAATGTTAAATTTTCCAGTTGAAATTTCATTCAGAAAAATTATCAACATCTCTGCAAAATCTACATATCTACACACAATCTGTGTTTGTGTTTCAGTGATGTTTTTTTTTTTAGTAAATAACTCTTAAAAACAAATTAGGGAGAGACAGAGGGAGACTTCAATGCAGGTAATGGCAACAGTTGAAGCTGCAAAATACATGGTGTACAATACAGCCATAGGCTCGGTGTCAAATAAATGCTATACCTGTTTATCGTACTCTTTCAGCAATCTTGAGGTCAGGTGTGTTGCAGCGCTCAGCTCATTCTGAAAAAAAGAAAACGGCAGCACTGACCAACTAGACAAAATAATAGGTAGCCACTTTCTGATGTTGCTTCAAATAAGCACCACCAGTACATGTCAGCAATTGTGTGTGTGTGTGTACCTGTGCATCATAAATCCTCTGCATGGCCTGATACAGCTGTGTGCAATAGTTGGAGATGGCTGCAGTGTCCTCCTCAAAGACTCCCAGCAAAGATCGCGTCTACAAGCAAAATGCATAAAATAATCAAGGTGGAAATTAAGTCAGAATCATCACTGGACTTAGTGATAAAATCTCCAAATGTAAAATGACCTGTAATACGTATATCTCCTGTGTAACTGGCAAGAAGCATTATCTATGCAAATATTCACCCACAATGGCCACCTGTCCCCACAGTTCAACTGTGTTTCTCTATAGCATGCCATACTTTCACCTATCCAGCAAGCCTTTAAGGTCCTGTCGCTTTCAGCTCATCAGTCAATATGAGGGATGATTCATGATTTTAAAATAATATTCCTGAAGGCTTGGTACTTTGTTGAATTCTGTAAGTCTATGAAACGTGAGGTGGCATGATTATCCCATAAAGGTATTTATTTGATACACAGACCCTATTTCTTCGACAAATGTCATCAACTTTAACAATCAAATCAGAGCAACTTCCATTCATTTGGCACATTTAAGCCCAAAATGCCACTGTAGGCCAGAACTAAAATAAGGGATAAACTGAAAAATGTGTGATAATTATAAGGGAAAAAAAAGTAAACATTTACATAATATCTATCCCTGTATGAAAGTAGGAATAAAAGGGAAAGTAGGTAGCAGTTTCTGGCCACACCCCTGTCCGTGATGTCATAGCAGGTGTTGTGCTCTGGATTTGCTGCAGTAAACAACATCATTAACTAGGATGTGCATCAACTCGTGTACACAGTAACGCTGGAGACTTCCGAAATGTGAGGCATTTGCATATTACAAAAAGCAGCAGGATGACACTAGTGCATGACACAGTCTTTTAGGGTTAAAAGACTGTTAACCCTGACAAGATGGGAAACGACTAACCCAGCGGCTAGGGAAGTGGTCGGTTACCAACTCATACAAGATACTGATTTACGTGCAACCCAGCACACATTGGTGTGACCTCCCCCTGAGCTTGGCGGAAACTTCACCCAGCTGATCTGCCCAGCCGTCAGCTTGTGCCACAGCACAACTCGAGTCTCCTGTCTGAACTGCCCAACTGTCAAGCGGTTAAAAAGGCCGTTAGCAGTTAGCGTGCAGCTACAACTCTGCTTCTCTCTGATGGATGTTGGCAAGCACTTAGCTTACAAAGACAGTTAGCCTAGCCAAGTAAGCGGCTAATGTTAGCATGCTACTTAATGCTCCAGGGAAGAAAACCGTTACCTGCGGGCTGTCTTCCAGCGTCTCCTCCAAAGGCAGCTTCTCTATCCCGGGCATTGCTGTGGATGGTGCGTTGGCAATCGGTGCAATTCAGCGGACAAAACCCACAACAAATCGGCCCGACAACTCCCACTCAAGATTTCTTGGCTACACGAATTCACAACACCCCAAAACAGCTCCTCCCGGTTCTGCGTGTCCCGCCCTCTTGCTTTATTTTGATTGGAGAAAAGAAACTCCATGAATTCGATTGGCTTGTTGTTTAAATGGCAATGGGTGCCATCTTGGCTCTAACCACGCTCACTGGTAAGAGCCGCAATGGCAACCGTGCTGGTTATTGTAACTAGCGAACTAAAAACTATTCTTTCTCTTTTTTCAATTTCAATAGTTTTATTGGCATGACAAGACAGTGCTTATAGTGCCAAAGCATATAACAATACAATAATATAATGCACATATAATATAAAACAAATATACAATATCAAACAAATCATACAAACATTCAAAAAATAGATTGTTTTGATCACAACATACGTATTTACAGGGTTATACAGTTATGTGGCGTTTCCGTGGTCATCCCTCAGTCTGTGGCAGGAGGACACATACTCATCTCATCTGCTAGTCTGCAGCACTTTGGTTTCTCACCTAAGATATATTTTAATTTCTCCTCATCTGGGAGTGAGTCAAAGTCCTGTACAATGGGTTTTTTTTTAAATCTGGGGAAGTACATTTGTCTAATTTCTTTATATTTATCACAGTGGAGTAGGAAATGTTGCTCTGTCTCTATTTGTCCCTGTGAGCAGAGCAAAACTAACTGACTAACTTACTTAGTTAAATAACTTACTTTAAAAAAAAAAATCGTGTATATCAATCAGTTGGGGGTGGGGGTCTATTCAGAGACAAGTTGATGCCTTTTCAGAAAAGCAAAAACTCAAAGACATGATCTGCATATCAGCTTGTTCTGTTGTTTTGTAATGTTTTCATTTATCTAATTTATAAATAGATTGTTCTCACAACACAGACACCAGCCACTTTAATCACGTTCTTCTCTTCAGTCATTTTCAGGATCTGCTGCTCTGTTCTAGTCACTTTATTGTTCATCACATGATACTATCTTTTATAAGAACATAGTATAAATGGAAGTTTAAAAACAGTGTATACACTGTTGTGCAAATGCACCTTTCTCCCAAATATTTCAAATAAATTTCACTGACTTTCATTTATTTTAATTTTTCTGTCTATACTGGAGACAAGAGACTTCTGTCTTCTTTGGCACATATGGCACAATTGACAATAAGATTGACTTTAAGTATCATTATCATATCATTATCACACCGTTGTAAGTTTGGGTGTAATGTCTTTTACCAAAATGAATTTACTTTGCACTGCTATGTACCAGAAATATGTCACATCTGAGAATAAAATATGCTTACTCTTATGTTGCTGGTTTTGCTTATAAACAATGGGTATGAGAAGGAAGGGAGGATGCAGGAATGTTAGGATAGAAGATGGAAGGGCAAATTAGTGAAGAAGGAAGGAAACATGGATGAAGGAGAATGGTGAGGAGGTAGAAGGATTGAAAAATGAATGGATAAGGGATGGATGATGAATGTGTATGATAAATGAGTGAGGAACGAAGCGTGAATAGATGGGGAAGGGAAAGCAGGACAGAATTATGAATGATGATGATAGATGTGGATGAATGAATGGTAAAAAGGGAGAATGAACAAATGTGAAGAAGGAATGGATGGATGGATGGATGGATGGATGGATGGATGGATGGATGGATGGATGGATGGATATAAAATAAGGATAAATAAGGATGGATGATTAAATGGATGAGAGAAAGGAATAAAGAATGTGGGAGGGAGACGACAGTTCATTCGAAACCTGCTGGAAACTAATAACAATAATTTATCCTGCATGTCTTTAGCTCTTTTCTTTTCATTTTAGCACCCCATCTTGACAGAAAAAACAGAAATGTAGAATTTTTTGCCAGTTTATTAAAAAAGAAAAACTGAAATATCACATGGTCATAAGTATTCAGACCCTTTGCAGTGACACTCATATTTAACTCATATGCTGTCCATTTCTTCTGGTCCTCCATGAGATGGTTCTACTCCTTCGTTGGAGTCCAGCTGTGTTTAATTAAACTGATTGGACTTGATTAGGAAAGGCACACACCTGTCTATATAAGACCTTACAGCTCACAGTGCTATCAGAGCAAATGAGAATCATGAGGTGGAAGTAACTGTCCAAGGAGCTCAGAGACAGAATTGTGGTGAGGCACAGATCTGGACAAGGTTACAAATGAATTTTTGCAGCACTAAAAGTTCCTAGAGCACCGTGGCCTCCACTGTCCTTACAGTAAATGGAAGAAGTTTGGGACGACCAGAACTCTTCCTAGACCCGGCCATCCAGCCAAACTGAGAAATCATGGGAGAAAAGCCTTGGTGAGAGAGATAAAGAAGAAGCCAAAGATCACTGTGGCTGAGCTCCAGAGATGCAGCAGGGAGATGGAGAAAGTTCCACAAAGTCAACTATCATGCAGCCTCCACCAGTCGGGGCTTTATGGCAGATGACCCGATGGAAGCCTCTCCTCAGTGCAAGACAAATGAAAGCCTGCATATAGTTTGCCAAAAAAAACACGTGAAGGACTTCCAGACTGTGAGAAATAAGATTCTCTGGTCTGATGAGACCAAGATTGAACTTTTTAGTGTTAATTCTAAAAGCGATATGTGTGGAGAAAACCAGGCACTGCTCATCACATGCCCAATACAATCCCAACAGTGAAACATGGTGGTGGCAGCATCATGCTATGTTTTTTTTCTTTCAGCTGCAGGGACAGGAAGACTGGTTGCTGTTGAAGGAAAGATAAATGCAAATCATGCCAAGTACAGAGATCCTGGAAGAAAACCTCTTCCAGGGTGTTCAGGACCTCAGACTGGGCTGAAGGTTCACCTTCCAACAAGACAATGACCCTCAGCACACAGCTAAAATGATAAAGGAGTGACTTCAGAACAACTCTGTGACCATTCTTGACTGGTCCAGCCAGAGCTCTGACTTAAACCCAATTGAGCATCTCTGGAGAGACCTGAAAATGTCCGTCTACGAACATTCACCATCCAACCTGACAGAACTGGAGAGGATCTGCAAGGAAGAATGGCAGAAGATCCCCAAATCCAAGCATGAAAAACTTATTGCATATTTCCCAAGAAGACTCATGACTGTACGAGCTCAAAAGGTGCTTCTACTCAGTACTGAGCAAAGGGTCTGAATACTTATGAACATATGATACTTTTAGTTTCTCCTTTTTTAAAAAAATTTGCAAAAATTTCTACATTTCTGTTTTTTCTGTCAAGATGGGGTCCTGAGTGTACATTAATGAGAAATAAAATGAACTTTTTTCATTTTGGCAAATGGCTGCAATGAAACAAAGAGCAAAAAAGTTTAAAGGAGTCTGAATACTTTCTGTACACTGTACAAAGGATTCGGTTCCACATTAAACAATGTTACATCTTACACTGGAAAATATAACTAAGTTTTCTGTAAGACTACATCTTTACTGATGTTCCATCTACACTCACGTTAAAACAGGTTGTAAACTTTTAATAACACTTGAATCAAATAAAATGGTTTGTTGCTTTATGGCAAATTTAAGAACATAATGTTTCAAAAAGAGTTAAGACTGAAGAAAACCTTTGCCACCAGGGGGAGTATTAGACAAGACTGTGTGGTCAAATGAAAGGTGTGGTATAGAGCTAAATCTACATTTTAAGGCATAAGGAGATTATTTTCATGAGACCACATGTAAGTATCATTCTGATAGAAAGAGAACAGGTCCAGTGCTGAGGAAAAACATTTCTTGAGGAAAGAGTGAAGGAGATGAAATATGGTCTGGTGTTGATTTTTATTATTTTCAATAAAATTGAGTTTGTTGGAATTTTGTGTACATGTACATAAATTTGAAAAATTTGCCTTTTTACATTATACACAAAAAATAATGATGCGCTTGTGATTACTTGAAAAAATTCAACACAGTTTTTGTGTGATACAATAAAGCAATGAGTCTGCACAAAATGAAAACTTCTACAAAGAATTACATCTTACTGGAGTGGATGCAGCTGTTTTGCTTCTTCCACCACTCACTTGATAGATGCTAATCTAGAACAATTTTTCAAAGTTTCACAGCAATGATGTTGATAAGTGAGTTTTTGTATTGTTTTTTAAGGAATTTTAGTCTCATAATATGGAACCACATGTCTATTTGCATCAGCTGTATTTTTTCTGTGAAATATTTTTTTCCCCTTTACTATTTCTATCCTTTAAATATAACAAAAGTGTGACTGAGGTCAGGGAAGCCTGACAAAGCCTGATCAATCCTGTCATTATCAATTCAGGTGAACTCAATCCAATGTTAATTTATTAAACTTCTGATCTATCTATCTATCTATCTATCTATCTATCTATCTATCTATCTATCTATCTATCTATCTATCTATCTATCTATCTATCTGCATATTTTATTTATATATAATATGGGCTTTAAAGCTGAAACCTGTTGTGTACAATCTGACACGTATCTTCTGCCCCCTGGTGGACACATTATACACTACAATAATTTTGACATACCACACAGTAATAAACCACACAAATATGCAAATATCATAATCAGTTTTTTTTTCTTTACTTTATTTACATTTCCTTAAAAGGGCAAGAAAAAAAGGAAAAAGAAAAAAATACACTCAGGACTAAGCAAATGAAAAATCTATGCCTCTTATTTCTTGGATCAGGCTTCAAAGGGTTACATGTACTGTAAATATATAAGATGTTAACAAAGTTTGGACCAGTATTATCATGGCAAAGTCAATTTTAAGTTCAATCTATTTATTCAAAATAGGGACCAGGAATATTAATATACATATTAAATACAACATTGTAGCCGGTGGTTAACTTTTCCACCTTTAGTCCCCAGGCAGGTAGATGGTACTGGAACAGTAAAAGACACTAACATAATATACAGACAACTCCGTTACCATGTGCCATGTAAACAAAAGGGAATGGCGATGCATATTCTAATATTAAAGACACAATAAAAAACTTCTGCAGATTTTCTCAGTATCATGCCTACTATCAACGGTTAATCCTTCATCCATCTTGCATCCTGTTCCCACTTGGAGGCCTACTATGAGCTCTCTCCAGCAGGTAAAAGAGTCTTATCTTGACTCTTGTGTTTTCTTTCTTTCTCTCTTTTTTTTTTTTTTTTTTTTTTTTTTTTTCTTTTCTTTCTTTCTTTCTTTCTTTCTTTCTTTCTTTCTTTCTTTCTTTCTTTCTTTCTTTCTTTCTTTCTTTTCCTCTCCCTCTCTGCTGACTTACATTTCGTTGCTGAATCAGCCAGGATGTGTGTTCAAAACAGCCAGTCTGTTAATACCTGCTTGCTATTTTGTATGTGCAGCACTTTGGAGACATGTTCAAACTTAAATGTGCTTTATAAATAAAGTGAATTGGATTGCTGCTAGTGTATGATGCAATGCGTCAGGCGAAAGTCGGCTGCAACGTCACATGGTGTCCCAGAAGAAAAAGTTGTGAAACAAAAAACAAAGAGGGTGTATAGTGCGGTTTCTCAGCAATGACAACTCCAGAAATGCACATAATGTATCACAGTGCCATCAAATGAGTCTGAAATGCAGAGTTATAAGATCATAAAATTACTTAAAGTTTAAGTTTCTTTTCCAACCAGGACCTTATTTCTAGGAGTATATACATGCATTTACTCACCGTTAAAGTTTCTGCATCACTTTGACTCCTTGGGAAGATTTTACGTTGAGTCGCCTTTCGGTGAATGTTCTGTATCATGGCGGAGACAGGGCAGCCATTAGACATTATCTGCAGCAAAACTCCTTGATTTTCACCAATACTTTAAGTTGAAAGAACAAACGAACGAATGAGCACTGTTGTTCTGTGAGTCCAGATTTAGCTTTCGGTTAGTTATCGGGGTGTTCTACACACTTTGGGGCCGCACGTTCACGATGCGCATTTCCTTAGTACAGCTGAGACGAGCAGCTCACTGCCCAGACAACAACAAAAACACAATTTACGAAACTCTGAAGTCACGGGACAATTGTACTTATTCGTTCATTCTTTCTACTTAAATTGCTGAATTGCTGAAATTGTGCTGAAATGAAGGACTTTTGCTGCAGATAATGTCTTATATAGTGGTTGCCCCGTCTCCACCATGATACTGGACGTTCACCGAAAAGCGACTTGACGTAATATCTTCCCAAGGACTCAAAGTGATGCAGAAACTTCAATGGTGAGTAAATGCACCGTATATACTAGAAATAAGGTCCAGGTTAAAAAAAGGAAACTTATCCTTTAATGCATCTTTAAAGGTAGAGTCCGAAGTCCCTCCAGCGTTTCTGTTTGCAAACAACAGCATTCAAACTTAGCGCTCCTCCCTCTCAGGCTAATGGCTGCCTCGTTCTAGCTAGATTCAACTTCAAGCTTCTCCTTCAGAGCTCAGAAGCGGCTACAAGCCAAACTATTATTAACCCTGGTTTTCCAAAGTGCATTATCTGAAGCTCTTACCTTTTCTTCGGTGCATCCACGGTGTTTCCTTTCTTTCTTTCTTTTCCCTTCGAGAGTTTGAGTGACTGGCGTCTGCTCCAATCATGAGCTTATTTCCACAAAGCGTCATGCTCTTAGCTCTGTCATTGGCAGCCGATATAAGCAGAAATCTCCACCCAGAAACATCCCGACCAGACCAAAACAAAGATAAAAAGCGAATTACAGGCAGAGGGAGAGTGAGTTGTGTTCAAGCGCACCACAGCACCCAAGTAGAAGCCCAAAGACAGGGTTTGAGATGGATTTCACTTGCTCAAGTCTAACGTTTATTTTTTAGGAGGGGAACTCCAGACTATACCTTTAAAGTGGAAATGCAACATTCAACCAACCTAACTTTATTTACTAGACTGAGTCCTAGTCTTATCAATAATTATATACCAAATGTGAAAAATATAAGCATATAAAAGAAAAATGTTGCTAAATTTGACATTTTTAGGAGAAGAGCGCCGCCATCTTGCAGTACTCTAAGCTCTGACATCACCGGGTTGGTTAGTCCTGCGGTCCTGAATGAGAGTCCTCTGGTCCGGTCCACAATTATAAAGATAACAGCTGAATGACGGAGACTGGTGACCCAAAGGAGAAGAAAAGACAAAAGGGGGACCGCTACTGTATCCTCCTGGTTAGTTTTCCAAAGTTTAAGCTGAAGACAGAACAGCTAACAACCTCCAGCTGAACCAGAAACCAGTCCTGTGCTGCTGGAACCTCCCTGACTCCAGATAATAATTATGAGAATTTTTAGAGAAAAAGAAAAAGAAAAGGGGGAAAGGGGGGGGGTAAAAAAAGGGGGTCCCCGAAGGAAGACTGCAGGTGGTTTGAGTGTTTTTATATCACCGCCGGGAAAACCCCCCCCCGGGGGGGCCGGGCTGGGGAAAAATTTTACAAAAAAAAAAATAATCTCCCCCCCTTTTTCTCTTTTGGGGCTTATTAAAAACAACACAAAAACAACACAATAGAACCCTCCCCCAAGAGAGGAGAGAAGGGGGGAGGAGTGAAAAAACCAAAAAAACTTTCTAACGGCCCCCCCCCCGGGGGGGGGGTAAAACCAAACCCCGCCGCTCCGCATCACCCGGGATGCTTTGCATCTTTCCCATCGTATTCCTGTCTCGCTAACGCATTTATTTTATTTTACATTAAACCACCGGTTACTACTGTTAGCTTAGTTAGCGTACCTGCTGGTTACTACCGTTAGCTTAGTTTGCCTACCTGCTGTTTTCCCGGACGCTCCCGTGTCTCCCCCCACCTCTCCTTCGGGGACAGCACCGCCTCCAAAACGTCCACCTCCCGGTACAGAAATCCATACGTGTAATCCAAATTGTTATGCAAAATCCTCCACGCATGACCTGGTCCATGTGGACCTCCTGACAGCAGACAGCTTCCAGCATCGCTAACCCGCAGCCACTCCTACAGGTGCTGCCAACCCGCACCTCCTGACACCAGGACCGGCGTCTCGTCCTCTCTCCTCAGTCACACGGTGTAATGGCTGGAAAGCATCTGTACAGGATCTTGACGCTGGACCGGCCTCCAAGCTTCGCTTTGCATCATATTAATCTTCTAAAACGTGTTCCAGCTTGTTAATTGTAGTGCAGCGTAGCTGCTTATTTCTATAGATTTAATGCGGAGTCAGAGGGGAGACCAACCCGGTGACGTCAGAGCTTAGAGTACTGCAAGATGGCGGCGCTCTTGTCTGAAAAATGTCAAACTTGACAACGTTTTTCTTTTATATGCTTATATTTTTCACGTTTGGTATGTAATTATTGATAAGACCAGGGCTCAGTCTATTAAACAAAGTTTGGTTGGTTGACCGTTGCATTTCCACTTTAAATGAAGGAAATAATGGCACATAAAATCTTGTTGAAAGCCAAAAACCTGGCTTTCCAGGTTAATTATACTTTCTATAATAAGAGAAAGTACAAATCTCCATATTTTCCACAGAAAACAAACAAAAAAAGGGGCCTGTTTTAATGCCCAAGAACCTCATGTACAGCAGGGGTGCCCAACAGCTCCAATTGGTCCTCCCAAACAAAAAAAAGCCCGTGTGATTCAGGTGTGTTGGAGAGGGAATGTTCTAAAAAAAATTGCATGATAGTAGCTCTCAAACACTGGACTTGGATACCCCTGATGTGCAGTATATGATAGGTATAAACATATATTATGTGCCAGAAAAAAGAGTAACTATAAAGGAACTTCTCCATGCTGAATAATGAGGCAGTGCTATGGGGGCATGTACCCCCTGTAAAGCTTCTATGTTCTGCAGTGCCCCCGCCTTCTACCCTCAAACACATCCCTGAAAGTTGAACCTCAGGTGAGGCCTATTTAAAATATCCTCACCTGCTTTAATTGTGAGGACGGCTGTTAGTCTGTCAGCTCTATGGGGAAACCACAAGGGATAGGGAACCCTGGTCCTTATAAGAACTCAGTCCTGCAGGTTTTAGGTGTTTCCCGGCTCCAACACACCTGATTCAAATTAAATGGGTCCAACAGCCTATCAAGTTTTGCTCAGTGACTCATTAATTTGAATCAGGTGTGCTGAATTTGGGAAACCTCTAAAACTTGCAGGTCAGCAGCCCTCAAAGACCAAGGTTCCCTACTCCTGCCTAAACCCAGGTCTGCACCTTGAGGCCAAACATAAAACCGAGGATCTGTCTGTCTCAAAGGTTCTTCCCAAAAGAAAAAACAGCCACACACACACACATACACACACACAGACGCCCGCGTGTGCTCGCACGCACCTCCTCCTGTCCTGTTCTCCTCGAGCTCAGAGTTGCTCAGACTTGTGAGAGGAATGGCGGCCCCTCGGAGTGTCTTCATCTCTCTTTGCAGTTTATTTCTGATTTTACACTTCTCTTATGGATCTACGACCTCGGGGAACAGGAGAGCTAACCAAGATCGATGTGGTTACAAGGTAAAACACAAATAACAACCTTCACAGATTTTCTTCTTCTTCTTCTCTCTTATCCGTAAAGACGCTGCTGCGCCGTCCAGGTCTGTAAAAGCTTCTCTGTTTTTTCCGAAATTGTAATTAGTTTGTTTCTCTTCCGGCAAAGAGGAGAGTCCTTCTGTTTTGATAAGACTTCATATTAGAAAAAAAAGTCAGTCTGAAATTAAGACTCAACTTGTTGCAGTGTTCGTGGTTTTAAAGCACCGCTCGCGGCATCCAGTCCACCTTTCTTACCTGTGAGGCTGCAGTTTTACGTACGAGGCTTGCGGAGCGCTAACCCCAGAAAAATCACTCATTAGGCAGCTGAATTTTAAAGCATCACAACTGCTTCAAATATACCAAAAACTAAAAGAAAAAGGCATCAAGTGAGTTGTTGAATCTTGTGAAAAAATAGCAAAATGATGCAGATGCTGCTTCTGTTGTTATGAGTTGTTTGGCGCAACTCTGCGTCAGGAATTGATCTCTTTGGTTTAATCTGGTTTGTTCAAAATTCCCAAGGAAACCTATCTCCATCTGTCAAGGTGGAAAGTGATTTTTACTGTCCAAAGAAACCCAAACAAATTTTTATGTATCGATGTAAAAGATGCTTTTTTCTGTCTCTGTGATCAGTTTGAAATAAAATGGCATTGAGAACAGGACCTTAGGGCAGACTGCTCATTTTCGCGTCTTTTATCTGTTAGTGGTTTACAGTATACATGATTTTAACCGTAAATGAACTTGTGCAGGTAAAAAAAAAGAAAGCATATTGGTAAAGTTTGGCTTTTAAAATGAACTTACAAAAAAAAAAAAAAAAAATCCCTTCTGTTTGTCAAAACCTTTATGCCATAATTTTCCCGCAGATATGTTAGTCTTTCTTTCATCTAGGACTGGAACTATTTTATTGTCTTCTTCATATATAAACAGAACTCTTATAAATGGCATCTGTGATGAGATGGTGAGTCCTGTCATATAAAATGTAAAATTATCATTACATGTCATCATATTCTAAGTTTGAAAAGTTTTCTATAAAATTTTACTCAAGTATAATGACATGTTGCCTTTGCCCCTGAGAGACAAACTAAACGGCAACAAATTAAAATCTCTAAAAGAATCTCTCTTTTTTCATTATTATACAAAGCTGCAAGTAATCTGTCAGTTTTCCATTTTGAATATGATGCATTGTAGAATAATCCTCATTTTTAAATGTTTTTCTTTTGTCTTCCCATTAGTACAAATAGTCATACCACAAAGAGGACAACAGATTGTCCAATCAGAGAAGCTACAGCTAGATAATGTTTGACTTATTTGCTGCTAAGAATCTGCTGAGTGATCAATTAATAAGAAACAAAGCTTGCAATCATTACTCTGCTCATCAGCTTTCAGATGAACAAAAAGATGTTTCATGTCGGTACAGAAAGATTTGGGATATTTTAAGTTGTTTGTGTTTTTGTTTGTTTTTCATATGACTACTTTTAATTGTGAATGTGAGCACACAGTCTAGGTTTTAATTTTCCCATGTTGATAGATGACTCCTACCTGTCTTTGATGCTTGTTGTGTGTGTGTGTGCATGCATGTGTGTGTGTGTGTTATCCTGATTTCCTCCCTTTGGCTTTGAAGTGTTTTCTACAGGAAGCTTCACACTGTTTACTCTGCTGAAACATTCCTTCCTGCAACCCCACCCCCAAACACACACACGCACACCGTTGCAAACACACACACCCTCTCTCTCTCTCTCCCTCGCTCTCTCTCTCTCTCCCTGTCACCTCCCCCTCGCTCCTGCTTCCTGTCCTTTCAGAAACACACACATCAAAGGCTGCTGGATGGGGGTCTGAGGACCTGCTACGCTACAGGTGTGAGGTTATTAAAGCTCTTTGTGTGAGTGTGTGCATGTGTGTGTGCCTTTGCTAGCTTTCTATCTTGCCATTATGTCTGGAAAGGATCCTGATTCTGTGCTGGGTATATTTTGGGATTATTTGATTAATTAAATTAGTCAGCATCAGCAACTATGACCTCAGTTAGATGCCTAAAGTGGAGGGGCAGTTTCTGCAAAAGCTGCAAAATATTTGATGCTACAGGTCAGACAACACAATTTTCTTAAGTGTGTGTTGCTCCATGGTAGATATAATCCCCATGTACTCGGACAAACTTCCAACTGAGTACATTCATATACCTTTCCTCTCTCACTGTCTTGGGTGTCACTTGGTAACACGAGTCCTGTTTCTTTTGCTTCCTTGTTGAGCTTATGAAATGAAATGAAAAATGAAAAATACTTTATTCATCCCCGAAGGGAAATTCAGTATTGTAAAAGCTCACTTTTTTTTTTTTTTTTTTTTTTTTTTTTTTTTATAAATAAACAAAAAGTCAGTTAGTCTTGTTCTTTAGGGTGATGGTTGCTGGCAGGAATGAATTCCTGTATCTCTCCGTCCTACAGCGAACTTGACGCAGCCTCCCACTGAACACACTCTGTTGATTCTTCACCGTGTTGTGGAGAGGATGGGAAGTGTCCTCCATCATCTTCATCAGCTTGTGCAGCATTCTTTTTTGAACGATCAGCTCCAGCGGCTCCAGAGTTATCCCCAGCACAGAACCAGCTTTCTTGATCAGCTTGTTTAGTTTCTTCAAGTCTCTGGTTCTGATGCTGCTGCCCCCAGCAGATGGCTGCAAAGCTAATTGCACTTTCTACCACAGACTTATAGAAGATCTGCAACATCTTTTTGCAGACATTAAATGATTTTAGCTTCCTTAAGAAGAAGAGTCTGCTCAGACCTTTCTTGTAGATGTAGTCACAGTTGCATTTCCAATCGAGTCTGTTGTCCAGCTGAACTCCAAGGTATTTGTAGTTCTCTACCACCTCCACCTCCTCTTCCAGGATGTAGACAGGACTATGCTGCTTATTCTTGCTCCTCCTGAAGTCAACAATCATCTCTTTAGTCTTGCTGGTATTTAAGATGAGCTGATTGTTACTGCACCATTTCACAAACTGATTGACAAGTTCCCTGTATTCGGCTTCTTGTCCATCACTAATACACCCCACAACAGCAGAGTCATCAGAATATTTCTGCAGATGACAGGACTCAGAGTTATACTGGAAGTCTGAGGTGTACAGTGTAAAGAGGAATGGTGAGAGTACAGTCCCTTGTGGTGCTCCAGTGCTGCTGACCACCATCTCAGACACACAACCTTTCAGTCTCACAAACTGTGGTCTGTTTGTGAGGTAGTCGTAAATCCAGGTGGTTGTGGAGGGATCCACCTGGAAGTTATGGAGCTTCTGACATAGCAAAGCAGGCTGAATAGTATTAAATGCACTTGAAAAATCAAAGAACATGACCCTCAAAGTGCTGCCTGACTGGTCCAGATGAGAGTGGGCTCTCTGAAGCAAGAAGATGATGGCGTCTTCAACCCCAAGCCCATTACGATATGCGAACTGTAATGGGTCCTGAAAGGTGTTCACTTGCTTGTTGAGGTGAGCCAGTAAGAGTCTCTCCAGGACTTTCATGATGTGAGATGTCAGAGCAACTGGTCTGTAGTCATTTGGTTCAGCTGGTTGTGGTTTTTTAGGGACTGGAACAAGACAGGATGTCTTCCACAGTACAGGAACTCTGTTCTGTCTCAGGCTGGTGTTAAAAGGTGCTGGAGAACCGGACATAGTTGTTCTGAGCAGGTCTTGAGAACTCTGGGACTGACACCATCTGGACCTGCAGCCTTGTTCCGGTTCAGTTTTTCTAGTTGTTTCTTGACCTGGTCACAGGAGACAGTCAGGCTGGAGGTGGAGGCAAAAGAGGTCTCAGGATGTCCTGGATGTGGAGGGAGATGAGGCTGTGTTCAGGTCCATGACTGAGGTGCAGGGTGACAGAGTGGAGGTGGGACAGGAAAGCTGTGAGCTCATGGAGGGTGTGTGGAATGTTGGGTTGTCGGCAGGGGGGAACTGAACCTATTGAAGAACATGTTCAGTTCGTTAGCTCTGTCCAGACTTCCGTCAGTCTGGCCCCCCTTTAGCTTGAAGCCAGTGATTTTCTTCATTCCCGACCATACATCCCTCACGTTGTTCTGCTGGAGCTGGCTCTCCAACTTCTTCCTGTAGTCCTCCTTGCACTTCTTAGTCTGTGTTTTCAGTTGTTTTTGTGTGGTCTTCAGTAACTCCCTGTCTCCATCCCTGAAAGCTTTCTTTTTGATGTTCAGCAGCTTTTTCAGGTCACTGGTGATCCAGGGTTTGTTATTGGGGAAGCACCTCACTGTTCTTGTTGGAACGATGTTGTCCACACAGAAGTTTATGTAATCTGTCACACACTCAGTCATGGTGTTGATGTCATCTCCATGAGGTTCACAGAGGACATTCCAGTCTGTGGCCTCAAAGCACCCTCTCAGAGCATCTTCAGCCTCAGTAGACCAGGTTTTAATCATCCTCCTAATGACTGGTTGCTGCTGAACGATGGGCTTGTAGGTGGAGGTGAGAAGAACCAGATTATGATCAGATCTTCCTAGAGGAGGCAGGGCAGAGGAGCTGTATGCATTCTTTGTATTTGCATAAAATAAGTCCAACATCTTATTTTCTCTGGTGGAGCAGCTGACAAACTGCTGGAAAGTTGGCAACGTAGCAGAGAGGGAGACGTTGTTGAAGTCTCCAGAGATCGCTATGAATGAGTTTGGATGCTGTGTTTGTAGTTTAGCCACGACGGAGCTGATGACATCACAGGCTGTCTCTGGTGCGGTACCTGGTATTATATAAACCGCTACCAGAATAACACAGGCAAACTCTCTGGGTAAATAATATGGACGGAAACTCACAGCTAACAGTTCAATGTCTCTTGTGCAGATCTTCTCCTTGACAGTGATGTGTCCTGGATGACACCAGCGCTGACTGACCAGCACTGCAATTCCGCCTCCCTTCCGCTTCCCGCTGAGCTGTATATTTCGGTCTGCACGGACCGTCTTGAAGCCGTGTACAGACGCATTACAGTCCGGGATGTGTTCATGCAGCCAAGTCTCGGTGAAACACATGATACTGCATTCTCTGTACTCTTTCTGAGACCTTGTTAGCACTTCGAGCTCGTCCATCTTGTTAGCTAGCGATCTCACGTTACCCATCACAACAGTTGGAAGAAACGGTTTAAATCTCCACCGTTTTTCTCTCTGCCTTACCCCTGCCCTGCATCCTCTTGTCTTTCTCCTTAACTCCACTGGGATTTGACGTGTTATTTCGCTGAAAATCTTGATTTGGGAGAGTTTTAACAGTTGATCACGGTGGTAAACAATTTTTCCGTTGCTATGGATACACATCATAACAAGCAGTGAAAAAAGCCAATATACGAGGAAAAATCTCCCGAATTGCACACCGTTGAAACCAGCATAAAAAATCCTCCAAGAAAAACCTAATCTGACGAATAATGTTGATAAAAAAGACAACTATATTAGTAAAAACACAAAAGTTAAGGGAGAGCTTTCACAAATTGCAGCTACCTAGCAGCGCATTCCAGAATTTTTATAGCAGCACATGAACCAGTTCTCCTCTTGCTGCTGGTCCTAGTTGAAGTGGTGGATCTCCTGGAGAGAGCAACATAATGCCAACTGGTACCAGCTGCAGTCAGGACAAAGGAACTGAAGTCCATCCACTGAGCTAGAGAGTCAGAGGAAAAGCAACTGCACAACATGGGCCTTTATCAACCAGGTGTTGCTGGACTGGTGTTGGAGGCAGTTTGGAGTTGGTTCAAGTTTAGAATCGAATAAGAACCAATATGTTTATCCACAGGGCCACCTCAAAACATCATTTTAAACATCAAATCCTTTGAACATCCTTTTAGTATATTCTGAATTTCTGTGGCGAAGTCCTGCCCAGATCAGCGTATGACTCATTTAAGCTGTAAACTGGTGTTTTAATGTTTGAAATGTTGACAACATGGACTGTTTGTGAATACTGATCATTGTCATTTCCAAATGATAAGTTTTTATGAACAGTGGAAGTTTTGGCTGGGCCATTTCAATGGATCCACATGTATACATGGAAGGAAAGTTAGTTATTGACAGAAGTATATATGACTGCAACGCTTAAGACTTTCAGTAGGAGATCATCCTAGATGCAGGTTAGCTGAAGAAGCTGCACAGAAATGGTTACTGAAATGGTGATTTTTGTCATATGATGATGTGGCTATAAAATGTGGATTTCATCAGACTGAAGCAAGTCTGGAAATATTTTAAGTGTGACCCCAGATGCTTTTGACCATCAGACAAAAGTGAAAATATGTTTATGAGAGCAGTTTTGTTGGGAATTCATCTGCACAGATGAACATTTACATTATACAGATTGCACAAAAAGATGAAAGTTTGGAGCCTGTGCAGGGAGCCTTTCTAGAGCCCATTTAAGTATAGCTGAGCATTTACATGCAGGAGTAATCCAACTTCAGCCTCAAGCTGTTTAACCTGTGTTCTTCACGTTGTTTCATCAGACTTCATCCCTGTGGAGCCACAAAACGCTTCCTAAAGCCTTTTTAACAGATGCAGCAGTACTCACTAACACAGGCCAACGGGTTGCAAGGTCTAAAATCTGTGGAGTTTGTCTACATTGGGGACAAATAATCAGGTTTTCCCCAAAGAAATGGAGATGTCTTTGCTATGTTGCAGAGCTGAGGATGCATATTCAGGTAGAGGATTTTCAGATGCTGAGAGTGATGATCTCTCTGAAACACATCTGCTGAAGCTATTACCTTTGACTCAGTGGAGACGAGTCAGAAAATCATTCAGCCTCTTCCTCACTCTGGATTCTTCATCCTACTCTGTCTAAGCACGCCATCATTTTAAATTAGATTTCCACTCGGCAGCCATGTCACACATCCCATCATCCTCCAGGGTGTCGGTGTGTTTTTGGCATCAGAGAGCCACAGAGAGTGTCACGGCTGGGTGGGCGTCCGATGTGAAACACGTGTGTTTTCTGATTTTTGTGGCGACCAGCACTGGTAGAAGGTGGAGGATGGAGGCTGGAGCTCCCCGTCTTAAATAAAACAGAAGGAAATATCTTTCACTGACGTCCTCTGAGGAGCTCTGTGGGTAAAAAAAAGAGCTTTCCATCTTTCTTTGCAGGAGATATCCTGATTGTCACTGTGCCGGAGTGAGAAAACTTTACATATTACATCATAAGTAGTTTTTTTGTCTATTAATGTTATACAAATGCATTAAACAGAGAAAAAACTTGTCAAATCAGCATTTGGTGGGAAGATGTCTGTTCCCTTTCTTGCCTCCAGCTTTTTTTGATAAGCTGAGGGTCAAACTATGGGTCACATGACTCTGTTTCCCAGACATACCAATTTCTGTCTTTTTCTGAGGAAGTCAGGATTTGTCCTGCTCCTGTCTTTGTAGTGAAAGCGAAGGAAAGCCTTTTAAAGGACAAGCCATCACAGCGGGAGAGAAGTAGCTCCTCCTGAGTGAGGAGGAGGAGTTAGGATGAAGAGGGATGGGGGGTCATTGAGGAGCAGCCATGCAGGAGGAAGAAGCTGCAGGTTTTGTTCCTATGGTGGGAAATCTCTGGTTGGCTGCTCCCAAACACACACACTCACACCCAGGTTTTCCACTTTTGTGCCTCCTGCTGGAATCAGCTGATCAATCATCAGATCAAACCACATGCGATCAGAAGTTTTGAATATTCCTGCTTTCTTAATATCAGTCATCAGTTCGATGAGGGCCTCTTAATTTTGCTCACTATGTTACAAATTTTACAATTTTTGAATATATAACTTTTTTTCTAGCATTTACTAATCCCGTTTATCATATATGTTGACGGAACTTGACGGAACAAATGTGGAGTCATTGCAGTCGGTTCTAGCATGGTTTCTTTTCTGCATTCACGCCATGATAGTCCACCACACCAGAGCTGCACCTGATAGTAGCGGTCGTTCGCTGATCTTATTTCTACCAGAACTTTTACAGAGTTCTTCACATCTGACCGCCAGCACATTTCTTCCAGCCAGAGCCACATAACATCCTGCTTGAAGCGGACTGAGATTTGCATTAGCGTTTCCTGAAGCAAAGCAGGCTTTCTGAGTAAGTGAACAAAGGATGGTGAGAATGTGCCCTAGGATTGGAGGAAACTCTTATTGAATACAGAACATACAGGTACTACCCCAAAAATTTGAATATTGAGAAGAAGTTCATGTATTTATAATTCAACTTTAAAGGTGCAATTTAAATATTGTATCGACAAATAATATGAAAATCAATATATTTCAAGCTTTTATTTGTTTGAATGTTGCTGTTTAGGACTTGCAGCTTAAGAAAACCTCAAATTCTAAAACTCAAAAATTAGAATATTGCGTGAAATCAATTTTTAAAAAGACTTTAAATACAAAAAAGTTGGGCCTCCTAAAGTAAAATCTTGCATCTGATATATCTAGTACTTGGTTGAGAAGGGTCTGGCTGCGGCCTGGGCGTTCCCGTCATGCTACCAGGTACCTGGTCGCGTTTCATTGACCAATTGTAAAGTTTTCCACAGGGGACGCTGGAAACGCTGCCATTTTATTCAATATGTGTTCCACACTGCCCTCTGCCTCTCAGGGAAAACTTGATTACCCAGTGAGAGGTTTTGTCAGTAAGGTGATTATTATTGAACAACGTGTCACTGTATAACTCTTGTGTTGTCTTTATTGTATCTGAATCCGATATCAATAACAGCGACAAGCTTGTCTCAGGAGCAGCTCATGTGTGAATGTCGTCGGACCATCAGCAACGCGGCTATTTGTAGCTATCAGCTAAAGTTTGCAGCGACAACTTGTAACGTTAGGACTATAACCAGGTGGGGTTTGTTTATTTGGATATCATTGTTTTATATTAAATAGATAATGGTTTGTTGACTTTTTAAAAAAAAAATTTTGTAAACAGTCATGCTGTCTTGCTAATTGTGCGTGTTTGCTGTGGCTTTTGTTTATGTGATTTGCTTTGTGTATTTGTGTCTCCTGTTGGTTGTGTTCTGGTCTGTGTTCTAGTTAATGTCCTATTTTTTGTATCGTGCATTTTTAATGTGTGTGTTATATGGTTTGGTTCCTTTATAAATAGGCGTTATCTATTTAATATAAAACAATGACAACCAAATGAACAAAGCCCACTTGGTTATAGGCCTAACGTTACAAGATCGTTGCTGCAAGCTTTAGCTGATAACTACAATTAGCCGCGTTGCTTATGAAACGACGACACGAAGACATTAGCTGCTCCTGAGACAAGCTTGTCGCTATTATTAATATTCGGATACAATAAAGACAACAAAAGAGTTATACAGTGACACGTTGTCAAATAATCAACTTACTGACATAACCTAACACTGCGTAATCATGTTTTCTCTAAGGATTTATTGGCGTTCATTTAGCTACTTTTTTTCTTAGCTTACTAATGGTACGTTTAGCTCTATGCTGTAAACTCCATCCTAGCTCGTGTAATAATGCTCTTGCTTATGTATTTAATTATTTTTATTATCATCCCACCTGATTATTACCTGTTTTCATCTCCATTTTTTTCTTAAATATTGTACTATGCGCACCTGTCAAAGTTTATTTGAAAAAAATCCTCTCATTATACACATGAATCAATTTTAAGCTTATTAAGATTTATTGACGTTCATTTAGCTACTTGTTTAGCTAACTAATTGTAGCTCTGTGCTGCCTGTCATGTACTCTGACTACTAGACAAATGTTTTGAAACTTTCGAGAAGACAATAGTCAGCTAACATTGCCAACTGGCTAGCCGATGTTGCTATGTTTAACCCAGATAGTAACCCAGATGTTGTTGACAAGCATGGGGATGCTCACGCAAATAAGAAGGGGGCGTTCCAGTCTCCGAGCCGGGAATGCCCATCACAATGGGAACGCCCATATGTGTCCACAGCTGGAGCATATTGACTTGGTTGGGGGCCCTTTTGCTTGAATGACTGCCTTAACCCGGCGTGGCATGGATGCAAACAGCTTCTGGCATATCTCCGGTGTTATGGAAGAAAAACCATGTCTCAATCACAGCCTTGAGCTCCTCTTTATTTTTTGGTCTCTTCCCGTTCAGCTCTCTCTTGACAATGCCCCACATGTTTTCGATGGGGTTCAGGTCAGGTGAGTTTGCGGGCCAATCAAGCATGGTGATCCCATGGTTGTTGGACCAAGATTTTGTACTTTTGGCAAAGTGGGCAGGTGCCAAGTCTTGCTGGAAGATGAAGTCTGCATCCTCATACAGCTGGTCTGCTGAAGCAAGCATGAAGTTCTCCAAAATGTCCTGGTAGACGGCTGCGTTTATGCTGGACTTAATGAAGCTCACAGGTTCATTCCTTATGAAGTCCTCCACACTTTTGAATGGCCCTTTCCTGACCATCTTCTCCAGGCTGCTGTCAGACCTCCGGCTTGTACACAGTTTTCTTCCACACTTCTTCTTTCCACTTAACTGTCCATTAGTGTGCTTTGAGACAGCACTCTGAGAACATGCAGCTTCTTTTACTATCACTTTTTGTGTCTTTCCCACCTTGTGCAGGGAGTCAATGATGGTTTTCTGCCCAACTGTCAGATCAGCAGTCTTCCCCATGATTGTGAATTCTTCTAAACCAAGACAGGGACTTTTTTAAAGGCTCAGGGCACTTATAGAGGTGTTTTGGATTACTTATCTGATTAGAATGTGACACTCTGAGCTACAATACTGGAGCTTTTCACAGTATTCTAACTTTTTGAGCTTTTGAATTTGAGGTTTTCTAAAGCTGCAAGTCCTAATCAGCAACATCCAAACAAATAAAAGCTTGAAATATATTGATTCACATATTATTTGTCTAAACAATATGTAAATTGCACCTTTTAAGCTGAATTACAGAAATACATGAACTTTTTCAGGATAGTCTAATATTTTGGTAGTACCTGTATAAATACTGCAAATGTAATTCTCTACATTGGCATGTTTGTTAGATGATACATCAACTAGAGGCCAGGGCAGAGTTTGGAGTTCACTTCTGATATCTGACACCGGTTTCAGACAACAGTAAATATGAAGGAGATCATAAGCAAAATCCCTGAAAGAGACAAAAAAGTAGGCAGTGCGTTAGATGTCGGGGTCTGTACGGTCATTTCATACAGCATGGCTTTGTCTTCTTTGTTCCTTTTGCTGGTTGCACATGAGGTGTACTGCACAACATTGCCCGCATGTTGTCTGTTGGTACGATCCATTTACTATGTCTGGTTACACATTTTTAAGCTCTCTGAAAATGGACCAAAGTACCAGAATATTCTTCTGGATCGGGTGTGTGTTCACACTGCACTGCTGAAACAAATCAGACATTTTAAATCATGTATTTTCCCCCACGCTACAAAGAAGAAAACTTACTAGTCTAATGCAGACCAACTTCTGTTCCCACCACATAACAGCAACATATGGAGAGTCATGCAGTCTTGGGTTGATCATATTTCTATCTGAACTTTTACTCAGTTCTTCCATGTCTGACATTTTGGGCCATCTCACCCAGCCAGAGCTGCCTGTCATCCCACGTCCATATGTTTTGGCTGTGTTTACTGTTTACCCACTTAGCAGTCCACTTCCTATATTTGACCTGCTTAAAGTGGACTGAGATTTGCATTTGTAAGTGGACCAAACTTGCTTCATTAATGTAAATAAGTTTGTGTGTACATTCACAATTACCGAAGTGAAGTGGACTTTGAGTTAACGGACTAGGATTTGAATCAGAAAGGCTGAGGTGAAGGCGCCCTAAGGGATGGGCCACTCTGGTCCTTTGAGGTGGTTTTCTGCTCTGACACACCTGATTTAATTAAAATGGATCCTTCAGCTTGTCAAGTTCTGAACAAACCCATTCATTTGAATCAGGCGTGCTGAAACAGGGAGACATCTAAAACTTGCAAGACTGTGACCTTCAAGGACCCTAATTACCCATCCCAAATTAGGGCTGTCAACAAATATTCTAAATTCGAATAGATATTCGAATATTAATAAAAACCTGACATTCGGATGTGAAAATTAATATTCGAATATTAAATAAACAGTGGGGAAAAATAGCCTATTACATTAAGCCTACATTTGCTACACTGGTTTGATTATAGGCGTACTGTTTCACGTTGTTTATTACAGCTTGCGCAGAGCATTCAATGTTTGTTGATTTAATTTTGTTTGTTGGGACCTTTAATTGCTTGCACAAGTTAGGGAGATGCGGGGGGTGAACTGCAGCAAGTTCATTTTCTAATTTCCTGGGCATTGTTAAAGATGTTAATATTTTAAAAAAAAAAAAAAAAAATACTAATCTGGCCAAATGCCACAACTAGACCGTCCGCCATTGCCTGGGGAGCCTTTCTGTACATGTGTAATTAGAACAGATGAAAATCTGACTTTTAACAATTATGGAGGAAATCTGGAAGGACTGTCGCATTCCTGGTTGTTGGAACAGAAGTGAAAAACTTAAATTTTGGTAATAAATGAATAAGAAGATCAGACATTTATTTCATAAAGATGCTGCTGTCTGTGACAAAAGTGGACCGTGCTACTGCTCAGTCCACTGATGTCAGTGTGTTCATATTGGGGAGGCATATCGGACACTCACGGAGCAGAGGAGGAATAACTTGCTGCCAAAGTGGAAAAAACACTGGATTTAATCACCATCAACAAAAACACGGTAAATCATGGTGAACACTCATTAATCTGACATTTTATTTCACGTTTCTATGCTCCCAAAAATGACGCACCACATAACGTTATCATGCTAGTTAATGCAGGGACCGCAGTGGTGTTGCTGCGAGTTGATAACTAATCTGGGAAATATTAACGTTATTTGCTCTGATTAGGACAACGTTGGGACCAGAAAATAAAAACAGTTCAGTGGCAAACACAAACGGACCAGGAAGATGGTGTGACACAACCTTTAGTTTCATCTGCAGGACATGTGAAGGCTACATGGTCTGGCTATCAACATCACTGCTGCCCTATCCCCGATCCACAGTACTAGTCAAAAGTTTGGAAACACTTTCCCATTAAACCCAATTAGAAAATGTGTCCAAACTTTTGGCGGGAGTGGTAACAGAGCCAAGTAGGTAGTGGAAAAGAGGCTTAAAACTCACATCAAGACAGTTCTTGGTTTGGACTTGACTGGTGCCTTTCTGTGTAAAGATGGCATGTTCTGTCAGTGCCTCTGTGGTTCTCTTTGGGAACCCTGGGTTCCTCCCACAGCCCAAAAACATGCTTGCCAGGTTAACTGGTGTTTCTGAATTGTCTTTCAGAGTGAATGTGAGGGGGTGGTTGTCTCTGTGTTGACCCTGATGGACTGGAGACCTGTCCATCACTTGAAAGCAGCCATGATGGGCTCCAGTACTCCTCTGAACCTGCTCAAGCAGGTCTGGTTGATGGATGATTCGATAGAAGTATAAATGAAACAATTAATGCAAAGCAGCGTCACCTGGCATAGATTTGAACTTTTGTTTTTGTTCTTACCTCATCAGAAAAATGAAGGCAAGTTAAATCTTATCTGGTCATAAAATTTTTTTAGCATCCTTATTTTTCAGTAAATTATCTGCTTTTGAAAATGTTTTTTGATCCATTTGGATGCAAAACACATTCACATAGTTTACACAAAGACTGTTGGAGCCTACAAGATCCAAGTCTTAAGTGTTACCTGGGGTTTTGTTATCAGCAGCTGATTGGATCCCACTGCAACCATGTCCTTCCATATGGTAGCATTTGGAGGTGTGTGTCTGTGTAAAAGACAGGAAGACATTAAGAGGAACAGGGCTGAGCTTTATCCCTGAGGCCTTTGCACGAACACCCTCATCAGCGTCACACAGGCATGCACAGTATTGGTGTTCACAGTGACTGTGTACTGCTCGATTCTCAGTGGAGGTTTTGAATATAAAAAGTCAGATTTTAACTGCTGTTGACTGCTGATGGGTACTTTTGAACATGTTTGTGTGGTTCTTCAGGAAGTTTATCAGGGAACAGTTAAGACTTATGAGAGAGGGCTGCAAAATGCTTGAAAAGAAGAAAAATAATGGTTCATATTCAAGATTTTTATTGACACACTTTACACCAAATTACCTTTCTTGACTTTTGTGTTCTGATCTACAACAAAAACTTAATCAGAACTTAATAAAACACAGTGAAGAAAACAATTTGAAATATATAAATACGATAAAGTTTTACAATTTTCCTCAAATAAGAAACAGGTTTTAGAGAAAATGTATTTTACAGGAATAACTGCATAGCAGCTGTCCCTTGATTCATAAGAGGATGTGTCTTAGTTGTTGAGATCATAACAGCTCTAAAACACAGATCTGAACACACTGAACAGACATATCTGGTTTCAAAATTCACATCAAATTCACAGTTGCTTCAGGACATTTTTGTCTGCATTTTTACGATGATCTGAACATGCAGTAGTCCATCCCAGGGACATATTCTGGGACCAACCTCCCAGTTTTTATAGTTTACAGAAAAAATACATTATGCATAAAGCCAGATCAAAACTCAAAGGAGTACTTTTGTGGTGGGGCTACAAATTCAACTGTATTACAGGAAATTGACCATGAGGTAATTGTAAGATTCCCACTAGAATCTCGGCTTTGAAACTATTTGACCCATTTATACACGACACATGGGTACATATAGTTTGTGTGGGAACAAGATGACTCTCATCTAATGAGCCATCTGAATTTCAGCAGTTAGAATCCTTATACACTGTAGCCTCTCAGTGATGAACTACTAATCTCCTGCTTATTGCTCAGATAACTTCATGTTTTTATTTTCATGTTAATTGGATAACTAAGATATGATCACAAATGGTAACTCTGAACTTATGGAAACATATTGCAATGCAAGTTGTGAATACAAATACACAGTGTTCTCTGCTAATGATTGGCCCACCCTGGTAGGATGTTGGCACCAAGTGCAGGCAGTTTCTATAATAAAACAGTGATAGCAAAACACTTTTGCAGAACTTGGCTCTTCTGTACTGAACACTGTCCTATTCATCCTGCTGGAGGCCATAATTTCTTTACCCAAATTTTCATTCACTAGCAAAGCTAATCTGAATCAATGTTCAAAAACTGGTGTCATCTCTGTTACTGGTGACTGTGGTTCAGCAGCAGAGGAAGTTGTCTTGGGTAGAAAAAAAGGACCTCAGGTTGGAAATACAGAGCAACAACTACAACGGACTTCATTTGTTGGAAATGGAGGAGTTCTTCAGCAGGAATGATTTTTGTGGAACATGGGGTTATTGTTTAACACTGACTGAAAACAGCAGGCGGATCACTCAATTTTAATCTTTGCCAGGTTGGATGCCATCTACAAAATTGTTTCCTCCCATTAATGTGCACTGAATCTTTCAAATGGGAAGAACCCACCTCCAGCAAGGGCACAAACATTTTGCTTATCATATCCTGTACATCTTAATTGAATATACAGTGCAACGTACAAGCATAACAGCTGTAGCCCTTTAACTTTTTTCCATTAATACCAAAAGCTAATATAAAGTAATATTACACCTCTGAACTTTTGTTTTGTTGCATCATTCAACAGGAAAAACGCACTGCAGAGTTAAGTGAAATGTTTTCAGTTTCTCAATTTTAGTATATATCAGTCAGTTGCAGTATGTTGGAAAAGGCTTCGGGAGTGATTTTAGGGCACATTCACAAAGCTTTTTTGATTCAAATCAGAGTCCGTTTGCTCGGAAAGTCCGCTTCGTTTAGGGGAGTTGTGAATGCGCAAACAGACTCTGATCCAGAACAAACAACTGGACTCGGTCCGCCTAGCAAACGGAGGTCTCAGTCTGATTCAAGTGAACCAAAGACAGGAAGTGGACTAAAAATTGCATTGGTATTGTGGGTCAAACGTTGGACAACGTGGATAAACACTACGACAACAAACACACGTGTGGGACTGCAGTACTTATAAAGATGGCTTGTGGTCAGACGTGGAGTTACGAAGAAGTAAAAGCATTAATCGATATTTGATCTAATGAAATCATATTCAGCTTCTTGTACAAAAATAATGTCGCTTTGTGGAGGGAACAGAAGTTGTGAGAACCTTCTTGTTCGTGCGTCTTGTCCTCGCCTACGGTGAATCCGAAAGCAGCGCCACCTGAGATTCAAATCTTGGCCCGTTTGGCTCGTTTGGCAATAGTGCAACGTGAATGCGATCTCAGTCCGGAAGACCACCCCCGCCCCCAACCGAACAGAGTCCCCAAACGGACCGAGACTCGCGGACTATGCTTTCTGAATGCGCCTTTAGACTTGTGCTCCTTGAATCATTAACTGTAGAAGTAGTAAAATAGCCAAGCCGAATATTTTGTGGAAATTAAATGACTTCAGTCAGACTCATGCATACGTGAATCAACCAGCGGTGTGTAAGAGATTAGAAAGTGAGCAAGATGGAGGAGACAAGTTCCGCTTAGTTTCCAAATCTCACTGCATGAAGCAGTCGTGAATATATGATTGCTGGTTTTCGAAACAGCCCAGTTCAGTCCATTCAACCAACCAACCTCAGCTGTTAACGTGCTATAACAGTCAGTGCATTTTATCACTTGTATTTTTTGAATGCTTGCAGCAAACTTAAACACATCTTGGAAATATGCATCTTACTGGCTCTGAACATGATCATTTTGCCTTTATTTGCACTCTACTGTTCGATGTCCTTGTGTGTGTGCGTGTCTGTATGTGTGTATGCATCAAATATAACTAGAATGTCTTTTTTTTTTCCCCCTATTTTATTTTATTCTTTTTTTACTTATGTACAATTCTTTGTTCTCTCATTTTCCTTATTTACTTCATAACAATGCCTTCCTTTTATGCTGCTCCACTGTGCCTTTTAAATTGCTTGATGGGGAAAAAGAAAATTTGATTTGATTTGAATTGAAGTTTACCCTTTCTTTAAGACTCCATTAACAGTGATAAGAAACATTAGGACCTGCGTTGATTAAAACAGAGCTGAACGGACATTTCTGAATTATGTCTGTAGCTGGCCATTATTTAAGTTTTCAATTTTGGTGCCCAAGGTGATACCTTAGCTTCGTGATAACAAATAACTACCACAATAACCTGTGACAGATGGGGCCAAAGGTCCACAATGGTAGATATTGTCTAAACACAAGCAGCTGTAGCAGAATAATGCAGTTTGAAAAGTATAATTTAGATTATAAAGATGTCTAATCAGTACATTAATAGAATCATTAGTCATTTTTTTGTTACAGATGTTTTTGTCTTGTTCATTTCATCAACCTAGCTCTAATCCTGCTCTCCAGGGCTGAACTTTTCTAGCTATTTGTTCCTTTGCTCTTGAGCATGTTGATTAAAGGTCAGCTGGGAGTTTGTCCCCACATCTGGAATTGGTCTGGTCGCCCCAAACAAAATGAGGCAGAGGAGAAGTTTGCTACGTGAACCTTGAAAGCTGTAATTGAAGGAGTTCCTGTTTAATCAGATCCCTCCTTCTCTTCTTTCCACCTTCCTTCCCTTTTCTTTCCCCGCAGGCTTGTGATTACCATCTTTTACTCTTCCTTTCTGTATCTTCCAATCATTCTCCCTCACATCCTTTCCTCCCTCCCTCTGTCCTTCCCTCTTTGCTCTGATTAATTGCTGCTTCAGCTAACTGAGCCTGCAATTAGCTGTCTGATTACCACAGGAACTGGATAGTTTGTGTGTGTGTGGTTTGGGGATTCCCGAGGGAAACTCTGCTTTCTCTGCAAATGTTTGCATGGTTTTCTTTTTTTTTCTGTCTCTGTTTTCTGTTTATATGTTTTTCTGTGTGCATCTTTTAAGAAAATAACTTGTAGCAGATAAAACTGAAACACTTGGTTTTAACTCTGCTATCCAGCGTGTGTTGGATGTAAAACAGCTGCTTTTCCTTCCATTTACCTTCAGTTAACAATGATCAGCCATCTTCTCTTTCATGTTTTACTTTTATTTTATTCTCAGTGGTTTGTCTCAGGCTGTTCAGCCTCAAGCCCTGTGGACATATGGAGTTAACATAATGATAATCACTGGTAAGAAACACCTGGCAACAGAACCACCTCCCTCCCGGGTTTTTGTGTGCAGCATAAACATTTGGCCTGCGTGGTAGCAAACGGTTCCATCGTGTCAAACTCAAAGGTAAAAATCAGAGCTGGACTGAAAATGCAGTCCTACTGTAGAAGAAATGCTGCAGTGAAACTGTTTCTTTGAATGGTTGAGGGATAAGTTTGAACAGCCCTTGTAACATCTCCACCCTCTCACTCAGTCACAGGGAAGCAGTCTAGCATTATCAGTCTACAGGAAGCTGATAATTGGTGTGGGGGGAAGGAGCCTCAGTCTGTCTGTCCAACAAACACTTGTGTTACGATGGACAACGGTGTTGCAAATACAGGCCCCGTCGTTCATATGAATGAGGCTGCCTTGTTGGCCCAGTGGGGGTCCAAGCACATATGGCTCCAGCCAAAAGCACAGCTTGGTATTGCAAAGGGGGGAGTGGGGGGGACAGAGCTTTGTATGGGATACTGTCACAACACTGACATCATGGATGGTGGCAGAAACATGGGGTGCCTTTTTTAAAAGGGAAAAAACTTAACTCTGAAAAGAAAGGAGGAAAATCAACAATAGGTTTTGCATTTGGTTTGTTTTTATTACAAAGGCTGTTTTTTTTTTTTTTCAACTTTCTGAAAATTAGTTTACAATAATTAATGGTAATGACTGGAAACGGATGCAGAAAGAAAATAGTTTGACTTTTTCAACAGACAGACAGAACAAACCCATAACATATTTATTGTGTGCATTATGACTTCCCAGAAATATATAATCCTGTCATAGTGCTGAAAAGTTACCGGTACCTGTACAGTGTTCCAGTTTTTAATTAGCCTTTAAACTCATCAGCTGCAACATGTCCCGACCAATGCACAACAAAAATGGGCATCCAGAGTCTGTGTTTTTGCCTGAGTAGTTTCCAGCAGTTTTTTTTTTTTTTTTCTTTAAATCTTCCAAACTTAAAAGCATGGAGGTCAGGCAACCAGTGTTTTACCCCACAACTTACACTGAGCACGTTTGAGCTGAAGTCAGCCACAGATCACAAGGATCAAAAGTAACCTGTTTGATCAGCTCTCCATGTGATTCTGCTATGCAATATCCCCCAAATCTGTGCCCGCCCGTCAAGTTCTTTGTCCCAGTCATGCAGTGTTTTTTCCCCTCCAAGATATAAGGAAGTTTGCTTTTCAGTGAAAAACTTCCCTCAATTTTAATTTGCTTCTCAGTTCTTGCTGCCAGCGGGACATTTGAGTACACAGCAGTATGTAAAGCCCCCAATGTCAAAGGTCAGCCTTGGAGGCAAACTGAAGGCAAAAATGTATATAAAGACTGTGAGATGAAACTGTATGTGTGTGTGTTATTTCTATTTTTCCAGGAGCGTTTTGAGGACATGTTTGTCATCACTTCTTCAAAGGACTGTTTGATGGTTAAAAGTTGGTTTTAGGGTCTGTTTTAAGGTTTGTTTTAAAGGCTCGGGAATGTAGTTTGCCAATGAGGGACTTCACAAGTATGTAATTGACAACATATGTGTACGTGTTTGTATGGATGGGTTGTTGAGGTACAGTTGCTGGTAATAAGCATAGTACACCTCCTAAAGTGCACACACACAAGGGGACACTGAGAGAGTTGGGCCTGTCTGATTGGCTGCAGGTTTATATGTGTGGTTTTTGCGTGTGACCAGTCTGACACCTCTGCAACAAGCCGAAAGCTGGAGGGGTGTGCGGCTGTGTGCATGTGCGTGTGTGTGTGTGTGTGTAGGGCAACATGAAAACAAGGTGAAAGCTGTAAAACTGTAAGACTCTGCTTAAGCAAGGCTCACGAGAATCCAAGTCTTTGTTCAGGGACAAAGAGAAAGGGATTCTGGGTAACCATAGCTCACCAGGGGACGATGTTCACACCTTAGTTTATCTTGGTGGATATTTACTGTGTTTACAAGAGAGTTTTAATTCCAAATAAAATGTAATTCCAAACTAAGAGGTTGGTTTATTCCTCTTTTAATTCTGAATAAAATAATTCCTCTGTCATGTAAATCTTTTATTCCGCTCTAAATTAATTCCTGTTGTTCTGCACATGCTCTCTTCCCTTCTCCTGTTGTAATGGCGCTTGAAGCGCACGTGAAGCAAGTGTTAGACTTGAGCCAGCTGGTGGAAATGAAGTAGCATGTTTGTGTCAAAACTACAATCAAAATACAGTGGAAATTTGTGCTATTATGTGGTTTTCATGCCGTAGCCGAAAATGAAAAGGAGCAGGAACCAGGGTCTGCTTACTTCCGGGTAGACGTAAGCTGACATAAATACTTCACATCTGCCTCTTGTCCAATCAGAACCCTTCCCAACCCCCAGATCTGAAGCGGAGTTGGATAAACGTGTTTTCCATTCAAACTTTAATTCAGAATTATTTGTGAACACGAAGGAGAATAATTTTATTCCGAATTAAAAAACATCATGTAAGAGGGGCCACTGAATGAAAACGGCTTCATAGTTTCAGAATGGCTGCATACGATGATGCATGATGTCAGTTTTGTCCAAAGTCTGTATGTACTGACACAAGTATTTAGAGTGTATTCACACCAGGGTTGTCTGCTGGACTCTGCATGATTGGGGATTCATCTGGTTGGGGGTGCAACTTTCTTCCGGACTCAAACAAATCAGATCTTTTAAATGTCCACTACATCAACAATTACTGTAGAGGATGATGATACACACAACAAAATGAAAACTTGTCCATTGGTTAATGCCAGACAACTTCTGTTTCTACCTCATAACAGCAAAATATGGATCTGCATCAAATCCTTGGGTCGATTATATCTTTATCAGAACTTCAGAGTTCTTCCAGGTCTGACTGTGAGCCATTTCTCCCAGCCAGAGCTGCCTGTTGTCCCACATGTGTATGTTTTGATTGTGTTCACCCACAATGCACTTTGCTTTGTAGTCCTCTTCCTGTATCTGGTCTGCTGGAAGTGGACTGAGAAAGCGGACCGTTCCCACGCTGTAGACTGACTGAGTCCGCTTCTTTGATATGAATTGGTTAGTTTGTGCATTCACAATTGCCCAAATGAAGCAGATTTTCAGAGCAAATGTACTAGGATTCAAATAAAAAAGGCTGGTGTAAATATACCTTTAGTCTGCTTTCTTTATTTGTCGAGTGGTTGCTCACGTTTCACACCAAAATGCTTAGAAAAGATCATCCTCAGATCATCAATAGGTTTTCCAGTATAATTGAGTGGAGGGCTCCCACTAGCGCATTCTTCTAGTTGCATTGTCTTCACGAAAAAGAATGTACCTTCTTTCAACTCTAAGGTTTTACATATCAGCATATTAATAGTACAAATATTTGAAAATATATCCGTGTGAACAACATGAGATATCACACTCATTTAATGGAAAAAACTGTTACATACTGCCTGCCACATACTCTGCCAGAACTTTCATTTTGTGGACATGATTGTGGATGTTGTGCACCTTGCTGTTGACACATCAGCTGAGCAGATGCTCTTCTGCATCTGCTGCTGCTGCAAGGTTAAATGGATAGTTTTAATGAATGTCTGATTGAGGTGGTGAGAAAATAAAAAAATGCATTCAACACATGAGGCGTTTAAATGCACTTCTGCATGCACATTCCCGTCCTACCACAGACTAAGTTTGTTGTTAAATATAAACCGGTCAACACAGTCATTCCCGTCCCGACCCGAATGAAACTTCTCGTGGAGTATTGGCTGGACCAAAACAAACTTATTGTTCTTGTGGCCTCGAGAACAAGAACTAGTTCTTGCTTCTCAAGGATTATTGATAGTTTTCAGTTACGTGACCTGCTGGGAGAATAGTTGTTTAAATCAGTTGACAATCGCCGAGAAGGAAAGATACAGAAATAAGTTGGAAGTATTGGACACTCGTGATCTTTATAGAGACTGCTGTATATGAGTCGTTAAACATCACCACGTCCCTACTGAGCCTGTATTCAGCAATATTTACTTAAGTCTGGTTGAGAAGCCATCACCGTACACACACCTGCCCGAATAAAGGTATACAAGAACACCAACAGTTCTCACTTAAATAACTGCTATTAAAATAGAAATAACAGAAATTGAATAATTTCAGCTCATTTTAACTTATTACAACTTAGATGGATTGCAACAAAGGTGTAAATAAAAAGCATATAGGACAGGTATGGATAAGAAACAAAGAATCATTCTAAATATCAGTGTTACATCTTGTCTTTGTGCTGCTATTCAGCTGAATATGAGTGTAACAGGATTTCCACATTCTTTAGAAGTTTATTTGCGTTACTGCATCACTCCGTTTTAGCTAGTAGCTAACGTCAACTCAGCGGACAGCTGGTCGCCTCCATATGACAACAAATTACATCAACACGTATACATAAGGTTTTATTTATGGCTAAAACTATGTAAACTATATACAGATGGATGTAGGTGTGGGCATTACTGACCTTCGCTCATACGGCAACGGCATTATTCTGAGTTGAAGACGCAAAATCTGAAGACTCATTCCAAAGGGGAATTCCTGAAGACGCCACACTTTTGCGTTCTCATCTGCATGACCCATAACACAAAAATGATGGTGGACCTGCTCACGCCTTTCTCACGTCGCATGCGCGTTGACATTCGTTTGTTTTTTATCAAATGCCTTGAAGTTTTTCAAGTTTGAATGACATTGGCTTTTATAAGAGTGAAGATTTTGTTCTTCTCACTTTGTTTTGCTAAACAAATTTACCTGTTGTGTGTATTAAAGGATATATTTTTCAGTGTTTTTCTCTCATCTTCAAAAAAGTATTTCAAGATTTAGTTTAGTTGGTTTTTTAGGGATGCACATTAACCATTTTTTAAAACCGTTACCGATAACCGATCAATTTTAGCTCCTAAAGGCCAATACTGATAACACACATACGTTATACCAAATCAAAAATTCCAACTGTTGGGGTAGCTTGTGTCTAAAATAAGAAGGAAAGTGGTTTTGGAAGCAGCTTTCTTTCCCCAATCAGAATATCTCACGAGAAAAGCTTAAAAGTGGTATTTTCTACATCTGCATGTCTGATCTTAAAAATTCCGACTGTATGGAGTATAAGTTATTGGGGCAAGTGGTGATGATATCATATTTATCGTAAAGACGTAATAATTTTCATTTATTGGCACGATAATTACCAACCCGATAATTATCATGCATCCCTAGTTTATTTTCCTTCCCTAACCAAATTTGTATATTTTGGTTCAACACAGCAATATTACAAAAGCAAAAATACCATGATCTGACATTGAAGACGTGAATGGGCATAGCGCAGCACTGCTGTGGCAGCTTAAGGTAACTCTGGGAATCTTTTAGATGTAAGATGACTTCACCTGACTGAATAAATGTGTTCAGTCGGGTAAAGTCAAGTTTGTATTGCATTGCAGTTACGTCACTTGCCTTCTGCTCCCAAAACTCTTGTAGATAGTTACCATGCCCTGTTCCTTCTCTTGAATATTCTTGATTAAAAAAGTATTAGTAATGTTTAAATACGTATTTTTGGGAGAAAAAGCCTCTGAATGTTTTTTTTCTCCTAGCCTGGTGCCACCTGTTATATCAGTGTTGTGATATGATATGTGATCAGGAATCAGCATGGGGTGTTTATCTTTAAGAAATGAACCACACTCTGTTTCTTACACTCTGGAAGTGACTTGGCTATAAACAGGAATGATTACCCACATATGACTCATCGATTTATTTTTCTCTCCCTTAGGTGCCGAGTGGTGCAGATGGAAGTCGCAGGTTGGCCGTCACTTTCCGAGCTGACAGTGAGTTTCTCTGTAAATCTAAATAAGCTGATTGTTTCTGCAGAAGAATTGCTGAAACTTTATTTGATCAAACAAATCAGTAGAATGTTGACTAGATTAGTAGATCCAACACTTAGTTCCCAGAAACTGCTCTAACATTGTAATGCCAATAAAAAAAAATCAAGCACATGAATTGTACTTGTTGACTTGTATGCAGTGTAAAATCTGTAAGCCCCATTTCTTCTGCACCCCAGCATCCCTGCATCCCCGTCCTTCTCCACCATCCGCTCCCTACTCCTCTCCTTTTGTCCTTTTCACTCTTAAAGTCAAGTTCCTGAGCCGTGGCCAATCCCTGCCTCCTGCTTTTTGTCCGTGACCATGAGCGAGGAAGCACTTTAAAATCCCCTTTTGTGTGACTGTGTGTGCGTGTGTGTGTGTGTCGAAGTGTGTGTATGTGTAGAAAGACAGAGCAAAAGAGATTGTGTTGGCTGTTTTCAGTAAATACGTAAATCTAAATGCTATCTATCTGTTTTATCAGAATTTATACCCAACGGACAAATGTTATGTGAGCTGAATCCTAACTTAAAATCTTGGTGTTTTAAATTATTTTTTGCAGGTTAAAACAACTGTAGGTTATGTAACTTATGCCATCTTTCATTTTCGTTTATGTGAGTGCATATTTCCAAGTTTTATTGTTAGACAGTTTAATCATTTGGAGTTGATTAGCCAGGAAGCATGGTGAGTAAATACAGAATTGATACCTTTCATTAAAATTCATTATTCCCTATTTTTCCAATCCCTCCCTGAAAAGACGCCTGATTATATCATGTTTATCTGTTTATCATCAAAGTGCTTCTTTAAACACATCTTATCAGCTCACTGATTTTTGGTTGTGTCTGTTGAAAGTGTTCTGATTATTGCCACCTTGACTCCTTTCCTCTACAGAGCTGATTCATTTTCATTTATTCTGATCTAAATCCACATTATGTGAGGAATGATATGGGGGTCAGGGAGGTCATGTGACTTTAAAGTGTTGATGCATCCTGTTCTGAGGAATGGGAATGGAAGCCTACACGCATTAAGGTTAAGTAAAGCCCTGAAGCATGTTAGCATAACAATCAGCTTGATCTCTGTTCATATGAGTGTGTGTGTGTGGGGAGGTGGGGTAGGAGGGGTGGTGACACACCTCAGTGGTTCTTTTCCTCCAGCTGGGGATGGAGGACGATGGAGCAGAGTTGGGCTTCCTCTGTGTTTGTAGTGATGTCATGGGGAATATAAAGCAGGGAGACCTTTGACCTCAGTCAGTTACTGATGACAGGTGATGAGATCAGAATGAGCCCCCAAAAAGAGATCTGTTCATAGTTTTTATTTCCTATAACTGTGAACATATTTTGGACAACATTGTCCAAAAACTTTTTATGTTGCTCTGGTTGACATGATGCTGCATTACCAGTTAAAACACACTCTTTGTTTACTTCATTCTTCATTAAACTTTGTAACCACGGAGTTCCCCAAGGTTGCATTTTGGGGCCACTGTTGTTCAACATCTACATGCTCCCACTTGCTTAAATGATAAAACATGTTATGCTGATAACACACAAATCAACATAACAATCTCATCAAGAGATCCAAACACTGATCAAATTAAAGATCGGATTGGATCGGAGCCAGGATTTTCTTCAGTTAAATTAGGACAAAACTAAAAGAATAGTTTTTGGAGCAAAGACAGAATTATTAAAAATCAGCTTCAAAAGATTTGTTAAAAATCACCTACAAAGCTAAAAATCTGGGAGCTGTCATGTACTCAGACCTAAATATATCTGCAATCACATTAAAGCAACCCTTACCGATGTTGCATTCTTCACTATTTTTCTAACAGGGTAAAATGCTGTGAATGAGGTAATGGAACTCTAAAATACAAGACAGACCCACCATTAATCAAAATAAAATATTATTCCAATCTCTAAATATTCAATGAAAACTCCAACCAATCCTTGAAGTGGGGTGCACCTCTAGGATTGTCCAACGGACCTGCCTGTCAGACCTTTGCTTCTGCATTGGGAGGCAGAGGGAATGAAGGGGTGTGTCTTAGGAGTGAGGCGGGACTGTTTATATTCAAATAATCTTGCTGTGCTTTCTGAAATGCAAGATCGGTAAAGGCTGCTTTAAGACTGTTGTGAAGTCAGCCTTTTAGTGTACTATGAATGTACTGTACAAATAAACTTACCTTCATTCTGCCGCAGAAAATATTCAAGGAGTAGGGGTGTCCAAAGTTCGTCCGGGAGGACTGCAGCCCTGGAGGTGTAGGACATTTTCTGCTGCAGCACACCTGAATCAGATTAACGAGTCAACAAGATTGGGCAGAACTTGACAGCAGGCTGTTAAGGAGAGTTATTTAATTTGAATCAGGTGTGTTGGATCAGGGAGAGATCTTAAAGGAATAGTTCACCCACAGAATGATGTAACTTTATTTTCCACTTACCCTCATGGTGAGCAAGACTCTGGAGCACTTTTTTTAAATATCTCAAATGCAGCTGGCGATCAGAAAGGCTCCTCGTTTTCCCCCCAACTTTCATATAATGGAATTTGATTGTGCCGAAACCAAAAAGGTCCATAAAAGTCCACAAAAACTTGTCAATAATCCCCCATACTGCTCGTCCAATGTAATCCAAGTGTCCTGAGTGGGTAGTGTCCATAATTTACTCGAAACTACGCCATTTAGTATATTTTTAGAGCCTAAACCGTACTACATCGCATCTCCTGCAAGCACGCCGATGTGCGTTCATGAAGTTACGGAAGGTGCGGCAGACGAGATCGCGCGTTCTCTTTTTCTTTCTTTGTTTTAAATCAATATCCAACCCCTCCTGTGTTTGTCCTGGTTTGTCTGCAGCTCTGTCGCTCTTACTACAATGTAAACAGCGAATTTCTTCTTCTACGCTTGTATTATCGGCAGAGTAGGCTCTGAACGCTGAGGCTTCCGTAGTTTTGTGAACGTGCATATGCGCGCTTCGTGAGAGTAAGATGTACTACTGTTTAGGCTCTAAAAATATAGTAAATTATGTTGTTTTGAGTAAGTTCTGGACGCTACAGGACACTTGGATTACATGGGATGAGCAGTATGGAGGATTATTGACAAGTTTTTGTGGACTTTTATGGACCTTTTTGGCTCAGGCACAATCAAACTCCATTATATGAAAGTTGGGGGAAAACCAGAAGCATTTGATCGCCGGCTGCATTTGAGATATTAAAAAAGTGCTCCAGAGTCTTGCTCACCATGAGGGTAAGTGGAAAATAAAGTTATATCATTCCGTGGGTGAACTATTCCTTTAAACCTGCAGGACTGTGACCCTTGTGGACCAGAGCTGGACACTAGAGCATGGGATGAGAGTTAACCCTTGAAGTACCATTTCCAGCTGTCTTATGACTTCAGAAAGTCAGTAAGAAACTGTTCTGATAAGCTTCCATGCCTGTTGTAAGCTGAAATCGTGCATCTTTAGCTCCCTCTGAAGTTGACATTGATGCAACTGTAGCTTGAGAGGTAGTGGGGTCTTAAATCACAACTTCTCTGGTTCATGTTAGTGTTCACACACCTTGGATTCTAGCATTTTTTAGATGACTGTAATGAAATAAGTCCTCAGAAGAAACCAGAACTGCAGACAGAGCAAAGTCCTTATTTATATAAAGAAATTATACATTGTTGTTTTTCAGTCTTTAAGTACAGAAGACTAAAAATGCTGGCACATACACTGAGCACAAATTATACTTAATGAAGAGAAGGTCCTTCTCTACAGTCTTCATTTGAAATTGAAAATGGACGTACACAAGCAGGCAGCTGTCGTTGCCTCCCCCTGCATCCTCTTCCCTCCTGAATTTATGTGAAGGTTGCATTCCCCCAGGAAGGATAAATGGAGGAACAGGAGGTATAGCTAATGAAAAAGGTTCTCTTCGCCCAGCAGTGAACTTTGGCCCTTCTTCATCCTTAGTCTCTTACCACGGCTTTGTCGTATAAATAAATTCTGAAGACAAAGGCGAGCAGGAGAAAGAGGAGTAACAAACTCCTTCGTTTTCTTCTTGCATCCTATAGAGGATGAAGGAGGAGGAAGAGGAGCAATCAGCCGTGACCTTCTCCTTTAGCCCTGAACATGACTGCGCTCAGATGAGGATGATGAGGCAAGAGGAAGAGGACCAGTGACTTGCATCCATCCTCCTCTGTCATCTCCATGCTTTATAAGCTCCTCTCCTCTATCCTGTTTTCATCCCCCTCATCCTCACCTCCATCAATAGGTGGTTGGCAGGAGGAAAGGGAAGCAGTGAGTCGTGTCTGAGCTCACGCCCCCTTTTCTTTCTGCATCCTAAGTCTGTCTTTTCTCCTCCAACCCTGCTCTCTTCATGGCTGGCTGCTTTCCATCCTTCTTTGCCCCTCCATCTTAGTTTCTAAGATAAAACAAGAGCAACATTGGATGGAGGATGTTTGGTGACTAAACATAAAGCGGTTTATAAAATATGCATAACAGGTTGCACAGCTGGGAACTGAACATAAAATTTACTTATACATATCTGGACATGACTGTAGCTGTATTTGAATAAGATACTGAGATATTTAAGTTAGATTTTATTGTACCAGTGAACTGTGTAAGTGGATTCATGTTTTCTCCCTACTCTCTCTCTCTCTCTCTCTTCCTCTTCCTCACTCCTTTCTCTCTGTTCCACTTTCTATCATTACCTCTGTTAACTTTCATTTCTCCCTTTGTCAGGCCCAGCAGTATGATATGGAATGCTGTTATAGACAAATGTTTAATTAAAGAAATAAAATGAATAAACAGGATATCAAGTGGAGCCTTATGTTCATAAAGCTCCGTTTGGTAAAGCAAAACTGTTCAACAAAATAAAGCAATCAGATTTCCATTCTGCTTGCTTCGATGCTGGACAGGACAAGTAAAAAGAAAAAAAAAAGATTTTATTGTAAAATTAAATAGCCTACCACCCCCCATTTTTTATGGTAATTCCATGAAAACACAAATTTAACAATTTCTCAAAGTCACAGTAAATTCAGAAAAGACTGAAATCTTTAATATTTAAGTTAATATGACATGAACCTTTTGGAAAAAGGGCAGCATTGCAGAAGTTGATATTGCGCTTCTTGGCAGCTTAGGCTCTTGGATGTCAGTTATCGTCTCTCATGGGAAGCTCCCACCCAGAGGCTTGAATCTTAGAAGCTGTTTTACACAATGCAACCCAAAACTTTGAACAAAAACTGCGGTAACATTACAGTCTTTATAAAACAACCGGAAAAATTCAAAGGCACATTCCCTTCACCTTTTATTACAGCACCAGATATTTTCTTACACTGGCTTTTGTAATGATGAGTCAACAAAGAGAGTTTCATGTGCAGCCGTCAGTCATCTCAGATCAGCGCTGGCTGGGACAAAAAGCAGCAATGGCAATTTGACCCAGACTGGCCCGTCACACACACCACCCATCCCTTGAATATGTATATCAACGAATTTACGCCTTAAAACCACTAATGTTATGCATTTTATTCATTTGTGGGGATCAGTAAGAGCGAACACAATTTGTTCTTCTATACAGTTTTATTTATCAATAAAAATCTAAATTTACACCAAAGTGATCACTCTTAAAGCAGCATTCATCCTCCTGTGTTCCTCTGTGTTTAATGTAAGATGTAAGAGTAAGATGAAGTAGTACTTATCCAATCAAAAATGATGCAGCTGGCGGAGGTAATAATTTACTCCTCTTAGCCACCTTATCTCTCTTAGACTCTGTCTGTGTTCAGCGCCATGGGGATGTCTTTCTCAGTGTCTATCAACATAAACACCTTGTTGACAGTTTTTGATGAACTTTAGAGTTGAAAATTGTCTTTCACATACCACCTGAGTCAGAGAAAGGCTAAGCAAGACCTTGTGTGCAAGCCCCAAGAAGATAGTTAGCATCTGTCGACATGTTGATCTACTGGAGGATTTTATAGCAGCACAGTGGGCAGTTTTTGCAGGAGGCACAGTTTTTTTCTCCACAATATCCTCTTTTTGCCCTTCAGCTCCATCTTTCCCTGTTCTGTTGATGTATTCATCAACATGGGATGCTTTCAGTTGGTCCCACTGTCCTGCTAAACTCTTCACTTCTGATTGAAGATTGTCCACATTAGCTCGTGCCAGATAGCCAGTTCATGCCTGCCTCAGACTGTCTTTGAGAAAATTACCCAGACGTGAGCAGCAGGATTTCCTGCTCTCTTTACTTTACCCCTCTTCAAAACAACAATCATCTAAATGATCCCAAATTCAACATTGAGTTGTTGCTGGTGGACTGTTTTAGCTTCTGCATATCTGTAGAGATGCTCCTAGTCAAAGTAGAGATGTTGTGAAATATGCAATAACTTGTCACATTTTAATTCACTCTTGCTGTCTTTATTTTTCTGTCCCTGCAGACTGCTCATTAAATTACCCCTTGGGGAAGCATGTGATCCATGAGGTCTCCAACATCTCCTTCAGCCATCTGGCCTGTGAAGACCAGGCCGCCGTGGTCGTCCACTGGTCTGCAAGCCCACTAGGTAGAGTCAGTCTGTCCACCTGTCTGCTTACCCGTATGTCTGTCTGTATGTTTACATGCTTTTACATGGAGGCAGATTAATAGGTAAAAAAGGGAGAGTTGAGGGAAGAAACGTGAGAAGGTAAAGCCTTCAAAGTGCTGAGATTACCCAGCACTGTGTGTCCCTTTGATCAGACCAGGAGAGGATCACATCTCGCACAACAATACCCCGATTTGACCGTGAAGGAATGTGTGTGTGAGTGTGTGTGTGTGTGTGTGTGATCAGTGTAAGGTGAACCTCGCTCTCTCCCACTCTCTTTTTCTGTGACAAAACCTTCTGTTGTTTTCTGGAAGGGGCAGAAATCTTCCTGCAAATGTCCATGCCATACTTGAGTCTGGACAGCCGCCAGATGGAAAAAATACTCTGCTCAGGACCCCTCCAAGTATATTTTAGCTGCTGAATCAAACTCACTAAACTTTATTTTAGATTCTTGATTCTTGCAGAGTGTCAAATTTGTCTTTAAAACTCTCTAAATGATGTCTAATCTCTGCATAAGTTGGTTTTATAATTGTTTTTAATTTTTATAAGCATTCATTTAGCCAGAAAACAAGATATAAAGTATGTTACTCAGTCAGACGGCAGAATGAGGTTATTGTATCGTTGAATTATTGAGATGGAATAATGGGAGCAGCTGCACAACCTTTAAACATTTCCTTTTCCTATTCAAACTTTCGAAAATATGAGTTTTCCGGAAAACTTTCACAAAATCTTTTTATTTCTTATCCTTTCAAGAAAATACAAACATGAATTAAAAACTAGGAATATAGTAATTATTGGCTGATATGATGTTCACTTTGATAATTTGGCTCAACTGGATTGCTCAGTAATAGTTTGGTCCAACTTTTCAGTGCTTATTACCACTAGACTACAGTCAACAAACGAAAAATATACAGTATGTATTCAGCATAATAAATATGCTGAATACAGATTTTTGCGCTATGTCTCTGTTTACCTGCTGGAAAACTATTTGAGAATTGTTAAACTATCAGGTGTTGGTTTAAATGATCCTTTTTATCAGTATTTTATCAGTATCAGGAATGGGATTAAATGGAATTAAAATATATATTTTTTAATGTTCAGCTGAAATATAATTAGTTATGCAAAAAACTAAAAGTTTAAAGAAACAAAAAAAGAATCTTAAGAAATTTTTCAAAGACGCGCCTATATAAATAAATTAAAATCAAACCTATTTTATCCTAACCATTAAGCTAATACAACACAGAAAAAAAAAGACTCTTTTTTTTTTTTTTCTTTTTTTTCCTTTCCTTTCTTTCTTTTCTTCTTTTCTGCGGTTATTTTTTCTCAACATTTTTCCCAATAAGAAAACAAGAACAATAAACACATTAGCTATAATCTTCATCCGTGTGATAGAGGTAGTGGGGAAGGAAAGAAAAGGAGCGAAAATCACTGGGAGGCGACGACGCGAACGTGGCGCAAGAGGTGGAGCTGCGCTGCAGCCTAGGGGCGGAGCGACCGGGAGAAAAGGAAAAAAGAAATGGCGGAAAACGAAAAAAAGTGAGACAGAAGAGCAATTAAGAAAAGAAGAAAAGTGATGTGTTATTTAAGGTTCACTTAATTATTTAAGGTTTTCCCTTCAAGTTGGGCTCAACAGTATCTAAGGAATCAGTGAAAGTGAGTCAAACTAATGCACAAAACTTTCAACAACAGATTTAAAAGAAAAGAAAGTGTGATGACTGCTGCTATTTATTTACCTTTACATACTGAAACTGAATATACTAAGTTAACTCCTGTTGGTCCTGGAAAAGAAGAAGAAACCTGTTGAGACTGGCAGATGTGATGAAGATTATGTGGCTCCTCAAGTCATATGATCTTCAGTTTATTATATAACAATTTTCTGTTGTTTTCACTATGAGTCAAAGTTATGAGCCAAGCTCAAATTAACTGTAGACCTCTAGATGTAACATGTTTCTCTCAGTCACTTGAGTTTATCTTTTTCTGCTGACTGTCTCTGCTTGAGGAGTCACATGACCTCTGATGTTACAGTTTAGCTACTAAAACCTAATTAGGGGTTCAGATCCCAAGGAGAAACCTACAAGTAAAGTTTAATTCAGTGTTTCATGTGTGGTGTGATTATCTGGACACAAAACGTAGCCAGTAAAGAGAAATAAGTGTGTGGTGATGAATATCCCTCTTTATCAAACACACCTGAGGCCTTTAGTGATGTGACACTGATATTGATTAATTTATTTATTCACATAATCTTTACATTTTGTCATACGTCCTCCCCCAAAGTCAACTTTATTGTCAAATGTGCCACATGTTAGCCATACAACACAGATGAAATTACAGTCCTCTCAAACCCACGGTGCATATAATAAAATATAATAAACTATAAGATAAAAATGTAGGAATCCGCTGAGATAGCCGAGAAATCTAAACACGAAACCTACATTTAAGTACTAAAGAAGATTACAAATTTACAAATGGGTTGACAGTAGACAATGTGAACAGTATTGCAGTCCTAATGTAGGAAGTAGTGCAAATATTACAGTGCAATGACAATGTAACTGTAGCATGTAACAGTGAAGTTTGACAACGTAGCAGTACAGTGGTCCTACCTACCTCTACTATTACCACTGTACTGGTGCATATGGCAGAGTAAACTGAGTAGCAGTCCTGATGGATGCAACAGTGCAATATGTAGTAGTGCCATTTAGTACAATGTTCTGCAGTGCTGAACTGGTGCCATGGTGATGATAAAGTGAGGTGTGAGGTCCTGAGATAGGTGAGTTTGTGAGCGGGCAGAGTTGGTGGGGACTGGGAGGGGGAGTGGGGACAGAGCAGGGAGGAAGTTGAGCATCCTCACTGCCTGTTGGGAAAAGCTGTCTCTGTCTCTGTCTCCTTGTTTTGCGGGAGCCACGTTTCAGCCTATCAGGAATACACAACTGTGACTGGCAATCTTCTGTCAATTTAGCTTGTTTTACAAATGAGCATGCAACAAATCAGAAAACCTGGGTTGACTGACCAAGTCCATACCCACCACTGCAAAACTTAGTGAGATCTCCATTGTTAGGATTAGCTGGCCCAAGTTACTTAAAAATACCCTGGATCTGCTGGATCTGCTACTATTGACCTTTGGTGTTCTATTTTTGTTGGACTGTCATTGTTAAGTCTTACGCCTTTCACATGTTTCGGTAAAGGTTTACTTCTGCTAAATGCAAAGATACAACCAGAGGCATTATCAGCATGCATATGTAAAGAGCAATATGTCCATAGTTTAGTATTTTTAGAACAAAATCTCACCTGTAGTACTGAAATAACCAGAAATGGAAATGGGATTTAATGAAACCAGTAAAGTAATAACTCGCCAATAATGTAATCCAAATGATTACATTCATGGCCAAAATGATTAATGGCAGGACATTGCTATGGTATGATATAAAAGTAAAGAAGTCTCCAGTAAGTATCCATGGGAATCCACAGCTCATTCCAGCTCGAGAATAATCATCCTTTATGAAGTTAGAAGAAAACATAGCAGGCTAATGAAAATGTTTCCATCTATGTGTGATTTCCAATTTGAGGATGAGATCCCAAATAAAAAAAAAAATGTAAAAGATTTTTTTCTTTGTTTAATTTATAAAATATTTTAAAAAGTCTTTTTTATTCTTGTTTTATGTGGAAAGATTGACAAATCAACAATACAAAAAGTGATGGATGTGGTATTTTCAAATGAATTCTGCTAGACCTGATCAAATGAAACACTGAGGCTTATGCTCCATTAGAGATTAATAGAGGAAAATATCAGATCTGTGTAGAGCAGTGAATGAAACTTCAACATTCCTCTCAGCCTGAGAACCAGACAAAGATGAGAGCTCATGTTTCACCTGCTCTGTGTGTGCCTGGCATTCCTTTTGTTCTTAGTTCTTACAGACTTCCACCCAAACCAGCAAGATTCAGGGTAGTCAGAATGGTTTATCTGGTTTACAGTGAGTTTAATAAGGCAGGGCTATGCAAAGAGAAGCTGTTAGTAAATGTGATTATCATAAAACAGAAGCCAAATTGGTTTTTTTGTTTGTTTGTTTTCTGTTTTTAGAAAAGTATTTGATTTTTAAAATTCAAACACCATAAAGCTGTAATTTGTTCATTTGTTTAAACCATTGTTTATCTGACAAGGCCAAAGAATTGATTTCCATTTTCTTTACTGAATGATTTGTGTTTTAAGAATATTAACAAAATTAACATTTGATGGCAGCAGTACACTAAAAAAAGAAAAGATGGAAGAGGGGCAAAGAAGGACAGAAACGTTTGTAAAATCAGAACAATTTGTGACAGGTGAGGGTGTCAGGATTGGATATAAAAGGACCTTCCACCAAAACATGTGGGTTGTAGTTCTCAACTTTCTGTAGCACTATGTCAGAGAAATATCAGTAAGTTCAGAACTCCAAAATTCATCCTTAAACTATATTAGACGACGAGGATGCCGTGTATCATCTCTGTGCAAAAACACAGCCAACTTCTCTGGATGTGAGCTCATCTCAAATGGGTAGAAAGACCATGGACATGTGGTCAGATGAGTCAAAGCACCTCCATATGGCTATAATGATGACACCCCGCCCACTCACAAATAAATCTAGTAAAACAAATAAACAAGCCAGCTGTGCTCTCTTAAAAAATCATGACAGCATTTTGCATTCGGGTATGACTAACTTGGCTGAATTGTCATGTAGTGTGCTGTATAAAATGTGCATCTGGTATGTCCCTCATACCACCCCTCCAGTTAGCCACAGGTGTGTGTCTCACTGTCCTGCCTCAAGTGTATTTCTGTCTCCTGCTAAAATGTGGAGCATCAGGAAGAGCAGAACCAGATAAGATGCCCACGGATGGTTGAGCAGCTGAAATCTTGTATTTAACATGAGTGGACAGACTTCTATGTGAAACTCCAGTAATTAGTATCTTCAGTTACTACAAGAAGAAGGATGATGTCATGCAGCCGTTAACACACTCAAAACTTGGTTTTGAGTGTGTTGCTTGTATTGAATTCTAGAGACAATGAAAATATTCCCTTGTGTTTGTTAAAGCAGCACTGCTGAACTGGAGCAACATTTTCACACCTCGGCTCCATTTAAAGAAAAATGATTTGGTGTCTTTCTTGCATCCTGTCTCTTGCCTGAGCTCTCTCCAGACAGAAAAAGTCAGTCAGATGATGACTCTTATTGTATCTCTTGTTTTGTCACCGTTTCTTTTTCTCACTTCCTCTGATAAAGTCTTCATGTGTTTCTTTGCTGAATCAGCGGTGGTGCATGTTCAATGCAGCCATTGTGTTGATATGGGACTGCTTTAAGTAAAGCAGGGCTCAATAGCTCTAAAACTGAAGCAGTTTTTGAGTTGGACAACATCCCGACTTTTCTGGACATGTGGTTTTCATTTTTGTTTTGTAGTGCCAGGTTACCTTGATGCAAATTTCAGAAACAAACTAAAAAGTACTTTCTTTTCTGTCCAGCCTGAAATGAAGCTCTGTTTAAAATGTTATCTCATTGCACCTCAATCACTGCAGTGGTTTCATGCCACTCTACTGAAAACTCTGATGGCATTTTTATTGACTATTTTCCCCCTTAATTCTTATCTATAAGCCCATCTGCAGTCGGTGAGATACTCTGAGCACATTGTTGAATTATTTGAATAATTCATAATGTGAAATGAGTTGAAACATGCAGAAAAGGATGGATGAGTAGGAAAAGCTTTGCTGAAACCAAGCTGTGGCACACCTGATGTCACGCTGCTGCTGCCAAAATGCAAATTATCCTCATGTCTGAGAGAGAAGGAGAGACGTGTTCAGAAATCTGCCTGAAGACAGAAAAACCTGTTCCACCGCTCTGTCTCTGTCTCTCTTTCACAGCTAATAGGAAAAACATGTCCGGTGGATCTGATGGTGTAATTACAGGACAGATGTGTTTTCAAAGAAGAGGAGGAGGAAGCAGGGTGGGAGTGAAGGGAATAGAAGAAGGTGGAACGGGTGAAGAGGAGGACAGGAAACAAAGAAGGAGCAGACAGGAGGAAATGAATTCAAATGAAGAAACCAAAAGTGGAGGGGAGGAAAGGGGATGAGGTGGAGCCATGAGGTAGGAAGGAGGAGAAGGAAAGATTGGAGTGAGGGAGGTAAGAAAAAAGAAGGAATGTGGGAAGGAGAGAAGGAAAGGAAATGCAACAAGTGGGTGAGGAAAGAAGGAAGATTTTGGAAAAGAGGAAGAGAAGGATGGGAGAAGCTGAACTTCCTGTTGCATGTTTCTGCAGGGATTGAACACATTAAAGGCTTCAGAGTTTATTTGGAGGACAAGAATCCAGAAGGGAAACAGTGTCAACAACTCATCCTCAAAGACCCGCGACAACTCAACTTCTCCTACAGGAACACGGTAAGAACAAAACAGGATCATCCTGAACAGTCACAAACCAGTCACAGTAAGGTGAATTGTATGTTTATATTGTTTTAAGCTATTGTCAAGTCAAAGATCTATGATTGGCTGCGGTCTGCCCCTCTGCTACAGGTCGTGGTGTTACCACCCCCTGCATTCACTTTTTTTAAAGATGGAGAACAAAATTAACAGACCTCATTACCATTTTAAAAATCCTCCTGTGTTAGTTTTTTGTTGCGCTGTGGAGGACAGATAACACCGGGCCGGCTGACCTTCTGGGCAAACATGTTCACTCAGTTCTCTCAGTCAACAATGGAGCACGTATGATGCTCCATTACCTTGTACCTTTTAGAAATACCCATGGCCCTGAACACTCAGAATAGTGGTCGGTGTAAACGGCTTTGATTTGAATTCATTCACTCCATCTGTGATATTTGTGCTTTCTGGTGTCTGTTTTTGTCTGTTTTGTGTTGAATTTGCTGTAACATCAATTTGCAGATGAAAAAACTACATTTTGACAGAATTTGGTTCATTAAATCACAGTGGCGTCAGTAGTGTGCACCATTTGCCTTATTTTTATTTTCACATCCAGTATAAAGTTATTGCTTAACTAAGGCATACCCATCATATGAGGGGGTATGAGAGCATGCATACTTAATTTACCCTGAGTGATTTCTCCCAGTTGACTTTTGTAATCGGCTGATTCACGTATATTTTTCCCCACACAGAAACTGAGCAGTCAGCCCTTCAGCGGTTTGACCTTTGACACGGACTACATGGTCCGTGTTGTTCCCTTCCCGTCTCTGATGAATGAGAGTTTTTTTCCTCCATCTTTCCTCAGGACCAACTGTAAGTCTCACCCAGAGGGGTAAATGGTTATTCAAAGAGGATTTCTAAGGGTCTCTAACAGATGACTTAATGACAGAAGATCTTTATTCAACAAAATCATGAGTCTGGGAGAAAATTCTTAATAATCTTACTCTTAATCTTATTAATCTCAATATTTAAGTTTCTAATTTTATTCATTGAAAACACAAAGCTTTTTAAAAAAAAATTGATTAATTGATTGGCTGAAATCTGGTAGTTTGAATCCTTACAGTCTGTCAGGAGATCAATTTGAGGAATTGCTAGATTAACAAAATGCACATTATTGTTTTAATTGGTCCAACTTTTTTTTGATATTTTGTTTCTTTTGAATTCCTGACTTTGTCTCCTCATTCATCTGAATTTGTTATAAAAGTGAAAATCCTTATTATGTAAGGGTATTTTGTAAGCACTGACTGGACACAGGAATAAACCAGTAACGGTGCACTCTTAACGGTAAAAATGTAAAGTATGCAAATTCAGCAGAGAAGAACTATCTCCAACTTTGCATCTGAAGAGGTGGAGCAGTCATTTGCATCTGACAACATATAGAAGCTCACATCATTTCAGTACTGCGGTGTGTGGAATAAGAGATGTTTTATGATTAGATGTTACTGGAAAACACAAGAAGAGTAATGAAGACTAAAGTGGTATTTAACTGCAATTTACTAATCACTGTAGCAGTTATGTTGCAGCATCACATAAGTTCTCATTTAAGGCAAACTTATCAGCTTGTAAGATAAGACACAGCATGCAAATGACTCTAGAAGCTATGAGGATAATATTTTTCCTATTTTAGGGTGAATTTGGCCATCAGTTCTTTGGCCTGTTTCTTTACTTGACAGTTATCAAAGTGACATCCATATGGAGAGGAAAATCAAGTGTAAAGGCCGAAATGTCAAGACAACATCTTCATGTTTAGACAGAGAAGAGGCTGTCCTGTAAAAACATGACGAGATGAACCGTGTAACAATTTCTCCATGTTTTTCTTTTTTTTTCTTGTAGCATGTGAAATCCTGCTTGGATCTGACAACCTGGTCTGCAAACCATGTAAGTTCCTCAGTGTCTTCGTCATAAGCAAAGCCACATGTAGATGGAGAGTCAGGATCTGGCTGCACTCACTGCTCTGCAGAGGTGGACTGGCTTGATCTCACAACAGTCCAGTGTGATTAAGAGAAGAAAACAGACAAACTTTTTGTACCTTAAATGAGTCTAAATCAGTAGAAAACATTTGAGAAAAAAATATTGATTAATAATCCAGCTGCCTATCATAGTTTAGATTTAGATGAAAAAGTCTAACGGTTATCAGAGATTTTGTGTCGTGTAGACATAAAGAGTTATTGACTGCTGCATGAAGGTTTTCATCAGATTACATGATAAATAGATGAACCAACTGTCATGTCAGACTCATCACTTTTTTCATCTTCAGTTTTTATTGTAAAAACTTGCTTGTTAACAAGAGGAGTTTACATTAAAATATGACCAGGATAGAACTTCAGACTTAAATTAAAATCTAATCTACAAATAAAAGGAAGAAAAAGCAGGCATCTGTCTTTTTATTATTATTATAACAGTGATCCCATTTAAATATCACTGAATATCCAAACTTAAAAACACGATTGCACATCAGTAAAAGTTTTAGAAGAGTGGGAGTTAGTTTTGTTTCTGTCTCTGCAGTCTGGAAGCCGAAGACCCTGACCGTGTCCCAGCTCAGTTCAAACCTTCACGTGGTCTTCGATCAGGCTCCGGCCTCCTTCGGCTTCCACTTCTACTACCTGTACTACAAACTGCGGCAGGATGGCCCCTTCAGACTGCAGCGCTGCAAACCGGTAAGGCGGACTACTCTGCACATCATTTAACATTGAAATACTTTAAGTCTGCTTTAAAAAAAAAGTTTCTTACACAGAATTTGATTGTTTTCACTTAAGTCAAATGACAATGTGAACAAAAAGCCATTTGCGGTTGTAAATACCATTTATTTTCTCCCAAAAAAGGAGAAACTGCTCACAGTTGGGAAACTTAATTTTCTTCTTCTGAAGGATCTTAGGAAACAATTAGTTGCATCTAAGAAAAAACTTCACTTTATGAATTTTAAAGCACAGCAGTCATTTAACTAAAGCTAGTAGTGTCAGAATGCTACAAAAAGTTTTATTTTTGAAGTTTATCTTAGTCTTATTGATCTTTTATTGTGAAAAAATGAAGTCATTATCAGGATCATCAAGACATAAATGTTAAAACACTCAAAGAAATTTACAAATAAGTCTCCAGGAATAGTTCTCCAGCCGTCTTAAAGGACTTCCCAAAGCTCTTCTTTGGATGTTGGCTGCCTTTTGTTCTGTTTTCTGTCAGGACAGTCACACTGTTTCAGTGATGTTTAGGTCTGGGGAGGATTCGTCAGTCTGTCAGACCGGTTGCTGCTGACTCTCAGACCAGTTCTTGTGTCATTGTTTCTCTTCCTGATGAATGGCTTCTTGACAGCTACCATTCCATGGAGACAGTAAATGGACCAACTGAAGGTCCACATGCATCTCTTCGGTCCCGTCTCAGGTCTTTGGGGGATTTGAATCAAGTTGAGGAATCTTGGGAATCTGTCATTTTTCTCAGATGCAACAGATAAAGAAATTGGAGAAATATGTTGCAATGGACAAACCTGCATAGCTAAAGGCTTCTAAAGGCTACTTTAATTATAAGAAAGCCTGATTTTTGGGGGGGGTTAAAATATAAAGAAATGAGGGTTGGCTGAGGACCTTTACACGTAACTGTAGTTCATATAAAAGCAGAACTGATTCTCAGACTGGTTTTAAATGGTATCAGAAAGCCTCGCAGGGTTTCTTGATTTTTTTTTCCCCCTATATTTGAAAGACCAAACTCTCTAGATCTTGCCAGGATCTAAAAGTGTTGCCAGAACACAAAGCTTGCATCCGATACTTGAAACTGCCGGCAGGTTTCAGATGACAACAATGGTGGCTCCTATGCAACGCTGCCTCATGCTGCTGCACTTTGTGGATCAGGTTGAAATGAGCTTGTGGCGTGATAGACAGTTCAATCCCATGCAGAGTTGGTTTTTTTTCTTTTTAAAAGATCAGTTTCTTTTTTTAAAAAAAACCACCTGATTTTCCCTTAGGTCTTTTCAACATCCAGTTGTTTAGGTGTCTGTTGGCTATTTCCTACAGCTCCAAAACGGATGTTCTCTAATTCACACCCACTGTACGCTTTGATAACCCTGTAGCCCCCTCTTGCTTTTCATTTCTTACTCATATGTTGGTTGTTACTTTTTATACGGAAACTTTTCAAGCAACTCCCTGCAGAGATTGTCAGCAAACATGTGGCATTGCTCAAGTTTTTCTCTCCCCAACTCTCCATGAAAGTCAGCTTTCTGCTCCACCCAGTGTGGCCGTTTGGAACAAGTGTAAAGAGTTTAGAGTTTATCTTTTTGTGAGGGACTAAAATCTGGCCTAAATATTCAGCCACATCAAACATCTCTACCTGATCGTGTCCACACTGGAAGATGGTTTTAAAAGCCCTTTGTTCCAGTCCCCTTGCGGCTGCTTTCTCCTTGATGTCTCTCCAGCAGCTCTTTTCATGTCTTTGTTGTCTCAACACCATGACTCGCACAGATGGGATAGCATCGCACCCTTCTACCCTGGGCATTATGTAGCCAGGTTTCTGATTCACACCAGTGGAAATTAATAAGGTTTTCACTTGATTATTCAGGGTTTTCATAATTGTTTGCAGGATGTGAACCAGGCCCGGACCACGTGCATCCTCCAGGATCTCACTCCAGGAACATACATGATAGAGGTACATAAATGCAGCACAACACTGATCCTCTGATCCTTTGTCAACTGGTAAAACTGGTCTGTACTCATGTTTTCAAGATATATTCACTAATATTTAATTTTCTGCCCCCCCCCCATCAGCTCAGAGATGATGGAAACACAACTAGGAGGCAAACTCAGTATTATGTCAGTCAAGGTGAGACACACACACACATTCAACTGTGTAAAGCTGCAGCTAATGACTTCCTTTATTTCTAATTTGTCTACGAATCTTTCGTGCTTATAACTACTTAAACATGATAGAATAATAAGTTAACTGTAACTAAACATGTCCAAATGTTTGATTTTTTTTAACCAGTCACTGCTAACTATACGGTTAACAATTCTCTCCTGTAAAGACCCACTGCGATGTGGTTGTTAAGCTTTGGTAGGTTTGGATAATGTGGCTGCTTTTCAAAAACTTTTTCTTGTCCCATGAGGAGATTGTCTTTCATGCTCTGCTTTCTGTCTTTAGTTCTTTCTACATACTGATAAATGGTTAAAGTTTATACTCACAGCTTAACCTAATAACACCCATTTATATGTGAACCCAAATAATTATTGTTTTCAATCATGTTTAATTGTCTCTTGCTGGGTGGGTTTCTTATTTTCATCAGTCCACTCCCCCTGGGCGGGACCCATCCGTGCCATGGCCATCACAGTTCCTCTGGTCATCATGTCTGCTTTTGCCACGCTCTTCACAGTCATGTGTCGCAAGAAGCAGCAAGGTGAGGGAGAGCCACTGAATAAAGATTCTTTATCCATCTGAAAAATGGAAGCTTGATTTAAGCTACCTATTTTTCACGGTTCTTATTTTTCAATGAATTTGCTTCCCATTAAGCAGCTGGTGGTTTTTCAGTTTGATTCCAAAATGCTTGGACCTGAAGCCAATGGCTCCAGAAGTAGGAAGCACAGTGGTGAAACTGGTTAAAAGATAATTCCTGTTTATTTTGTAACTGTTGCCGCTTGAAGGGATCATAAAGCCTTTACACTCTCAAATTCAGCTGCCGAGCTTTGGGGAAAAGAGGAATGGTAGGGCTCGTACAGAGCTGGTATTTTGGAGGGGGAAAAGTGCAGGCTCCAGCCAAGTCAGTGGAAAGTTTTCAATTTTGTTGTAAAAGAAGAAAGATTTACAGATTATTATATGTGATGGTATCTATAATACTTAATGGCTGCTTCTTAATGGTTGGTGTAGATTTTCTGTATTTGAGGTCACTGATGGCAACTGACCCGTTTTCGTTTTTGATTTTAACACTTATTGATCTCTCATTTGACAGGTCTTTGAGTTTTCTTAACTCCATATTTAGCTAAAACGCTGAGAACAGAATTTTTTTTTTTGTAAAGTTAAGAAAATAATCAATTCATGTCTGAAATCTGGGTCCGAGAAGCAAATGATCCCCAAACTGTATCTTTGTCTGCCTTTTTCTCTCTCTAATGTAGGCAGCTTAAGATGGTAAGACGTCACGTCAACACATTTTAAGCAATTTAATACAGATAATGTCTTAAAAAGAGAGAAAAAGATCAAGTTTTATTACCAAGCTGAAAATCCTCATAGTGTCTTGGCTGCCTAATGCAGCAACTTTATATTGTGCAGATATTCAGAGTGTCCAGAGGATGAATGGTCATGGATTTTTTAAAAGGATCTTCTTTTCCACTTTCAAAGTTATTGTCAGCTTCAGGCTCAAGCTGAATGAAAACATAATTGGTGAATTTGTGCCATTGTAATTTAAGTTCATGAATGAATTTCTGACAGATTGATTTCTCTCTGTTTTAGAAAACATTTACAGCCAGCTGGATGAAGAGAGCAGCGAGTCATCCAATCAAAGTGCAGCACTGAACAGCGAGCGACCGTGGCCCCGTCCCAAAGTCTTCATCTGTTACTCCAATAGAGACTGTCCCAAACACACCAGTGTCATCCAAAGCTTCGCCTACTTTCTGCAGGACTTCTGCGGCTGTGAGGTGAGGCACAAAGGCAAAAAGAAAATATTGCATGAAGCAAAGGTAAAATGACAGAAGTTAAGTCCTTGTTTAATTGTGCTCAGGTGGTGTTGGACCTCTGGGAACACCTGGAGATGTGCAAAGAGGGTCAGATGTCATGGCTCAGCAGACATCTGGATGAAGCAAACCTTATCATCGTCGTCTGTTCCAAAGGCCTACGGTACACCCTTACTGTGCTATGTGTCCTAAAAAACTAAAGCTGTCCTGGTCCACATCATTTATGTCAGCTGATTACTCACAGAAAGTTATGCATGAATTTATCTACACATGCCTCAGTCAGGGCTTCTTCCACCTTCTCTAGCTGCTTCAAAATGCTAACAAAAATAAACAAAAAGAGAACAAACATCATCTGTGTGCTTGCATCCATGCACTAAATCCCAATTAGATTTTTCATTTATTTTAGAAATATAGTACTCACCTTTAAAACCTTAAATTGTCTTGCCCATGTTTGTTCTTTGGTCACATTTTGCGAAAAACGGAAATCTAACCTTTTTTTTATCAGAGCCTTCAATTTCTGGAAAACTGCCCAGCATACAAAGTTGCTAAGCTACCTTCAAAAACACTCTTAATATTTTCCTCTTTGACAGTTTTTATTTATCGAGATCTTGTGAACAACCATGTGACCTGACTCACATGACCCATGTCTGTAAAAGCATACAAATAATGTTTAAAGTGCTTCTAGCTGCAGGTCCATCTGTGGCCACTAGATGCTGCTAAATCTTTCTTTATGAAAAGGTACATTGGAAGGAGCTACACACTCAATAGTCGTATGTTACAAGCTTCAATAATGATAGATAATATAGTTATGAGAAACATGTCTGTGGGATTTTGTACTTGTTTGAAATGTGTATCAGCAAGTCAAAATTGTGTTTTCTTTGGTCCAAAATGCTTAAAATCATGTTCTGCTCAGTCTTAAGTTATTTGGCTCATTTTTTTCTTAATTTCTTCACTTTTGCTTCTTCTCTTTTTATGTTAACCCTTTCCTTCCACCCCTCTATAACAGGTCTTAAAAGAATAGTACACCCACAGAATAATGTGCGTTCCGGGGAGGTTTTCATTTTCCCCCAACTTTCATATAATGGAGTTCACCGGGGCTTTAACCAAAAAGGTCCATAAAAGTCCACAAAAGCTTGGCAATATTCCTCCATACTGCTCATCCAATGTAATCCAAGTGTCCTGAGTGGATAGTGTCCATAATTTACTCCAAACGACATATTTAGTATATTTTTATAGCTTAAAAGTGTTACATGAGCCACAGAAAGCGCGTCGAGGGTTCTCGAATATGGAAGCGCAGGTTCAGTGCCTACTCTGCGATGATGAAGGGGGGAAGAGGAGGTGGGGGGATAAAATGCGGAAAGGGGGGAAAAGGGGGGGGGAAGGGGAAAAGGGAGGGGGGGTGGTAAAGATAAAAAAAAAGAAAGAAAGAGAAGGAGAGGGAGGCGTCTGGGGGGGATCGTAGGGGCGGGAACTCTCAAGGAAGGATGGGGGGGAAATACGGCTATTATTAAGTAAGAAAATATAATAAATGATGTGTTGAGTAAATATGGACCTCCCAGGATTGGATTAATGGAAGGGAGGGGGAAAAAATGGCAGGGTTGGGGCTTTTCCGGGACGTTTGGGTGGTGGTGGTGGCCACTTTGGAAAGCTGGGGGAAAACGAAAACCTCTCAGATCTCCGGCTGCATTTGAGATATTAAAAAAGTGCTCCAGAGTCTTGCTTAGCATGATGGTGAGTTGAAAATGAATGCACATCATTCTGTGGGTGTACTATTCCTTTAATGGTTTCCCAATTTGTCTTTTATACTGATTCTTTGTCTCTCTAGTCTTTCTCTCGTTGCTCTGATTCCTTTTCCGTTTTCAAAACTGTTGACTGTCTTTTGTATTAAACTCATGTCCCGATCCTAATGTCCCAATTTAAGATAAGCAAAAGGTAAAACATTTGAATGAAGCAACCATATGTGGAGTAGGTTAAAGATATTCCAACAAATGCTGTTTTTCTTTAAATAAATCAAATTTAATTAATGTATACATGGATGATGCCTGAGATTCAGCTGCCCAACAACAACTAGAACTATCATAGCAAGCAAGTTTAGTTGTAATGGATGTTTCCTCTGTAAAACTTATCAGTATTGATGTAGCTCCCATCCCTTTTCCTAACATCCATTTTGACTGATTTCTTTTAGTTTGATTGTATTCTGTTTTTAACATGTCAGCTGTCTTCCTGCAGATACTACATTGAGAAAAAGGGCCGCAGAGGAAAGACGCCAGCCAGTCGCCGCGGCAGCAGCAGCAGCTCTCCGACAGGTGGATCAAACAGTGACCTGTTCATTGTGGCCGTGTCCATGATTGCAGAGAAGCTGCGTCTGGCGAAGCAGAGCGAAGGGGGTGGGGATCAGGAGCTGAACCGCTACATGGCGGTGTACTTTGACTATTCAACAGAAAATGACATCCCCACCATGCTCAATATGACTCCCAGGTAGATGCACTGCCCTGCACAGACACCCAGTTACAGCAACATTCAATCCAAGACAACACATTCATACTAATTAGCTGCAGGCTGATCAGTCGCTTTAATATCCTGTGTTTAGGTTCAAGTTGATGGACCAGCTGCCTCAGCTCTTCAGTCGGCTCCATTCCAACCAGCCTGGTCTGGCTGACCATGAGCAGCAGCCTGTGAACGTCTCTAGGAGGAACTACTTTAGGAGCAAGTCTGGACGCTCGCTCTACGTTTCAATCTGCAACATGCACCAGCACATCTGCCAGAATCCCGACTGGTTCGAAAAGCAGCTGGCTCCTGCAGAAGGGTCCTCATCCACCACTGACTCCACTTCAAAACATCCTTCTCACTCTGCCGTCCCAGCTCCAAGCCCTCCCCCAAAGCCTGCCTGCTCCTCCTCGCATCCCCCTGAGCAGAGGTTTGCCCCGGGTTTGGTGCTGAATGAGGTGATGGTGAAGACACCGTCGCTGGAGGAAGTGGATGGAGTCCCAAGGAGGAATATGCTTCTGCTTTCACCGGGGTCTAGTCCTGGCTCCAGCCTTGGTCAGCGTCCGAGCCCCAGTCCCAGTCCTGGACCCTGCCCCAGTCCAGAAATGGCACACTGCTCTTCATCCGCTCCGGGATCTTTAAGGTAAAATAAATGCCCATTTAGTGTTGTTTTTATTGTTTTTTCAGATCACTAGCGGCAAATCCTTTAATTTAGTCTGTAAAGGTGGCAACACAGAACCACTCACCAGACTGACTGCATTTGCTTTATGTCTGTCCAGGTCTACTACTAGAGTAAGTGGAGGTGAACCTGGAGACGCACCCGAAGAATCCTGTGCCTCATCCTCTTCAGCTCCCTCCATCCTACAGGATGGGGCATGTGCTTCCTCTACCCACGCAGAAGAGGACCATCCTGCTGCTCCAGAGGTTCCGCCTCGTGATTCAGGCATCTATGATTCGTCTGTACCTTCCTCAGAGCTCTCCATCCCCCTCATGGAGGGACTGTCGCATGACCAGGCAGACTCCTCCTCCCTGACAGAAAGTGAATCATCTTCATCTGGGTTGGGTAAGTGTGACTGTTCAGGTACTCACCTAATTTATCATTGCAGTTAGGGATGAATAAAGTACTTTTTATTTTCATTTCATGTAGCATGTATGTGATAAAATGTTCTCTTGTGAGATTTCTCTCTAAAGGAAAAGAAAAGAAAACATCCTTAATAAAATGTGTTATTTACTCACTTCTACATGTCTTCCAGGGGATGAGGAGCCGCCTGCTATTGCCTCGCTCCGTTGCAGCGCCACCAAAGTTTGCAAAGCTGAGCTGCACCACCACCTGGAGCACAATGATGCACTCACACGTGCAGCATCTTTGTAGGGGATGCTCCCAACCTATCAACATCGGTTCAGCTGAATTATGTCACCATAAAGCCAACAAAGCACTGGTCTCAGAGCTGCAGGGGCCGTGATTGTCATGGAAGCAAAAATAGAAAACTTAAAAGTGCATCGGCGTCCTACTGTAGAACATTAATCTGTGGTAACTATGGTAACTATCTGGTTGCTATGGTATAGTCTTGGGTGACTATATCAATGTTTGCAGTCTAGAACACTGATACCTGTGTATCTATGGTTAAACCACTTCTTAGTAGTTATATTAACCACTGACTCTAGTCCTCTGTAGCTATGGTAACCACTCTGCCTTGTAACAACAGTACAGAATTTTGGTCCCTGTTTATATAAAAAGTACAGATCCCTGGTAACCATGGTAACTACAAAGTTATAGAAATACTACGCCCTGGTAACTGTGGTAACTACTGGGTAAAAGAACATTTCTCATCAGAAACTGTGGAAACTACGGAGTGCTAAAATGCTATACCCTGGTAACTATGGTGACCACAGCATCCGGAAAGCTTTTCCTCTGGTGCTCAGTTCTTTTGACTGAAACCGACATTCCTTCATGGAGGATTTGGATGTGTAGAGAAGATTGGCTCAAACCAAAGACTGCCTCATGTTCAGAGGTGATATTCAGTACCAGAACATGATGCAGAGACAGACTGTTGGTTCCAGCACGTTTAGATACAAATATGCAAGAAACAGAGAACCACATCCATGTGTAAGCAGCAACATCTTGTAAGTTCAAAAGCAGCCTGTGGTAAAGCTGCCGAATGTTTATTGATGTTATGGCAACAGGAGATTTTTGCTATGTTACAGTGTGTGCATTATTTACACCATTTGCAACTGAAACTAACTACACAATAATTGGTGTGAATCATACAAATGCAGTTGTTGAAGGACAATTTTTCATTAAATGTGCCATTTTATCTTTTAAAGGGAAGCAGTGATTTTATCAGTACTGACCCAAGTTAGATATATATTGAAAACCTTTTAACAGCATGTCTTATTTCAGAATGCTTCCAGCAAGATTTTTTGAGCAAACATTCAATAGAACAGTTATAAATGGTACTAAAACCTGATAATGTGATGAAATATGATTGAAGAGTTTAATTTATGTGAAAAAAAATGTATATTTTTTTCTCTGCATTGTAATTGAGGAATTCAGCCCATAAATTCACTTCTGCAATATTTCTTCTGTGGTTATATTTTTTAGCTTTTAAAGTCCAGCATATTAATATTGCATTTATAAATACATTTTCATAAATAGTTGGTAATATTTTTTTTTAAATATGGCACAAAGCAGCGAAGATGAGGGCATTTACAGAATGGACTTTGTCCATGCCTGCCAGGACTAAGTGAAGAGTTAAAAGCGAAAATAATAAGAAAGTGAATACAAATGTTTACTTGTGTATATATTGTTTTGTTTACTATTTCTTTTTTCATATATTTTTTTGAAATAATTTGGTTTCTACACATTTTTCCATTACTGATCCTTTGTGTTCATACTTCATGGTGGTCAAAGGAGACTTTGATTAACCATTATTTGCAGATATTTTGGTCTCTGAATCAAAAACTGTTTTATCCACCTTACATGTCAGAGTTCCTACGGAGTTCAAAACAACATCTTGGTCTGCAGGTTTGTGTTTGATAAAAGGGAAGATATATTATTTTCTATATGTAAATATATTTTTATTTTTCCCAGAAAATGTTTGACCTGTTTCAGTTTTGTATAGTTAGTCATTTTCGTATTTTTATTTTTTTTATAATTCTTTTTTTCTAGAAATGTACTGTTTTATAGTACCTTAATGTAGAAAACAAATAAATCTATTGCATAAAAGTTTCTTTGTTCTCATCTTTTCCACAATCAGTGTTGCAATTCTTGGTGTAGTTGAAGGCACAGACATTTTAATTTTGAAGGGTACAAAACAGTTAAGATCAGAGGGGTGGCTTGGGCGAATGGGCATGGACCATCCCTAAAATCTGACTTTACAAATTCAAAAGGACAATAATGCTAAAAGAACAACAAAAAAAGAAACTGGTGATTTTAAGCAAGTTTTTCAAATTCTTAATGAGAGTTCTGCAGCAGTGATTAGAGCTGTCCAATAGAAGACTGCCACAGTAAAAACAACTGTCAATTTACTATACGTGTATGACGTCTTCAAAATTATTCATACCATACAATTAAAGACAGACAAAAATCAGCTGTCAGTGAAATAAGCTGAAATTGACTAAAGTAATTATATATAAAAATTCTATGAAAATCATGACACTGATTTTGTATTGTGGTTCAACAAAAATATTTAAAAAAACAAAAAAATAAAACAAGTAAACAAGCATGATGGGGCGACAAAGTTAAAATTTTGTTGAGCACCACTCCGAGGCAATCCCTGCAATCAGGTGTTTTGTCTAATGTTAAAAAAGATTTCTGCACCTGTGGACAGGTATTTTGGTCCACTGTTCATGAGCTGGAACAGTATTCATTTGTTTATTATTTAACTACTATTTTAAACCACAATTTAAAAGCAGTCATTTATTTTTACTAAATTATAATTTTGTAAATTTATTAGCATCTTTAATTTCTTGTGATTTGAATTACTTTTGTGAATTTAGTCTTTTCTTTAATTGGAGGGTATGAATAATTTTGAGGATGACTGTATGTTTACCATGTTTTAAAGCTAGCTGGACAGAACCAATTCATGACATGGAAAAGACTTATTGACTCCACAATTCCCACCTCTGATATATACACACAAATACACACACGCATCAGCCACTTTATTAGGTACACCTGTCCAACTGCTTGTTAACGCAAATTTCTAATCAGCCACTCACATAGCAGCAACTCAATGCATTTAGACGATCTGCTGCAGTTCAAACTGAGCATCAGAATGGGGAAGAAAGGTGATTTAAGTGACTTTGAACGTGGCATGGTGCCAGATGGGCTGGTCTGAGTATTTCAGAAACTGCTGATCTACTGGGATTTTCAGACACAACCATCTCTAGTCTTTACAGAGAATGGTCCGAAAAAGAGAAAATATCCAGTGAGCAGCAGTTACAACCGAAGTATGCAGAAGAGCATCTCCGAATGCACAACACATCCAACCTGGAAGCAGATGGGCTACAGCAGCAGAAGACCACACCGAGTGCCACTCCTGTCAGCTAAGAACAGGAAACTGAGATTACAATTCACACAGACTCTGAAATGTTGCCTTGTCTGTTGAGTCTCGATTTCTGCTAAATCAACTGCCCAATACGATTCTAACAGTGTAACATGGTGGTGGCAGCATTATGCTATGGGGGTGTTTTTCAGCTGCAGGGACAGGATGACTGGTTGCAATTGTAGAAAAGATGAATGCGGCCAAGTACAGAGAGATCCTGGAAGAAAATCTCCTCCAGAGTGCTCAGGACCTCAGACTGGGCCGAAGGTTCACCTTCCAACAAGACGATGACCCTCAGCACACAGCTAAAATAACAAAGGAGTGACGTCAGAACAACTCTGGGACCATTCTTGACTGGCCCAGCCAGAGCCCTGACCGTGAGCATCTCTGGATTGGAGAGACCTGAGGATTTTCCCATGACAGAAGATCCCCAAATCCAGTTGTGAAAACTTGGTGGATCGTTCCCAAGAAGAACCATGGCTGTAGTAGCTCATAAGGCTGCTTCTACTCAGTACTGAGCAAAGGGTCCGAATACTTATAATCATGTGATATTTCAGGGTTTTTTTTTTAAAAATAAAATTGCAAATATTTCTACATTTCTGTTTTTTTCTGTCAAGATGTGGTGCTGAGTGTACATTAATGAGAAATAAAATGACCTTTTTTTTATTTTGGCACATGGCTGCAATGAAACAAAGAGTAAAAGGTTTAAATGGGTCTGAATACTTTCCATACCCACTGTGCATACACAAACACACACAGATATATATATATGCACATATATATATATATATATATATATACACACACAGTTGTCCTCAAATTTATTCATACCCTCCCATTACAAAATGAAAAAAACATCTTTCAGTGAAATAAGTCTTTTTTGACTAAAGTGACTAAAATTTATGAAAATCATGACACTGCTTTTGAATTGTGGTTCAACAGAAATATAAAAAACAAACAAAAATGGGACGGGTATTCTGGAGCTCCTAAACAAATATTTTGTTGAGCAATACTTTGAGGCAATCACTGAAGTGTTTTCTGTAACGTTTAATGAGATTTCTGCACCTGTTCACAAGTATTTTGGGAACAGCTTTGTTTATTTTTCAGTTATTCTTTCAACCACAAGTCAAAAGCAATGTTTTATTTCGCTAAATTGTAGTTTAGTATATACATATATATATACATATATATATACACTGCCGCCAAAAAAAAAGTCGCCACCTGATTTAACTAAGAAATAAGTCGAGCCTCCTTTGATATTCTGCATGGGGATTTCTTAGCTGGAAAGTATTTCTCAACTGGTGCAAGACTTGCTTCATTTCCTAAACAACCATGTCGAAACACATCCCGGGCGGGAAAAGATGTTAGTCTGTTTGAGAAGGGTCAAATCACTGGCATGCATAGAGAGAAAACATCTAAAGAGATTGCAGAAACTACTAAAATTGGTTAAGAACTGTCAACGCATTATTAAAAACTGGAGGATAGTGGGGACCCATCATCTTAAGGAAGAAATGTGGCCGGAAAAAATCCTGAATGATGGCGGCGATCACTTAAACGTGTGGTGAGATCAACGAAGAAAACAACAGTAGAACTAGGGGTATGTTTAATACTGAAAGTAAGAGCATTTCCACACGCACAATGCGAAGGGAACTCAAGGGATTGGGACTGAACAGCTGTGTAGCCGTAAGAAAACCACTAATCAGTGAGGCTAACTGGAAAAAAGGCTTCAATTTGCTAGGGAGCATAAAGATTGGACTGTGGAGCAATGGAAGAAGGTCATGTGGTCTGATGAGTTCAGATTTACCCTGCTCCAGAGTGATGGGCGAATCAGGGTAAGAAGAGAGGCAGGTGAAGTGATGCACCCATCATGCCTAGTGCCTACTGTATGAGCCTGTGGGGGCGGTGTTATGATCTGGGGTTGCTGCAGTTGGTCAGGTCCAGGTTCAGCAACAGTATGAGCTCAAAGAATGAGGTCAACTGACTACCTGAATATACTGAATGACCAGGTTATTCCATCAATGGACTTTTTCTTCCCTGATGGCACAGGCATATTCCAAGATGACAACGCCAGGATTCATCGGGCTCAAATTGTGAAAGACTGGTTCAGGGAGCATGACACATCATTTTCACACATGGATTGGCCACCACAGAGTCCAGACCTCAACCCCATTGAGAATCTTTGGGATGTGCAAGAGAGGGCTTTGCGCAGCGGTCGGACTCTACCATCATCAATGCAAGATCTTGGTGAAAAATGAATGCAACACTGGATGGAAATAAATCTTTTGACATTGCAGAAGCTTATCGAAACAATGCCACAGCGAATGCGTGCCGTAATCAAAGCTAAAGGCGGTCCAACAAAGTATTAGAGTGAATGACCTTTTTTTTTTGGTGGTGACTTTTTTTTTTGGCCAGGCAGTGTGTGTGTATATATATATATATATATATATATATATATATGTATTCTAATTTTTAAAGTTTATTGTTATTTCAATAACCATTGAGAATTTAGCCTTTTCTTTAATGGGAGGGTATAAATAAATTTGGGGACGACTGTACACACACATATAGGATACAATACATTACATATACACAAGATACATGGTGACAAAATATTATTTTTTTCTATAAAATTACCACTTCAGTTGTAATAACTAGTTTATTATTTCCTAAAATCAAGAAATCTAGACCCTTAATAAATGATCTCATTTTCATGATAGCTTTTTCTAGGTTTGGGCCCCCGCCTGCCCCCGCCTCATATAAAATTCCCCCAGACTCGGCCCTGAGTGTAGTTATGACAGTTATGAAAAGAATAAATGTATGAAGACAAAACGCTGATGGGAAAACGTTGCAGCCAGCTTTTTGAAGGATTTGAACAGCCCTACGGTGGTAATCCTCCCTGGTTTGCTTCAGGCTGACCAACAGGTTTTAGTTTCTCAAAGTAAAACAGTCCTCTGACATAAAAACCAGCAGACAGCTCTATAGTGTGTGAGCCGTGAGGCATCAATGCTTAAAACAACAGAGGCCACTGAAGCGCAAAAGTTGTAAGACAGATCGGAAATTACTTCCCTGCAAAATAAAAGCACCAAACTGTGTGTACAGACAGCAATTTTGATTGTTAAAAAACTCTGGCAAGCTAAATTTTCTTCTTAATTAGTCTCAGGTATAAACTTTCAAGTACTAAACAAAATAATCTTGCCTTTCCTGTTTTTGATTTTAAGAAAATGCAATCAATCATATCTACTTCTCTTACACTGTTGCAGTGTGTAATATATCCTAATACTACAATGAACAACAGTTTTTTTTTCTAGTTGTAACGACTCCAGTTCTAAAAAGTTGGGATGCTATTGTTATTATTTCTTTTTTTTTTTAAACTGATTGCAGTGGTTCAAAAATCTGATAAACCCATTTTTATTCCCAATAGAACATAAATAATCAGATGTTAAAGTGAAGACATTTTACCATTTCATGTAAAATATAAGCTCATTTTAAATTCGATGGCAGCCTTAAAGTTGGAACAGGTAGATGTTTACCAATATATAACATCCTTTCTTCTTTTAACATTTGTCTGCAAACATCTAGGGAGTGAGGAGACCAGTTGCTAGACTTTTCCTGAGCGGGATATTGTCCCATTCTTATCTGATGCAGGATTTTAGCAGCTCAACAGTCACTTAACCTCCACTGCTGGATTTCTCTGAAATGTCTGGACTACAGGTAGTCCAGTTCAGACCTGTCACATTTCCCCATGCAAAGCCATGCTGTTGTGATGGCGGCAGTATGAGGTTTAGCTTCATCTTGCTGAAATCTTCAAGGCCGTCCCTGAAAGAGAAGTTAAGTTGGTGGGAGCGGATGTTGGGCTAAAAACCTTTATGTACTTTTCAGCATTTATGGAGCCTTCACAGATGAGGAAGCTTATCATGCCACTTGCATGAACTGTTCATTGATAGTAAGCTGGATGGTCCCTCTACTCTTCAGTCCATAGTCCATTAGCGAGGTCCATGCTTTCCAAAGCAGCTGTCCATTATGCCTCAGATCATTTTGATTGAGCTTAGACCATGAGAAAATGGTATTTCTGGTTCATGTTCACATCTGGCTTCCTCTTTGCAGGATAGAGCTACCTGGATTTGTGGGTATGATATTAAAGGGATGGGTAGGATTTTCTCAAAAAAAAAAAAAAATAAAACAATGGGAGGAGAAATCAATTCCGAGTTTGGGCTTTTCTGTGGCGCGTTGGTGGGGGTGGGTATGTAGGCCTGACAGTTCTCTCCTTCCTATTTATCATTTAATTTTTATTTTTTTTTTTTTGTGGGGGGGTGGGTGGAGGGTATAGATTAAAAAAAAAATCAATAACAGAAAAAAGAGATAGGAGGAAGAAGGTTAGGGATAGGGGGAGGAGGGGAGGAGAGGGAGCCAAGGAGGAGGAAAAAAGAAAGAAAGAAGAAAAGAAGAAAGAGAGAGGAAGGGAGGGAGAGAAGGAGAGAGAAGGAAAGAAAATAAGGGGAAAAAAAAGGGTGAATATTAGCTGAATTTGAGATCTGAAGGAGAGGTGAAGGAGAAGAGTGGGAAGGATGGGGGGGAAAAGGGGGGAGAGGGGGGGGAGGAGGAAGGGGTGGAAAACCAACGGAAGGGGGGGGGGACGGGGGGCACTTTAAACTGTGTTCACAGACAGTGATTTCTACAAGTATCCCTGAGTTCCTGACTCATTTCCAGGTCGGAATATCTTTTTCCTTTTCTTTCTTTCTTCTTCTTTTTTTTTTTTTTTTTTTTAGTTGGAGTTGGGTAACACTAGGCTTTTTGTTGGGTTTTTGCTGCTACAATGATGATTCTCATATATCAAAGCTAGTTGTTTGTTAACTGTTTTCTGTGAAAACTAAATAGCTCTAAATGTAGCATTTTTTTGTATATTTCTTCACTGTTTGGTTATTTATGTCACACGAAAAGTAAAATCATTTCCAAATTTAAAAGTTATGTCTGATTTTAATAGATTTTGTAAGCGTGTTTATTTTTCAGTTTTATTTTGAAGGTATGACCGGAAACAGAACTCCTCATGCGGGTTGAACAGTTGAAGGAAGGAGGATTAAGAAATCACAGCGACTCTTAAAGTTGTTAAAGCGAATCATTGCGCAGAACTTTGACTTTATTTCGTCTTTGCAGAGAAAACTTGATTCACTTTATTTTATTTTATTTGTTTTTGTGACCTGTGAGGCGACAGCAGCCGGAAACAGCTGCGTCAGTGTTATTATTTTGTTAAGGAATCAGTTGATTGTGGGGCCGTTTTCGGCTCTTTGGGAGGAGCTGCGGTCCGATGCAGGCAGGTGATGGATGTCAGCGAGGTTCAAGGTGAGAAAATGTTTCTCCGAGATACTAGAAATGTTTAATTGATCTTGTTTTTGTGGAAGTTAATGCATTAACAGTTTTTAAAGAGGAGATTGTAGGAGTTAACTCTTTCACCGCCGGTCTGTGTGTTTCTTTCTGAGGTTGTTTGAACCATCAAATAATCTATGCAACACTCTTAGGATTGATGATGCTATTTTACTGGTCACCTTGTTTGAGAGAAATGAAGTTTCAGTGCTGCATGTGAGTCACAAGTTTGTCTCAGTGACCTACAATATGTGCAAACACACAGACACGTGACTGTACTTTTATCTCTATGAGGACCCCCACTCACATAATGCAGATATCTGAAACCCAAACACAGACCAGACACTGACCTTTGAATCAGATCTGCTGGATAGTCTTCACAAATGTCTTTTCAAAGTCCCAAAACCAAATCTGACCTTTGAGAAGGTAGCCCCGATCACACATAGTTGCACTTCTATGTTTATGAGGACTTTCCTTGCATTTGAGTCCTGACAGGTCTTTGAAGATCGCAGTGTGCTCTCAACAAAGTTTTCTACTCAAACTGCTCGTTGCAAAGACAAACACAGTTTCAGCAGTTTGGTGTGATATGCCTTTAATGTCTTGTTACCTCAAATACTGCTTGAGGTAAAAACTCTGCTGTGGTTTTTATTTACTTATTATGTATTCAGGATTATGAAGTTCGCTGAGGTTGGGGAATTATGAGGTAAAATTCTTCTCTAGTTCTTGAAGTAGTTTTTCAAAGGGTTTTGTTATTGAGCTGACTGAGATTATGTGTAGTTTATGCCAACGTATATACTGCTTTAACAATAGATTAAATTTCCTTTGTAACCTACACAGAAAATAATACAGGAGTAAGGTAAATGTAGAAATAAGAAAAATGGTAACAATTTTTTTTTTTAAAAAATACATGGATTTATGTATCATTGTATAAATAAACAAAAATAATGTTTTTTTAATCAAGGTATTCAGATAAGAAAATGCAGTGTAAACTTAAGCATTCATTGGAGCTGGAGCACCAATAAAATCTAAAAATAATTTTGTGTATCACTTTAATACAATTCACTGGAATAAATTTTTAAAAAACAATCAAGATGCAGTTTAAAATATGTAATACTTTGCTCCAAACTCACATTTTTCTTAAGTAAACATGCAGTTAATGTAAGATTTTGGTCATATTTGCAACCATTCTGTCACCTTCAGGCTTTCATCTGTGTATAATAATGTTAACAGCTAAACTTGACAGTACTAGGACATCTATTTGTTGTCGTTCAAATATCTGGACACATTTAACACATTTACATTACATTATGGGAAAATTAGTTGTGTTTGACCAAAATGAGACTTTTTAAATGCATAGAAATACATGTGTCAGGCTGAAACAATATAAAATGAAAGCTGTCAAAACTGCATGAACCCCCAAAGATGTTACAGTTGGAGGTCCGATAATTGCTGCATATATATATGCTTTACTAGATTCAAATGGATTAAATGTCTCTGCACATGCTCCAGAGCTCCATGTTTGTAAAACTGTGCTGTACCCTTGTATGAAGACAGCTTATTGTGTTAGAATAAAACAAAAGAGCTCTGATTTCTTCACGTTTTCAGCAGTAGCTGCAGTCTTACAGCATCATCTTGGTTGCGTTGTGGTGGCAATCGTCCTGCTTGGTTTCTTTACGCTGTTCACAGCCGAAGTTTCAGTGTGTCATGTTCTGTGTATGGGTTAACAAGTTCTAGTGCTTCTTCGTTTATATTTGGAGATAAAAAGCATCTTCTGCTCTACTTGATTTTGAAAATACAGCGCCTCGGTAATGCTGCAACGATGCTTTAGAAAAGTGATGAATAGGCATCACATGTAGAGAGGATGCGGCTCCTCAGTGTAGCCAGTCCAGGTTTAAAGCTCAGCCTGGGGCCATTCTCTGCATCCCCCCACCCCCATCAAGTTACTGTAAATCTAAGGCCACTAGAGGTCTCAAAAATATGTTTAAAAAAATAAACATGACTATATTAACCAAGGCAAAGGAGCAATCTCTATGGAGGAAGGACATAGATCGGATCTTAGAAATTCTGATCTCAAGTTTTGCTTGATTAATTTAAAGTTAGAGTCGAACCCCCGTTTTTTTAAAAAAAAATAAAAAATAACCTCCCCTCTAAAGCCCCCTTTATAAATATAAAATATAAATTTTCTTCAGAAAGAAGGAAAAAAAAAAATAACCCGTTTTTAAAAGTTTTTTATAATCTTTCCTTTTTTGATTCGTTTCCTTTTTTTTTTTTTTTTTCCTTGAGGGGTTAAAAGATTATTTCCACAGACTACTTATAAAAAAAAATCCAAAACACAAAAAAAAAAAAAAAAAAAGGAGGGGAGAAGGGGAGAGGGGAGATTGATTGATTTAAAGCAGGAAAGCAGAATCACCTCAGCTCGCCCCACCTACTGGCGTCCTTTTTTAAAAAATAAAACCCCAACCCCTAAACACAATAACCCTCTTTCCTCTATTTTCTATATAGATCCATGGATAAATTTCTAAGCTTTTACTAGCTTGTTGATGCTCTTTGCTGGTTGAGAATCAAATAATCACAATCAATAAAAGAAAAACTGAAACTTAGAAAGGCGTTTTACCCGGGATAAAGGAAAGGATAGATTATTATATTTTTTTTGGAAGGAGAGAAAAGAAACTTATATTTAATTTTCATTTAGACAAAGAATATTAGCGAAGAAGATCTCAGGGCCAGGAGGCAAGCTAGGAACCACTATAAAAAAGGAGGAGATGGAGGGTGAGGGGAAGAAAAGAAAATTTGATGGGGGGGAAAGGGGAGGGAAGGGGGGAGATACGATGTGAGGGGGGGGGAGAGGGCGCCGGCCGAGGGGGGGGGGAAAAGAAAAACAACCATAATTTTTAGGGGACGAAAACAGAAATATGAGCGTCCCCTTTAATCCAAACTTGAGATTGTGGAATTAGTAACAGCCAGGCAGCAGTGGTTCAGTGAGTGTTGCTATTAAATTAGAGCGCTCTAAACTTTGACTCCAAAAAATCTGATGCAACAGAAAAAAGCACAATACTGCATCCATTCAAGCACAGCAGTCCTATAATCATTAAATGGACCGTATCTGCAACCTCTAATTATAATATTCACGGCTTTATCATTGACCAGGCTATGGTCAGAGAGCTGGTCCTTATTATATAAGGCCCTGTGGAAAGAGAGATTTGTCAGACTCTCATGAATCAAGAAAAAGAAAAAAAAATGAAGGTTTTATTTCCTGGCAAGGATGCAATGCATGCTGGTAATGCTGTATTCTGTGTTGTTTACAGGAAGTAGTACAGCTTTTAAGTATTGGTCACATTGAATCACACAATGAGGTTACTTGTGGATCCACAACTTGCAGTCACCTAATTAAATGCAAACCTATGCATTAGAAATAGTAATTATTGACAAGTTTAAGTGATGTTTTAGTGTCTGGAACTTGATGTGCTCCGTGTAAATGCTCCTTCCAGCCAGATGACTCGTTGTTGATCTCTGCAGGAATGCAGTTCTTCTGCTGTGAAAATGTTGTTCAGGTGAAAACAGCTTTTCTGCTTTGTTCTGTCGACGAATCATCATGTTTGCTCCTACAATATGCAGCCCTGCTGGTTTCAGGAGCCATTTGTCTGCAGGTGTATGTCATGTTGGCTGGCCAAAACAGTTTCCTTATTAAAGGGATAGTTTGACATTTAATACTTTTGCAGCGGAATAGTGTATTTTCATCTAGGTTCCACATACAGGTGTGTGGACAGTTGTATTGCACCATCAGTCTGATTTTTGATTATTAGAAACCACAGATTTCAAATCTGAAAAATGAAAAAGATGCTGGTAGTATTAATGGCAAGAAGTCTAACAGCATTTTACACTTGAAATGTTCCATCTTTCAGTATTTTCCTGTGCAGATCTGTTGAGTTTGATACATCATAGCAAATGTTGTTTGTTAAAGGCTGGATATAGATTTTGCTGCACCGACAAATATTTATTTATAAAATAAAATGGTAAATAGTTTATCTGAGAAAAAAAAACATCGCCCTTCGTATGTGTGCAATGCAATTTTAGCTTCTTTTCTGTGTGTTGTGGCAGCCAGTGCATCTCACATGCATGTCAGTACATGCAGGACTCTAGGTGAATTTTTTTTTCCTTTACCACTGAATATGGCTGGTAGATCCCTAAAGTTATCATCATCCAATCAGAATTTCCACAGTCCAACTGAAAACATTTTTATCAATCAACCTTTTACTAACCCATTCACACATTTTGTTGCAAAAACCACTCCTGGTCTTTGCAAAATGATTTCTTTAATTTTATCAATTTATTTGATTTAATAGATTTACATTTTTTCACTATTATTGATGTATTTATTTGTCCATTATTTGTGATTTTTTATTTTCATGTATTTATTATTAATTGTCTATTTTTTTCTCTTTGACCTTCATTTTTTTGTATTTATTTTGTTTTTATATAATTGTAGACAAATTCAGCAAGGTTAGAGGGTTTAATGGTTTTATATGTATATATATATATATATATAGATATATATCTATATATATCTATATATATATAGATATATATATAAAAGAAAAGAGTGAGCTTTTTACAATGTTGAATTTCCCTTCTGGGATAAATAAAGTATTTTCATTTCATTTCATACACACACACACACACATATATATATATATATATATATATATATATATATATATATATATACACACTGTCCAGCCAAAAAAAAAAAGTCGCCAACAAAAAAAAAGGTCAAACATTTAACATTTCGTTGGACCGCCTTTAGCTTTGATTGCGGCAGCATTCGCTGTGTTTCCAGAAGCTTCTGCAATGTCACCAGATTTATTTGCATCCTGTTGCATCAATTTTTCACCAAGATCTTGACGATGATTGTAGAGTCTGACCACAGCACATCCCAAAGATTCTCAACGGGGTTCAGGTCTGGACTCTGTGGTGGCCAATCCATGTGTGAAAATGATGTCTGATGATCCCTGAACCATCTTTCACAATCTGAGCCCGATAAATTCTGGCACAGTCATCTTGGAATATGGCCGTGCCATCAGGAAAGAAACATCCATTGATGGAATAACCTGGTCATTCAGTATATTCAGGTATCAGCTGACCTCATTATCTGAGCTCATACTGTTGCTGAACCTGGACCTGAGCAACTGCAGCAACCCCAGATCATCACACCGCCCCCACAGGCTCATACAGTAGCACTAGGCATGATGCTGCATCACTTCATCTGCCTTTCCGGCCACATTTCTTCCTGGAAGACGATGGTCCACTATCCTTCCAGTTTTTCATAATGCGTTGGACTGTTTTGAACCCAGTTTCAGTAGTTTCTGCATTTCCTTAGATGTTTTCACCTCTTGATGCCAATGATTTGACCCTTCTCAGACAGACTAACATCTTTTCCAAGACCATGGATGTGTCTTTCCACATGGTTGTTTAGGAAATGAGAAGCAAGTCATTGCACCAGTTGGGGTTAAATAACTTGTTGCCAGCTGAAAGAGAATCGCCCATGCAGTAATTATCCAATAGGAGGCTCGTACCTATTTGCTTAGTTAAATCCAGGTGGCGACTTTTTTGGGCCAGGCAGTGTATGTATATATATCAAAAACCACCCGGCAAAAAGCACCCAACCCGGCGACGTTGTCCTCTTCAGGTGTACAGGCAACAACAACATCACATTGATGCCATCCACATCTGTGATGAGTCCAGATGATGTTAAGACTTAAACGCGTGTATTTATAGTCATGGCAGATCACGTTAGTGATACAATAATAACAATTATGAACGGGAATTCATTTAATTTACAGACCACCTCACCCCTTTCTCCATTCTTCCTAAAAGAAGTCTGCTTTGCGGCTCCTTTAAATGACTGGTGCGATTTAACATTAACTTCAGTCACGTGAAGAGCGACCAAAGTGGCAAAAATATCTTGCCACTTTGGAAGCTGTCCTGTTTGTCCCCCAGCCTCAGGCGTCTTTGCCGCTTTTGGTCTGAACGTACAGTTGTTAGGCAGCTAAAAACGGCGGTTGTGTGACACTGCCACAGGCTGAGGCCTTCCTGGGAGCCACCAGCGTGAGCTAGCTTAGCCACTCTGTTGCCTGTCAATTAAAGGGACACGCCCCTAATTACAGTATGTGTACTTTCAAGATTGAATACCATCTAAGCGTTTAAAAAATAAAATAAAATCACTCCCCCCTCACAGTTGACATGAAGGTAAACTTGACTTATTAAAGCTTAAATGATGTTTTTAACCAGGCTGTAAACATGTTTATTTCTGCTGTGAATTTGGCCTTTTTAGCATGGGAGTCTATGGAGATTAACTCTGTTTTGGAGCCAGCCCCTAGCGGATGAGGGGTGAATTGCAATTTTTGGCTACCAGGAGGTATTTTTATTTGGTGATGCTGAGAGATTGATTGACACCCAATGAACTCCGTGCTACCTGTTGCTAAAAGCTAACCAAGCTAACCCGGAGCTAAGGGGAGCTAACTGTGGTAGGCTGGCTAAAGCTAAGGCACGCTATTAGCCAGCTAAAAACAGCAGTTGTGCTACTCTGCCACTACCTGAGGCTTTCTTTGGAGCAAGCAAGAGGAAAGCACCGCTCGTGCCGACAGCCGCTCTGTCACCTGGCAGTTTTCTCACATGGCTCGTCGCAACATATTTTTGTAAATATCTCTCAAAGTTAAAGAAGTTGTGCATTTGCTTTCTTGTTGATTATTTTTAGTTCCAGTTATATTCAGTCCCCTAGTGAGTGTTTTCCACACCAGTGCAGCATATGTTTGACTGAGTCAAAATAAACCACAGTTTGGATCCAAGGCCTGGAGTGAACATGCCACCCAGAGCAAGAGTGGCTCAGTAATATGTTTATTTTTAGATTTAAAAATCCTTTGCAGGAGAATCCACACATGTTTTGGGTCATTTTAGTTGTTTACAACATGACAAAAAAAAACCTGAATGCTTGCAGAGAAAGATAGAAATGTTAAAAGACAGATGAAGAGGTATTAAAAACAGCAGACGGAGTGGAAACATGAGACAAGAGAGCTGCCTGCAGCCAAACACACCTCTGATCTGCTTTGCTTTCTGGTGACTCAAGTCACTGTGACTTGAATATATACATACAATATACAATATATGAACATTTTACAGGACTTGTTTTAAGGCTAGGGTGAGGGTTAAGATAGGAAGGGTTCAAGTTTAGGTGAGCGTCAGGGTAAGCAACTACTAAGTGAATGCCCGTCAGTGTTGGTGTCCTCTGAAGTTATGGAAACATGTGGGTGTGTGGGTGTGAGTGCATTCAGGGTGGGATGATTTGTACTGCAACTCCCAGGAATGAATGAGTCACAGACATTAACAGGACTTAAACACACAACACAAGAAGAGGAGGCTGCAAAGTTTTCAGATAAAATTGCAGAATACCTTGTTTGGTCTGTTAGTTGGCTTCTGTTCCTCTGATTAAATAAATAAATACATTTTCTTAAAAAGTCCTGCAGTTGTCTGACAATAAGTCATTCTGAATCGTTAGATCCACCTTTAGTCTTCCAGTTAATCATCTTTATGTTAGGTGTGCTGTGTGGTAAGCTGGTACCAAATTATCCACAGCACAAAAAGTTACAAGATGGTGGTGTTCACTGACTAAACTCCCATTATGGATTTTAGATATACAGTACAAGACCAAATGATTGTTTTACAGCTGTTCCTGATTTTCCAAGCAGCAGCAGTGTGTTGTTCAAATTTTCCTCTGGCATTTGTTCGGTGATTATTTTGCTTCACCCAAACCCATGTTCATCAAAGTGGGGGAGATCGTGCAGCTGCATCGGTTTCAATGATCACATACAGAGCTGAACAAAAACTGCATCTAAAATCCAACATTAATTAACTTTATACCTTTTGTAGTAAAGACAAGTCAGTACCCAATCAAACCAGTATTTATTGGAAGTAGTTTTTCTTTTTGGGAAAATGCGGCAGTTTTCAGTGGATTGTTTCAGTTTTTTGTCTCGTAATCTCACACTGACTCCATGATGGTGCAGAACTCCTTGTTCCTCTTGTGTCTGAAGATTGTTCTTTGACACTCGGGGCCTATGTTTGGACTTGCCCTACTGCAGAGTGAATTTGAACTGATCAGACGCCTCCCTGTGGTAATGCATTATAAATGCATAGTAAATGCATAATAATTATGA
>JALJCO010003196.1:0-7500 GCA_023101725.1 Atherinomorus stipes
ACTGCCCGAGGCCTTAAACAATTTATGCAAATACTGCGGCTGCGTGGGATTAAAGGCACTCGAGTCCAGGCATGACATGTCAGAGAGACGCTTAAATGAGATGATGAGACAAAGACTTCTGTCTCACGCTTGTCTTTCCTGCCTCCTGCTGGACCACATCGAGGTCCTGCATCGAGGGGCGAACGCTCATTTTCTGAACATGTGGGGAAATAGAAGTTTGTTTAAAGTGTCTGTTTCAAGGCATCAATACACCCCAAAACTGATTCATCCCCTCTTAAAGGTGCCACATTGAGATTTCATTTATTTCACTCAAATTTAGCAAGTAAATATTACTTTATTTAATTTTCACGGATGTAAAGTAAAAATTACTTCATAGCAAACGTTCAACTCAAATTTAATGAGTTTGATAGGCTTATTTACATATTTCCCATCATGCATTACAGTTTTAAAAAATGATGCTGACAAGTTAGATTCAGACGTTTATTGTTTGTGAACACAGTCTGGAAAAGTTTATTCTTAAACAATAATAATGACAGACAGGTCAGACTTGTTTATGTAAATAGGAGCATTTTTAACTTTCAAAGTAATTCCAGGTCTCATTCATGTGAGCAGAGACAAAAACAAAGTATGTGTTAGGGCTGGAAAAAATATCGATACACTGAAATATTGCAATATTTTCATATGCAGATTTTATATTGATATTTAAAAACATGGTATCAATCTATTTCACCAACTAAATTTAGCAAGATTTCATCGTTCTCCTACAAAATCTCATGAGATTTAATGAAAACCGCGAGATTACATAACAGTACGACAAAATCTCGCAAGATTTTGTGAATAAAATAGATTTATACTGTGTTTTTAAATATCGATATGATATCACACATGAAAATATTGCGATATTTCAAGTTAACGATATTTTTTTCCCAGCCCTAATATCGAGGGAAGTTGTCATGGTGTCGGACTTAACGGAATGATGTAATAATTTCCTGTTATCTGCCCGATAATTATCGGATTGATAATTGTCGTGCGCCCCTAGCTGAAGTAAAATAAATAAAAGAATCGTAGTAAGCTGGCATATTTGTGGTGTTAAGAGTGATAACAGTAGATTTCATGAGGGGAAACTAAAATAATAACAAAAGTGAAAACAAACTGACTTGATTTCTAGTTTATTCACTTATTTGACAGGGACAGTATACAAAACGTTCATCAGACAAAAAAAGGATGCTTGGGACCAGACTGAGTGTTTCTAACTTCCATCCGTCGTTCCTGGTCAGGTGCACATTTTACAAATACATTACAAATAAACTCATCAGTAGGACTGAATCCAGGTTAAAATCCAGGTTTACAGTCTCTGGTTTGCCAGATTAATTTAAACCCTTCAGATCTAGCGGAGGAACTTCATCAGTTCACTTCCATCCATCCTTCAAGCATGTTTGCAGAGCGTGTACTACACTACCCAGAATTCCACGGGAAGCTGCGCAGCCTCAGTTGGCGTCCGCCTGATGACGCCGCTGTTGTTTGTGTTAACCGGGTCCAGCGCTGCTCCGCGTCGCTGAAAGTCCATGTCGCAGTGATGTAGCGCCACAGAGGGACCCCAGCCTGCTGCGACCGGTTCCCGCCCGCTCATGCTCCCGTCCTCCGGCCTGAGGACCGTGTGTGAAGCCGCCGCGGCTCCGTGTTGTCCGCAGCTAAGCTAGCATTGCAGGCTAGCCCCTCGCGAGCTAACAGGCAGGTGCGAGTCTGCGATGCGCCGCTGCGTGTGTTTGTCTTCTCGGCCAGCTGTCTAACCCGCTGCCCGCCGGCTAACCCAGCCCGCTACCGAGCGGTGTTCGCGGGGAGGAAGGGAGGACGCGCCGCCGCTGACATGTGGCAGACCGTCGCCCTCGCGCTGCTCGTCTTTGTGGCCACGCTCGTCTGCGTGCTGCTCTTCATGCTGTTTGGTGAGTTTTAGAAGTCCACGAGTCACTAACACGACTCACAAGCTGCAGACTGAGGCAGCTGGAGCTGTCTGTCAGGGTCAGGCCTGAATCTGATGATCCAACAGCTGCTGAGTCAGCAAGCAGCTGTTGCAGACGCTACCGACCAGCAATAGCTCCAGAAACGGCTAACTGCTCCTTTCAAACAAAGTTAAAGCCCTGAAAACAGCGAACTGTTCCTTTAAAACAAAGTTACAGCCCTGAAAACAGCGAACTGTTCCTTTAAAAACAAAGTTACAGCCCTGAAAACAGCGAACTGCTCCTTTAAAACAAAGTTACAGCCCTTAAAACAGCAAACTGTTCCTTTTAAACAAAGTCACAGCCCTGAAAACAGCGAACTGTTCCTTTAAAACAAAGTTACAGCCCTGAAAACAGCGAACTGCTCCTTTAAAACAAAGTTACAGCCCTGAAAACAGTGAACTGTTCCTTTTAAACAAAGTCACAGCCCTGAAAACAGCAAACTGTTCCTTTAAAACAAAGTTACAGCCCTGAAAACAGCGAACTGCTCCTTTAAAACAAAGTTACAGTCCTTAAAATAGGGAACTGCTCCTTTAAAACAAAGTTACAGCCCTTCAAAAAAAACCGAAATGCTCCTTTAAAACAAAGTTACAGTCCTTAAAATAGGGAACTGCTCCTTTAAAACAAAGTTACAGCCCTTAAAACAACGAAATGCTCCTTTAAAACAAAGTCACAGCCCTGAAAACAGCAAACTGTTCCTTTAAAACAAAAGTCACAGCCCTGAAAACAGCAAACTGTTCCTTTAAAACAAAGTCACAGCCCTGAAAACAGCAAACTGTTCCTTTAAAACAAAAGTTACACCCCTTAAAATAGCAAACTGCACCTTTAAAACAGTAACAGCCCTTAAAACAGCGAAATGCTCCTTTAAAACAAAGTCACAGCCCCGAAAACAGCAAACTGTTCCTTTAAAACAAAGTTACAGCCTTTAAAACGGCGAACTGTTCCTTTAAAACAAAGTTACAGCCCCCCTCCTCAATGAAATGGTTAGGCCCCGCCCACCTGGCATTTTCCAGCAGTTGCAGCCTAACTTTGTTGACATGATAAAAATTGTAAATAAAGTTAGTAAAACCATCAGAATCTCCATGAACGGTGTAGTGGTGGGTCTGGTTCACCGCTCCGTCTCTCCTCCTCTTCCTCCTCTTCCTCAGGCTGGTACGTGGTCTGGCAGCTGTTCCTGTCCAAGTTCAAGTTCCTGCGTGAGCTCATCGGGGACGCCGGGACCCCCCAGGCCGAAACCCAGCCGTCCCAACCCAAGAGCGAACGTCTGGCCGGCGCCACCACGCGGAGCCGGAGCCGCGCCGCACGCCAAAGACCCGAATCTCCGGAGGCCGCCGAGCAGGTGACGCCCGCCTCCCGCTGACCGAGCCTTCCTCCTCCTCCTCCTCCTCCTCCTCCTCACCGGGACACTTGAACTGACCAGGTAGACCACCTGGCTGAAAGGGAAAAGCCATCCTCACACGCCGCTGACATCACGCCGCTGATGTCACACCGCTGGATCCACGCCGCTGACATCACGCCGCTGATGTCACACCGCTGGATCCACGCCGCTGACATCATGCTGATGTCACACCGCTGGCACCACACCACTGACATCACGCTGATAAAGCCACGATGATGTTATGCCGCTGATGTAGAGCCGATAACACTGCTGCCATGCCGATGACATCACGCTGCTGACGCCATGCCACTGATGTCATGCTGATGATGTCATGTCGTTGATGTCATGATGCCACGCCAATGACGCTGTGCCAATAACGCAGCGCCACTGGTGCCACGCTGATGACTTCACGCCGATGTGACGCCGCTGACGCCACGCTGATGTCATGACGCTGATGACATCACACTGATGATGTCATGCCGCTGATGTCACGCAGCTGTCAGCCTGCCACGCTGCTTCCTGCCACCACACAAGTCAACGGAAGACACGCCTCCACCGGGAGGACACGCCTCCACCGTGAGGACACGCCTCCACCGTGAGGACACGCCTCCACCAGGAGGACACGCCTCCAGCCTCCATCAGGAGGACACGCCTCCATCAGGAGGAACTCACCACTCAGACGCTGTTTCTAAAAACTAAACTTTTATTTCTCTGGAACGTTACACTGAGTGTGATGAGGAGACCTGATGGTCCACCAGGAGGACACGCCTCCACCAGGAGGACACGCCTCCATCAGGAGGACACGCCTCCAGCCTCCATCAGGAGGACACGCCTCCACCAGGAGGACACGCCTCCACCAGGAGGACACGCCTCCACCAGGAGGACACGCCTCCAGCCTCCATCAGGAGGACACGCCTCCACCAGGAGGACACGCCTCCATCAGGAGGACACGCCTCCATCAGGAGGACACGCCTCCATCAGGAGGAACTCACCACTCAGACGCTGTTTCTAAAAACTGAACTTTTATTTCTCTGGAACGTTACACTGAGTGTGATGAGGAGACCTGATGGTCCACCAGGAGGACACGCCTCCACCAGGAGGACACGCCTCCATCAGGAGGACACGCCTCCACCAGGAGGACACGCCTCCATCAGGAGGACACGCCTCCATCAGGGGGCCCCTCCATCAGGAGGAACTCACCACTCAGAGGGGGTGTCTAAAAATGAAAATTTTTTTTTTATGGAGACGTACACTGAGGTGATGAGGAGACCTGTGGTCCACCAGGAGGACACGCCTCCACCAGGAGGACACGCCTCCATCAGGAGGACACGCCTCCAGCCTCCATCAGGAGGACACGCCTCCACCAGGAGGACACGCCTCCACCAGGAGGACACGCCTCCATCAGGAGGACACGCCTCCACCAGGAGGACACGCCTCCATCAGGAGGACACGTCTCCACCAGGAGGACACGCCTCCACCAGGAGGACACGCCTCCATCAGGAGGAACTCACCACTCAGACGCTGTTTCTAAAAACTGAACTTTTATTTCTCTGGAACGTTACACTGAGTGTGATGAGGAGACCTGATGGTCCACCAGGAGACCAGGTTCTCCTTTCAGGTTCCTGTGGGAGCTGGAGGACCGGGTTCAGGACTGGGGCCCAATCAGTGTCCGGTCACCCGGGCCTGCAGGTTCTGTCTCATAGTCCGGTCCGGTTCTGTAACCCTGCCATGTTTTTATCATCGATCCTCAGTGGACCTTTACTTCAGAAACAAGCCCGATCCCCCTGTTCCTCCTGGTCGTCCCGGTCCTCCTGTTCCCCCTGGTCGTCCCGGTCCCCCTGTTCCCCCTGGTCGTCCCGGTCCTCCTGGTCGTCCCGGTCCTCTTACCATGAGTCCTCCCAGCTCTTCTTCTGTGGTCCCTGCTGGCCGTCCTGAGGAGACGGACCGCTGTGAGACCAGCTTTCCCTGAATAAAGTGATTCCACAGCAGCTGCAGGTCTCGGTTCTGTTGATCACGTTTTCCGGCCAAGTAACGTTTATAAACCGGTGAAAACTGGACTCAGATACTTTATAGTTCCTGTAGGGATCCAGATCTCTGGGTCAGCAGTCTGAGGTTGGACAGCCGAGTCCCGGTCCTGGTCCTGGTCCTGGTCCTGGTCCTGGTCCTGATGCTGCTGCTGGTAGGATGAAGAACCTGGCACATAATAAAATCTAAAACTGTGATATAAAAATCTGGGAATGCGCTCGGATAGCAGAGAAATCCAAACACGAAGCGTAAGTTTAAACATTAAAGCAGATCACAGATGTACAAACGGGGACCGTAGACTGTGTGAACGGTGTCACAATCCTGATGTAGGACGTAGTGCAGATATTACAGAGCAATGATGATGTAATCGTGGAACGGTAACATGTAACGGTGAAGTTTGGCAACGTAACAGTGCAGTGGTCCTGATGGACAATCGTGCAAATAGTCTCTGTAAACATGCAACTGTAACATGGACAGTAGGTTTGTAGTAATGTTACAGTGCAGTGGCAGGAATGCAGTAATGCATATGGCAGATTGAGTAGTACATACTGCAATATGTAGTAGTGCTATTTAGTACAATGTTCTGCAGTGTTGAACTGGTGCCATGGTGATGATGAAGTGAGGTGTGCAGTACTGAGGTAGGTGAGTTTGTGAGCGGGCAGTCAGTGGAGGAATGTGTGTGTATGTGTATGTATATATATATATAAATATATATATATATATACACATACACTGCCTGGCCAAAAAAAAGTGTCCACCTGGATGTAACTAAGCAAACAGGTCGGAGCCTCCTATTGGATAATTACATGATGGGCGATTATCTTTCAGCTGCAACAAGTTATTTAACCCCAACTGGTGCAATGAGTTACTTCTCATTTCCATGACAACCATGTGGAAAGACACATCCGTGGTCGTGGAAAAGATGTTAGTCTGTCTGAGAAGGGTCAGATCATTGGCATCAAGAGGTGAAAACATCTAAGGAGATGCAGAAACTACTAAAACTGGGTTCAGAACAGTCCAACGCATTATGAAAAACTGGAAGGATGGTGGACCATCGTCTTCCAGGAAGAAATGTGGCCGGAAAGGCAGATGAAGTGATGCAGCATCATGCCTAGTGCTACTGTATGAGCCTGTGGGGGCAGTGTGATGATCTGGGGTTGCTGCAGTTGCTCAGGTCCAGGTTCAGCAACAGTATGAGCTCAGATAATGAGGTCAGCTGATACCTGAATATACTGAATGAGCAGGTTATTCCATCAATGAATGTTTCTTTCTGATGGCACGGCCATATTCCAAGATGACCGTGCCAGAATTTATCGGGCTCAGATTGTGAAAGATGGTTCAGGGATCATCAGACATCATTTTCACACATGGATTGGCCCCCACAGAGTCCAGACCTGAACCCCATTGAGAATCTTTGGGATGTGCTGCGGTCAGACTCTACAATCATCATCAAGATCTTGGTGGAAAAATTGATGCAAATAAATCTGGTGACATTGCAGAAGCTTCTGGAAACACAGCGAATGCTGCCGCCATCAAAGCTGAAGGCTCCAACCAAATGTGAAAGGTTTCACCTTTTTTTGTTGGAGACTTTTTTTTGGCCGGGCAGTGTATATTTATGTATATAAACATATGTATGTATATATATGTGTATACATATATATTTGTGTGTATATATATATATATATATATATATATACTGTATATGTGTGTGTGTGTGTACACAATATAAAATTCCAAACCAGTATTTTATTTCACTAAATTACAGACTGTAATTTTTTTCATTACAAAATTGTAAATCTCTATTATTAGTTTGATGTCATATGAATTACTGCCGTGAATTTGGCCTTTTTTAATTGGAGGGGATGAATAATTTTGAGAACAACTGCATGTAGTTAATCTTTCTATCAATCACCTGTGTGTGTGTGTGTGTGTGTGTGTGTGTATATATATATATATATATATATATATATATATATATATATATGGTTTTTATTTCTGTATGACGCATTTGTTTAATTAATTCGTGTATTATAACTGAATAAATAAACTCACAGATTATTTTATTGTAGTTTAGTGGATTTATTTTGCCTTTTTTCTTTT
>JALJCO010003196.1:17500-19161 GCA_023101725.1 Atherinomorus stipes
ACTAGCAGGTATCAGATACTACCATATATCAGATACTAGCAGGTATTAGATACTACCATGTATCAGATACTAGCAGGTATCAGATACTACCATTTACCAGATACTAGCAGGTATCAGATACTAGCAGGTATCAGATACTACCATATATCAGATACTAGCAGGTATCAGATACTACCATATAACAGATACTAGCAGGTATCAGATACTAGCAGGTATCAGATACTACCATATAACAGATACTAGCAGGTATCAGATACTACCATATAACAGATACTAGCAGGTATCAAATACTACCATATAACAGATACTAGCAGGTATCAGATACTACCATATATCAGATACTAGCAGGTATCAGATACTAAGTCCACAAGAAAGCGGCATGTTTGAAAAGACGAGTCTGTTTAAAGAGCGGATGGACTTTACTGCTCATGGTCCACAATGCAAGTCTGAACACGGCTTTAGTCTGATCTTTATTATGAGTAGGTCATTCAGCAAAAGCTTAAATGGTCAGAGCTGCACCTAAAATAGCTTTGAATTTGATAATTACTTTTTTTTTTTTTTTTTTTTGATAAATATCTATATTGATCGATACAGATTTTTTCTTATCGATAATCTTTTTTCTATATCGTCCAGCCCTACTAGCAGGTATTAGATACTAGCATATATCAGATACTAGCAGGTATTAGATACTACCATGTATCAGATGCTAGCAGGTATCAGATACTAGCATATATCAGATACTAGCAGGTATTAGATACTAGCATATATCAGATACTAGCATATATCAGATACTAACAGGTATCAGATACTAGCAGGTATTAGATACTAGCATACATCAGATACTAGCAGGTATCAGATAGTAGCATATATCAGATACTAGCAGGTATTAGATACTACCATATATCAGATACTAGCAGGTATTAGATACTAGCATATATCAGATACTAGCAGGTATTAGATACTAGCATATATCAGATACTAGCAGGTATTAGATACAAGCATATATCAGATACTAGCAGGTATTAGATCTAATATATCAGTACTAATATATCAGTACTAAGGATCAGTGTATACTAGCATATATCAGATACTAGCAGGTATTAGATACTAGCATATATCAGATACTAGCAGGTATTAGATACAAGCATATATCAGATACTAGCAGGTATTAGATACTAGCATATATCAGATACTAGCATATATCAGATACTAACAGGTATCAGATACTAGGAGGTATTAGATACTAGCATATATCAGATACTAGCAGGTATTAGATACTAGCATATATCAGATACTAGCATATATCAGATACTAGCAGGTATTAGATACTAGCATATATCAGATACTAGCAGGTATTAGATACTAGCATATATCAGATACTAGCAGGTATTAGATACTAGCATATATATCAGATACTAGCAGGTATTAGATACTAGCATATATCAGATACTAGCAGGTATTAGATACTAGCATATAGCAGATACTAGCAGGTATTAGATACTAGGATTCATATATCAGATACCAGATACTAGCAGGTATTGATTTAACAGCATATATCAGATAAATAGCAGGTATTAGATACTACCATATATCAGATACTAGCAGGTAATAGATACCACCATATATCAAATACTAGCAATACGTAACTGAACGAAGTACAA
>JALJCO010003198.1:0-24782 GCA_023101725.1 Atherinomorus stipes
GAGCTGCATTCTTTCACACAGACCGCTTCCAGGTTTACTTCAGGCTGAACAAGGACCACTTTTTTTTCCCCCTGAACTGGCCTCTCCTATTGGACGCGCTAGGATGTCGTCACAGCGCGCTGCGCCCGAATTAAAAAATGTTCAATTCGAGCGCAGCGGCGTCAGCGCCACCGCGGCGGCATGCGCCCACCTTGCGCGCCGCGGTGCTCCGCGGCATGGCGGAACGCGCTGCCGCGGCGGTACCACATACACAATGAATGGGTTTGCCGCCGTCCTCTTGCGCTTGCCGCGTTCTATCTGAAAGGGCCTTGAGTAAACCTGGAAGAGGTCTGTGTGAAAGAATGCAGCTCCCGGACGAGCCAGGACTCCCCCAAGTTCTGCCTTGTTATCAGGATCAGGTGGACCCCCACCCTTTTATCTGCTGCTGATCTTCTCCTCCTTCTCAGGAGAAAAGCTCTTTGCTGCGATGATGAGAGGTACATCTCTCACAACGAAGCGTGCCGGGGAGGAAACACTTCCTGGTCTGTCGCTTAGCAACGCGTGCCTGACGTGCTCGCTGCCGTTGTGCTCTTTCGCCGACTCTGCGCCCTACCCCGCGGTGAACTCAGCGAAAAACGCATCCTATCTGAAAGGGCCTTTAGTCAAATGTTGTCACATAGTGCCACCGGCTACAGTTCCCTTGAAATTCTAAGCGAGTTGTAGTAGAAAACGTCAATGAAATTTAGTTGTCTGGGACTTTCCTTCCAAACGTTGGTAGCAGGATGTGGAGTTATAAGGAAGGTCCTTACATACGTCTGAGAATACAACCTATAAATGTATGATCATAGAGATCCGAAGTCCCCTCTGGATCCCTGTAGACTTATCTATCAGCCAGTGTGGAATAAAAAAAAAAGTTGTCCAATCATGGTCTCATAGTAGGCCTACATATCTTCTAGATTTCTTTAATTTTACTTTCACTTTTCTCTGTGTATGTTATAGCACTGTGGGACTGAATCTAAATTAAAAATAATATTTTATTGTAGGCCTATTCACTAATATTTTAATCCAAATATTGCGGTAAATATTCGACCGGCAGACCAGTGGATTCTCACTTCCACTTGACTTAGGCAGCAGTTTTCTTCAATGATGTTCTCTCTATCTAAATCCCTTTGTATTTTCCCATGCTCGAATAAACCTTCTTCCTCCAATCAGGTTAAATTCAGGGGTAGGCAACTCCGGTCCTCGAGGGCCGGCGTCCTGCAGGTATTAGGACTTTTCCTGCTGCAACACACCTGACTTCAATCAATGGGTAATTAGCAGACTTGTGCAGCCAAGCTCTGGACATCAGGTGGTGTGTTGAAGCAGGGAAGCCCTGAAGACCTGCAGGATGCCGGCCCTGGAGGACCGGAGTTGCCTACCCCTGAACTAGGTTTTTGTTAGTGGTTGCCATGGTGAATCCAGGTATCAGGGCTCCATTAATGATGACTTTTCAGGTGATTCAGGTGATGTTGCTTAAATATGAACTTTTAGGGATTTGTTTGCTGTTCTACTGTGGCACCTATTTAGCTTTTTTTCCACTCATGTCCTACTTTTCCTGTAGTCACTTTTCTCCAAATCTGCCAGTGCTTTAGATCTGACAGTTGATTTGAGTAGGCTACCTCTTTCCAATTTGGACTTGCTTCCTCAGTTTCTAATTTCCAATTTCTATCAGAAGGGGTCTTTGTCTTTTCTTTTTTTCTTAAAATTTAGGAATACAAATGTACAAATTATCCTGAGGTCTGTTGCACGAAGCAGGTTTAATGAAAATCCTGAGTTGTTTAACCCTGAAATTCGGGAAACTGAGTTTTTCGTAACACAAAGGTAAGTAACTCAACCCTGGGAAAGAGGAGTAACTCTAGCCTGTTGCACGAAGAGGGGTAGCCTAACTTAAACTAACCTGGTCGGGAGCAGGTTTGTGTGGAGAAACCTTGAGTTTCTTGCTGTCTCCACCCACTTTCAGCCACACTCACTGTTTCATTTCCTCATTCATTCAGTCTGTGGTGAGTTTTGGCCGCTGCCGTCTCAAATAAAACATGTTAAAAAATCAATCAGAGTCGGTAGGTTACATCCTTATCTTTTGATTAGGATTTCATGGATTAAGATGCTGCACGAAGGGTTAAATTTTCGGAGGTCGTTATCAGACCACGGATAGAATTTTAATTTCCCGACAGTTGTCAGACGTTACAATTACACACTGTCAGTTATCTACAGAAGCTGATCCGTCCGTATTTAGGCTATAATATCACCAGCCAGTAGCGCAACATGATGGTAATAGGCCCCAGTGCAAATATTTTTTTATTTTTGTGTGCCCCCCCTGTAAACGCAAACATGGTCGTGCTCACGCGCGCGCGCGTACATTATTGGACTTGAGCACACACAGGCCCCGTCCCAATACCCACCCTAAACCCTACACCCTTGTATGTAGTGCGCACTTGGCAGAAGTGCACATTAAGGGTTGGAGTGTGCAGGTTGCAAGTGCGGGAAAAAGGCAGAATTGGGACAGTGATGGTTCCTCCATTTTGCACCACATCATTTCATGTCATTGCTGCCAATGAAACTAAACAAGCTGATCAAGAAAGCTGGTTCTGTGCTGGGGATAACTCTGGAGCCGCTGGAGCTGATCGTTCAAAAAAGAATGCTTCACAAGCTGATGAAGATGATGGAGGACACTTCCCATCCTCTCCACAACACGGTGAAGAATCAACAGAGTGTGTTCAGTGGGAGGCTGCGTCAAGTTCGCTGTAGGACGGAGAGATACAGAAATTCATTCCTGCCAGCAACCATCACCCTAAAGAACAAGACTAACTGACTTTTTGTTTATTTAAAAAAAAAAAAAAAAAAGTGAGCTTTTACAATACTGAATTTCCCTTCGGGGATGAATAAAGTATTTTTCATTTCATTCATTTCATTTCATTTCAAACTCAGCTTCATCTCTGTTCCTGGTGAAGAGGCGTCATTTTTTAAACATAAACTGAATAAAGTTCATTTAATCTGTCCTTGTAAAATAGATGTTATGAAATCCAGACACGTTTAATAAATAAATAAATGACTTACTGAACTAATTTATGTAAGGTGGCTGTAGAATTTCACCAGTACAGGTTAAATAACTGTTACATTCTAAAACAAATGTATAATAATGATTTAATTGTTGCTCTGTGACTGTTATCGTTAGCATAGAATGTCCATAAATGTCCACATGTCCATAAAAACATGTATAAGTTCTTTGAGTTACATTGGAAACTGAGACCCGTAATAATCACATGAGTTGTAAGGCTCACGTAAGTATGGCTGCATAATTATTTTTATCCTTAATTTAATTGTAAATAGATGCTTTGGTATTATACTTATTTAGTTTTTGCTTTTTTCTATCAAAACGTTTGCTAAGTATTGTACTTTAATTTAGTTAACCTGTGTTTTTGTTGATTGTATTTTCAAAATTTATGTTGATCTGGATCCCAGGAAGAATATTCCTCACTGGTGAAGACTATGGGGATCCATAATAAACTAAACTAAACTATGTCAGGTAAACAGGTCTCCCTTGTTAAAGACGCTGCGTCTCGACTGGACTTACCTGTGTAAATAAAGTTTTTGAATAAAAAATGAATTTAGCTACTTTTATCAGTAAACTGATAACTTTCATTATTGAAATGCTTTGATTTTTAATATTCAAAGTATATTCCAAAGTAACATGGCGAACTACAGTAATTATTTCACCTACAGCACAAAAGATTAAATATTTCAATCTTTACATCTGAAATGGCTTTTTTTGTTTACCACAGGCAGGAGCTCATCACCAAACATGGACATGTTCCGCCTTTATGGTTCAAAACGTCACATGCAGCAATGAATTATGGGCAATATGCTTCGGTGAAGTCTGCATAGATGCGGACTTCACTGAAGTGTGGATTGAGGGCGCAAAAGGGGCGTGACGGACTTCCGCCCTCGAGCAGCCCTGGAGAAATGGGACACACTACGCACTTCAACCCCTCAACGGGAGCGCGCATTCTAGGGGCGCAAGGGTGGAAGTGCGGGTATTGGGGCGGGGCCACAGATAGAACTGCTGTTGTCACCGACGGATTCCTATTCTACAAAAAATGTTGCGTGCAGGTCGCGGGGAACAGAAATTTGATCTAATTCTTTGTGGACATGAGTGTTTTACTTGGTGCTGGTGTGACTTTTTGCGTCGCGCATCTCTAGCGCCCAGCAGTGAGGGAGACGTTTGTGCTGTGCAGGTGACGCAGGAGCAGAACAGTTGAAACCAGCATGGTGTACACATCCCACCGTCTTTTTCCAGCAATTGACGAATCCTAACCACCAGGTTTCTTCCTCTGACCGGTTTTATAATCCGTTGCGCCGCTGGCTTGAAGCTCACGACCATATTTAAACCCTCTCATGTCGGCAGTTGCTCATCCTCCACCTGCTGAATCAAGTTGCGTACAACGATTCTTAACTCCAGCAAAGAGCTGGAGCCTCTTTAAAAGCAGTTTGAGAGCAAGGAGCGCGTGGCTCTGAACCAGATCCAGCTCAGTAAAAAATGGGCCCATGGTTTACTTTACCGACCCACCTGAGGTATTCCATTCACAAAAAACTCAGCCAATCAGAGTGCGTACAGCTGTTTCATACGCGTGGGCATTTTCGACGTGGGCGCCCATTAAAACGCATCAGACACCGACCGCTTTGTTCGGTTTACAGAGGATTTTATGTGTTTTTAAGATAAAGAAAAGGTAAAGCGGTGTGCATGAGGTAATGCTACATGGACACAGGCATTTTTTTTATTTACCGTCCCCCTAAATCTTATGGACAGCTGCTTTGCTTATTGTTTCCCCTTCCTTGGGCCCCTGAATGCGTCTGGGCCCTGGTGCAGCGGCACCGGCTGCACCGACGATACTTAGGCTACGCCTGTGATGATTGGAGGTCCTGTCTCTCCGTTTCCGAGAGATGATTTGGCCTGATCATATGACTTTTCAGCTGTCTCTGTTTCTGGTTAAATGGTTAAGGTGTTCATCTGTCACGCGGAAAACTGTGGATCAATTCTTGCGATGACTTTTTTTTTATGTTGCCATAGGCTACACTTTTCTCTCAAAGCATATATCCTACCCTGCATTTTTTCGCGAATAGATTTTTTTTCTTTCATTGGAGATGCAGGGCATTTGAGAAATGCGACGGTTATATTCAATCTTAATGGTGCCGACAAGAGCGTTTCTCCCTGAGGGACTGCACCCAAGTTAAATAAATAAAAAAGACTGTGGTAAAAGTAGGCCTACAGAGCTGGATTCGAACCATTAGACCAACCAGGTATTTATATTCCTGGAACCATAGTGACAGGATAGCCTACGAGACTGTCGCGTGACTAAACGACGTCTGATAGACGTACAGATCATGTCTATATTGCGTCGGTCGGTCCAAGCCCAATTATGGACGTCTACAAGACGTATAAATTAGGTCAGTTATTTTGACGTCGAACTTGAACGTTTATATGACGTTCAAGTCAATTAAAATTTGAACCTCACTTTTTTGAAGTCATATAGACGTCTTAAACAAGTGCAGTAAATTTGTAAGCAACATTTTCGTCATTTAAGACAAATCATTAATTTATAAATTTCGATTTAAGATCAATTATTGTTTGTTTTTATTTTTTTAATTTATTGAATAATGCTATTTTATTCTCTCTCTCTCTCTCTCTCTCTAAGCCCACTGCATAAAGATTTCCAGGTTGTGGAAGGCGTGTTCTCATCTTAGTCTATAACCCTTTATTTCTTTATTTCTTTTTTATATTTTGATTGAAATTGGCGGGCTGGGTACAACGGGACCGTTGTGACCCGAACCAGTAAACGCCACTCTAATTGGCTGAGACATCACGTCATCGCAGGTAAACCAGTCAAGAACGCCGGTCTAATCAGGTCATGTACGTCTCTGCTACTGACGCGGGCTGAAGCAACTGCGCCGTCGTTCACTCACAAGTTGAAGGTAAGTTCTGTCAGCTTAATTTCTGTGTTATTAGGCATTTATATGATTACTTTAGGGCCAGTCTGTTGGTTATGCTCGAGGTCAAAACGTTGGCAGAGATTTAACCAAACAAAAATTCGTGGTGACATGCTCAATTTTAACCGCACAACGCGAACAAGTTTGGTCGCTAAGCCAGTCGCCGCCAGAGCTAGACTAGCTAACCGCCTTCATGTGGCGTGGGAAAGATGATCTCCACTGAAGTGGAAATGAACATCAGATGATGTGAAAGTATTCTGTGGATTAATACTGTATTCTGTACGGATTTGTATGGGGGGGGGGGCACACACACCAAACTACGTTTCGAAAGAACAGCGGCCTGCGCAGTGGGACATCCAGTTGTTTTGGATTGACTCATGTAGATTATCATGACAGCATGAATATTCTTGCCTTCATACAGGCTAGCCTCTCGTCTACTAAAGCCGTGTTCTCCCATAATTTCGGGCTTGTGTACCCCGTTCCGTTTAATACAAATATTCAGGCAGCGCAGATTGAAGTGTAGATTGTCTGTTTCTGTGCTAAACGATGCTAATTTATGTAGATGGTGGCTGTTCTACTGCAATATAGGTATTAAAAAAAGACTGAAACCACGTTGCCTAACGAAAAGTGTGAGAGAGGAAAAACGGAGAGGCAGAGCAGGAGAGAGCAGCAGGAAAGAACCGAAACGGAAATACCCAGAATATTTTGATGTGAAGCACCTCAAAGATTTTTTTGTTATATGTTTTATAAACCAAACTTGTCTTTGTCAGGTGGTGTGTGCTCTTGATTATGGACGTGGAATAGGAGCTAAAGCAACATAAGGTAGGTGTTCAGACCTTATCCTCCTCACCTTATATCAGTTTTGTTGTTTATTTGACTGAGGAATGTACTAACCTAGATTCACATTTGTGTTTACACATGACTGAGAGGAAGAGATTGGCGAAAATGACGAAGAAAACTCAGTCACTCCTTTTGTTATTTCATTAACAATAATAATAAATAATATCATCTTTGTTGTTTGATAGCAATGATTAGTGGGGCCACATGATGATGATGGACAGAGATGAGCTGGCGGACGTCTCACAAACAGCTGCAGTTCTGGTCTGGAACATGAAGAGAGGTAAAGAGGAACTTGCTTGGGTTAATGTTAGTGTTGTTCAGGTTTTTACATTATTTCATCTATAGCTTCCCAGTTCATGTTGCTCAGTAAAAAGAAAAAAAAAACAGGCATCAGTAATTAAAACAGATTAACTTTACACATTTTATCTGCAAAATACCCCATACAGTAGTAATTACAACACAGGATCTTTGTGCGTTTTACATTTTAAAGTTTAGGTAACTTTACAGTTAATAATAACAAACTTTGACAACTTGGAATAAAAGTTACATTTGTAATGGGGTATTTTTCATTAAAATGTGGTATTATTTGTGTGGTAAGATTAATTGGCTTACAGTGTGAATAAAGAATTGGGCTATAAGTAATGAAGCCACTTTAACATGACATGGAACAGATAATCATCGATACCATGCTATGTACACATGATCTATTCTGATCTGGTATTTCCATGTGACACTACATGTAAACAGAACTGTTGTCTTTTAGATGTGTGATGTGCAGATTTACACACGTGATTTATCATGGCGGTCAAACTTCCTATTTTTTTTTACTGTCTAATCATGCACCGTTTTCTGCTCCTGTAAAGTTTGTATTAAAAACAAACTTTCCACCACAGAATGATCTGCATGCCCTGTTCAGGATGTCACTGTTTATGACAAGATTTTTTTTTTTTTTAATTCTTTCCCCCCCCCAAAAAACAGTAAAATCAAGATGGATCAAGTGCAGACACAGCTATGGCTCTGTGTATTGTGGTTATTAGTAGATGCATAATTGTAGCTTAACGCATTTAGCTTTCTATGTTGCACATACAGATTCACCATTGCTCAAAAGCGTTTGTACACACCTTTTATGAGTACCACCCAGGTGGTATTGTACTCGTATAAATTTTCCAATGTTGGCAGGACTGCATATCATTGACATGAGATTTTTGTTTTTCTTCAGGCTCTTCACTAATGTTTTGATGGTAAAACTCAATATGAAGGGGAAAGGAGGCAAGAAACCTTTGGAGAAGACTGAGAAGTTTTTACATGGTAAGCCCATATTTCATGTTTTCCAGTGGTAGGTAACTGACCAATGTGTACAGACCCTTTCAAAAAAAATAAAATATATTAGAATAAACACCTTTTCCATGATATTCAAATTTTTTGGAAAGGGTCTGTACCTTTCAGCAGTTGCAGACATCTGATGTTACAGAAAACACCTGATTGCAGTGATTTCCACTAAAGTTTTGCTCAACATTTTTAGTTCAGGAGCCCCATCATGCTTGTTTACTTGTTTTGTTTATTTATTTTGAATATTTCTGTTGAAACCTAATTCAAAATCAATTGTCATAATTTTCATGTTTTTTAAATTTCTTTTTAAAATTATTGTTTGCTTACAATAGTCAATTTCCACTTATTTCACTGGCAGCAGTTTTTCCCATCTTTTAATGGCAGGGGATGTAAACTGCAGTTTTTTGCCATCATTGTCAGAGAGACAGAGAAAGAACCACTGACTAAATCTGGTATAATGTACATTTTCTCTTCTGTGATCTTTTTTTATTTTTAATTTATGATCCCTGATGAATAGAAATAAACACCTTTTAAATAAACGTGTGAGCAAACAAATCGTACAAGTACATGTTCTGTTGATACAAAAGAGGTTCACACTGGAACTTCTCATGTCTTGTGTATTACAGTAAGTAGTTGCTCTAGTAGTATGCCACTTCAGCATCCACTTTTGATATGTATTAGTACATTCTTTCAAATTACAGAGACACATTTATTTCTTCACTCTGCACACATTTTTAATGCATAAAATGTCATAGTTTGATGTTGCAATAAATACAAATGACATGGGTAACAACAGCTACTGTACATGATGTAAAAGTAATATGTTGAACTCAAGGAGAAACCATTTTTATGGGAATGTTTGGAGCTTTATTGTTTTGTTTTTTTCTCGTTTGGTATACATTGATCACTATTGTCTGAATGTCATGTGCTGTCGTTAAAGAGTCTTGGTGGCTTAAGCGCATTGTGTGGCTAATGATGACTGTTCAGATGTGTTGGTAAAGCAAACTACTGTATGAAGAGTTTTGAAAAAGTGGACATTGTTGAGGCAAATGTTAAAATGACTGGCAAAAATTGAAAAATACTATGCCAACTTATGGCTGGACGATAATTCAATATTGATATATATCGATCGATAGAGGTTTTTTCAATAGAAAAAAAAGAGGGTCAATAAAAGTTCAATATAGAAACACAGTTTTCCGCTGTAGCATGATACTACAGTCACTACTTCCGCCAAACCAATCACAAACGCAGACCCAGGCAAAGGCTGAATTGGAATTCAGTGTTAGTGTGATCTTTATTATGAGTAGGTCATTCAGCAAAAGCTTAAAGGGGAATTTCAATTTCTTTCAATCTGGACCTATTTTCTAGCATGAAATACATTCATTTACTCACCCAGACAGTTTTGGTGCAACTTGAATTCCTTTGGGAGATATTTAGATCCAATCCAGATCAGCGTATGCCCAATATAAGGACAAATCACCACAAAAAAGCCTCTTCGAGCTCACAGGGGGTCTGTTTCGTAACAAAACATTGGTGAAATGAAGGAGTTTGTGGCAGATAATGCCTTATTTAGAGGTTGTGTAAGGTTGCCTCATCACTTCCATTATATTGGACATACGCTGATCTGGAGTGGATCTAAATATCTTCTGAAGGAATTCAAGATACACCAGAACTGTCTGGGTGAGGACATGAACGTATTTCATGCTAGAAAATGGGTCCCGGTTGGAAAAAAAACGAGCTTCCCCTTTAAATGGCCAGGGATGCACCTAAAATGGCTTTTAATTTGATAATGGTTTTTTTTTCTCTCCTTTTTTTTTATAAATAGATATCGATCAATATAGATTTTTTTTTATCGATAATCTTTTTTTTTGCTATCGTCCAGCCCTATGCCAACTGTCAACAATGACTTGATTTTTACTGAGATGGTTTTATATTCAGCGTGCATTCTGCAGTCAGACACTGATGAGGCCGGTTCACACGCTTGCATCGTCTGTGTCAGGTCCGTTATACTGTTACCGCCGTAGGCTCTGCATAGATCCAGAGGCTTGATGCACACCTCCTCAGACTTGACGTACAACCCAGTCAGGTGAACGCAGCTACGCCAAAGTGCTCCCTTGTGATTGGTCAGTGTCATCACAAGTCTCCAGATGTTTGGCCTGTGGAGTGATCCAGCCAATAGCAGCTCTGCTGCCTCCTGCAGATCTGAAAAAGCAACTGCATTATGACGCTTTTACCCTATAATCGAGTATAAACATGCTCCATCTCGCACGTGGGCCTGACCAGATGTAGATGCCGTGCGAGTATGAGCCGGATTTTACTTTTCCTTGGGTGTGTACTAATGGTTACTTCTGCCTAGGTTATTTTTTCTTTTGTGTAGCTCTGCAAGCATTCAACCAAATGGAATTTAATCAAATAAATAAATTCAGATTATGAAGAGGTGCCTCATATTTTATGAAGCTCTTCTTGGCAAAGTAAATCTGTGCAACACCATAAAGCAGCTAGATAATCGTTCTATTGTTGCACAGGACGATTGGTTTTGTATTCAACAATTTTGTGTTTTTATCAGATCGCCTTTGCATATTTATAATTTGTTTTTTCACTTGTGCAGATGGAATCATGAAGTGATCGGGCAGCAACAGTGGATTTCATAAGGGTGCATGCTGCAGAGCATCTCAACGATGGACCCAAAGAAGTGGGAGATGGAGCCAAAACAGTATCCTCCATCTGATAAAGACTGCTGTGTCCTCTAATCTTTTTTTTTTTTGTTGTTTTCAGTAAAGTTATGAGCTCAAATTCAGTTGAGCCCTTAATTAATTCTACATTTTTTGGTTGAGTTTGTTGGTGGTGTGCTATGCAATAATTTTTTTAAACCACCCGTCTACCTGTTGTGCTGTTTTTCTGAATGAAAATAAAGATGGAAATGAATAGAAATTGTAAATCTTTGTGTGTAACTATAATAGTCCAATAGTAATTTTTTCTATCTTCAATTAGCTCAGCAGCAGGTTTAAACTAGAAATTAATTGCACATGTATGCATTTTCAGTTGGGGTTAGAGGGAGAGGGGACTGCATGACTTTTTGGGCAATTAGTCGTTCCTCCATAGGAGACAGGTTTGAAAGGTTTATAATGCTTTATCCCTAGTGCCAAGTGTGTACAATTGACCTTAAATATGTTGTATCTTGACCATATTTTTATTTACCATATTGTAAATATGTATAGATGAGCTGCTGAGTATTATGAATTTACACTATTGGGATGAGCTGCATGAAGCCAATAAGCAGTATAAAATCGATAGCTAATGGGGTCAAAATTTTATGTAGGATAATCGTCCAGAAACGACCATATTTGGACTATAAGCCTTTGTATAGAGGTCCTGAGGACGTCAATGTTCGACGTACGGTCGACGTCGAAAAAAACGTCGTTACATTCTGCACCTCTGTAGGACCAAAACGGGACATCCAAAAATGACGTAGAAACGACGTCGTTTGGACGTGTGATTGCGCAGTGACTCCCTCTGCTATTCTGACCCTGACATCTCTTCTTTCTCCTTTTTTCTTGTCCTGGATCAGGAAAGCAAGCCTTACTGGAGTTATCATCCTCTGCAGAAGAAATAAGAGGAGAACCTGATCAGAATTAAAGTTACTTTCACTTGACTTTTGCCTAATTGTAGGCTACCACACAGGGATTGTGATTTATTTCCTTTACATCAGTATGTTGGATTTCTACAATATTACACGCTATCTAATTGAAAAGGTCCGACCTAAATGAATAAAGTACGAATAATGAATTATTTATAAGCTAAACACATGAAACGCGCTCCAGCTTTCACTGATCACTGGGACGTCGGGTCGTGGTCTTGATCACTCCTGTCAACAAGCAAACGTTGATGCAACGTTTTGGCGACAGAACTCGATGCGTCGGCAAGACCTACGTCTGCTATCTGGGCAAAGGTTTATTAATCCAGGCTACTCTGCAACCTGCTGCTGACCACCCGAGCCAGCCCAGTCCGACTCCTCACCTGTGCTGTGCTAGATTAAGTGATTGCATAGATCAACTTAGGCGTCCTCACGAATTAAGAGGACCAGTAAATAAATAGGCGATTAAGTGCATTTTGTGTCTTTGCTTCTATTACATGTTTTCAATCAGGTGTTTGAGGGCCAAATGTTCCATTTTAGAGTTTCCATTCATTAATACATGGTTCTCAGTCTATTGTTGCAAATCAATGCAGAAGTGCGCCAGCGAGGTGGAACGACCTCTCACACTTTACATACGAAGTTACATATTAATCCTAATGCTGACGCATCCTGTCTCACACGGCTGGCATGGCTCAGATCAGGGGCAAAATCCAGATCGAGCACCCCCGAGCAGCCAGCTTCGTTTGGAATGTCCCTTTTATCAAGAATCACAGCGTGGTCAGCAGCTGGAGGGAGCGTATGGCTCCTCGCTTTAGTTTCCCATCATCGCCCGTAAGTGTCGTCAAAACAGCTGTGGGTTTGTACTGTATGCCAGCCATGAAATTGACGGCGAAGCACCGCACATTTGCACGGTCAATTCACTCTAATACATCTTAACTTGATCGACAATAATCGTACACTATGCTTTTGTTTAAACTCACCCTTTGCACAGGGGCTTGTGGTGCTCGTAAACTACAGGTAGGCTAAAGTACTGTAATCATAGCACACAAAATTATCAGTCTCCCAAAGTCCTTACTCTCAGACCTATCTCATGATTGTGGGACAGTTATCTCGAAATAATGAGAGAACTATGTCACATTCAAGAGCTGATTAATTGTTTTCCATTTGCAGTCTTCTCAATTCATTTAATACTGTAGCGTCGCGACACATTAACATGCCATCATTCGACCCACTCGGGTTATCAACGGTGGATCTGTATCGGCAATACTACTTTAAACAACGACCAAATTTGATTTGCAAGGGTAATGAAGGGGTGACATACACATTTGAGTCATGGTGCAAAGAAGTCACCAATCGTACCCGCAATGCATCATGGGAAATAATGTAGATGAGGAGGCGTGGTCAGGCACATACTATTGGTTCATGGGGGCTGCTGTCTGCAAAGGACCAGCGGAAGCAGTGAGTGAGTGCCGGGAAACGGGGAGGGAGGGGCTGACGGAAGGCAGCTCCTGATAAACGGGTGGACTGATATAAACTTTATCTGTCTCCATGATCACCAGGAAAAGTCTCTAGATTTGTCGCGTTTTTAAAAATAAGTTGCTAGAGGGGTCAGAAAACTCGCTAAATATAGCGACGAAGTCGCTAAATTGGCAACAATGTTTTACAATCCAGCCACGCATGCGCTCTCGGCAGCCCCGCCCCTTTGGGACAAAATTACCTCTCACACACACATACTACAACCTTTCATTCAAACTAGTGTCAGCTCATGCATTCACATATAATACCTCTCATTCACACTGCTTTTACTTCACACATATACATAATAGGCTATCTCTCATACATTTAAGTACTATACGGCCGTATAGGACAAAATGTATTTTCACCTCTCACACACTCTTCTGAAATCATGCATAAACTACTATAATCACTTGCACATATACATACAATCAACACTCATATGAACACACAAGCAACATCACATATAAACAAGTGAAAAATGGCACATACACACTACTCAAAGTCTGCACATACATACCAGACACCCAAGTAAAAGTAAAAGCAGTGTGAATGAGAGTATTATATGTATATGTGTGAAATAAAAGTAGTGTGAATGAGAGAGGTATTATATGTATGTGTGAAGTAAAAGTAGTATGAATGAGAGGTTTTACATGTATATGTGTGAAGTAAAAGTAGTGTGAATGAGAGGTATTATATGTATATATGTCAAGTAAAAGCAGTGTGTATGAGAGGTATTATATGTATATATGTGAAGTAAAAGCAGTGTGAATGAGAGGTATTATATGTATATGTATGAAGTAAAAGTAGTGTGAATGAGAGGTATTGTATGTATATGTGTGAAGTAAAAGTAGTGTGAATGAGAGGTACTGTATGTTATGTTGTGAAGTAAAAGTAGTGTGAATGAGAGGTATTGTAGTATATGTGTGAAGTAAAAGTAGTGTGAATGAGAGGTATTATATGTATATGTGTGAAGTAAAAGTAGTGTGAATGAGAGGTATTGTATGTATATGTGTGAAGTAAAAAGTAGTGTGAATGAGAGGTACTATATGTATATGTGTGAAGTAAAAGTAGTGTGAATGAGAGGTACTATATGTATATGTGTGAAGTAAAAGTAGTGTGAATGAGAGGTATTATATGTATATGTGTGAAGTAAAAGTAGTGTGAATGAGAGGTACTATATGTGTATGCATGAGCTGACACTAGTTTGAATGAAAGGTTGTAGTATGTGTGTGTGAGGTAATTTTGTCCCAAAGGGGCGGGGCTTCCGAGAGCGCATGCGTGGATCAGGCTCGATCGTAAAATGCCTAGTAAAGTCCAGTAGGTGGCAGTACTGCAGCGAAATTGGCCTGACAACAGCAATAAGCCTCATGAAGAAAAAAGAAGATGGCTAACAATACAAATAAAGAAAGAATTAGTCAGGCAGCAGCCATTCTGAATAGTATTTTAACATCCCCGGACGCAAGCAGCAGCGTGGCTTCCGCTTTGACAGAGCAAACTTCAGTGACTCGCCGCAATGATACGGTGGAGGGTGAATTAGCCTCGCTATTTCGCGCTGGAGCGGCCAGCCGAAGTTCAGCTGCACCGGCAGGAAGGCGCGGTAAGGCTCGTTTTATTTAATCTACTTTGATCGCTGATACTAAAAGCTAAAGTGGAGATTTCGTTAGTCTGCATCTCTATCTATGATCGGGCTGAAAAGACGGAAGCAGCTAAAAACAATCACACTTGTGCTGCTAAAGTTAAAGGCTAAAACTGTTGTCACAGGACCAAGTTCGGGGGCTCCTCCAACACCACGTTTCCAAGCCCAGCAGTGTTTTGGATCTTGGACTTCAAACAAAAGAAGAAGGTAATATGAATGGTAATCTTCTATCTTAATTTAACTCTGCACTAGCGGGGCTGCTGTTTTATTAATCGAAGTGTTAAACAACATATATTTGTGGTTTCAATATGGATACTGAGTACTACAATGTTAAACAGGTGTGACATTGCTTATCAGTAACTTGTACACACAATGACTGAGTGTTTTTCTTTTAGGCCCAAGGGTCCTCAGTATCATGAAACATTTCATAAAGATGTCATACTGCTTCCAAATCCAGAGTGGGAAGTGATTTGCAAGCCAGTTTCAAAACATTATCTTCATGAAAATGGTCACATACTCGGTGCGTTTGAGTTTCATAAATCTTGGGACCAGCACACTGTCTTACAGCAAATCAGAGATGGCTTTGGGTCAAAAATTCCTGAAGATGTCAGGTAATCCAACTCCATTGTTTTTCTTTTTTTTTTTTTTTTTACTGTATTACCAGCGACATCAAAAGATCAATCCTGATTAATCACATTATTTTTTGAATCACTCCTAGAATGTATTTTGAAATAAAGGTGTCTCACCAGGAATTCTGCATTTATCTTCAGTAGAATAGACGACCCTGTCCTTACATGTTTTTCCAAAGTCTAGAGAACAGAAGTTTAGTACAGAATGCTGCTGATACGGTCCACACAGGCTGACTTCACAACTGTCTCAATATAAAACTGAAATTCAGGTCTGAGTCCTGGACTACTCCCAGATTTTTTTTGGCTTGGTTTTAGCCTTTAAATTGTAAAACCAAAGTTAATGTGTTTTCTGCAGATAGCTGTTTTAAAGAATAAATAAAAGGAAAAAAAAAAGTTTGACAATCGGGATTAATCTTCTGATAGCCCTATTATATACATATTTCTTTCTATTCACATCTATACCTACATATATATGCTTGCTCACATAGGGTTTGTTCACAAAACAGGGAGCATTAATATAAATAAGTGGAACTGCAAAGTTATGCCCAATTTTCTCTAATCGTTACCAACATGTTTTCCAGTCTGCAGATCCTCATGGGATGTGGTAGTAAACTTGTCTTTCCCAAACTACAAGAAGGTCAGCAACTAAATGGCCAGTTAATCCAGAAAGTCTTCAAATCAAAGGCTTTGTATGTGAGACCATCACAGACTCTTCTTGTAAGTTTTCTACAACTGATTTAAACAATTTAAATAAAAACTGGCTTAAAAAAGTCTTTCCTGGATCTGTTATAGCGGTATAATATAGACATGGAAAAAAATGTTGGTTTTCCCTCAGTTAATGAAAGAAAATTCACAATGGTCACAGAAATGACTCGAATCTGAAAAAATTAATAATAAATAAAAATTAAACAATGAAAGTCAGACATTGCTTTTTAAACACACTTCAATAGAATTATTAAAAACATGAAACAGGCCTGGAAAAAAAATATTATGAGGGGTACCAACAATTTTTCTGTCTGTATGTAGGTAACCATTGTCAGCATTCTCCTTTTTAAAAAATTCTAATAAACTCAAAACATTGATATAACATTTTGTAGGAGGCCCTCGAAGAAAGTGATGATGTCACAAGCATTCAAGTTTCTCCTCGCACAACGAGAGCTATGGCTAAAATGAAAGTGCCCATCACTGCAGAAAATGTCCTTGACTATGACGACAACCCCGAGAGTTTAGATGAAGAACTTCCTCTTGAAAATCATCATCATGCAACCTTTGGCACATCTGGCCCCAGCACCAAGATGACTGATTCAGCCCCCTCTGATGGAGACATAGCCCACTTGACGAATGCAGACCCTACCTCAACTGGCATCGGTACTTCTGCAACTGATTCTAGCTCTGTTGCTACCAGTAGCCTCAACAGAGATGACCAAGTGGCTCATGCAAGCAACTACACAACTTATTTATCAGTGATGTCTAGTGTATCAGATCTCTCATCTGATGACGAAGAAATGAATCAGGCCATTTTGGCCAGTCTCGAATCTCACATGTAAGTTCATATAAGTCTAGTAATTACTAGGAATGGGACTCCATTAAAACAATTAGATTAGTGCGAGGCTTTGAAATGGATTTATGTTAATTAATTGCAAAACAATAATTGCCACAAATATTATCTTTTTAGTTTAAATGGATTTTAGTAGATGACTGAATCAATTCATAGATAGACAATATTGTAAACTCAAGTTTTGTTAATGTCTGAAAAATGTATAACAATTAAAAGGAAAATTAACAAAAGAAATCAAAAACATCCCTGGTCCAAGTGGAACAAATCTGCCATTTTTTAAGTACTTTAAGTAACAGCTCTGGCTGTTCTAGGAGTTATGTTACAGCACTTCTAACTTTTTAAATGATTTTGGCCACACTATTCATTAAGAGACATAAATATCTGCTGTTAAGCACATGCAGGATCAGTCAGTGGCAACTCTGAATTTCATTTTCAGCCTGGTTCATGGAGCAGCAAAAGCATACATTTTTGGTGATAAATTAATAGTAATCAACTTGTAAAAAGCCCCATCCCTAATAATTACATATTTTCATATGCCAGTCAGTACAATGGTGTGGTGGTTAGTATTGTGACCTCACAGCAAAAGGCTATCTTTCTGTGAGTCTTTCTGCCTGAAGTCAGTATGTTCCTTATGCCAGTACATGGCTTCCACCCAGTCCAAAAATGGGCATGTTAGGGCAATTGGTGAGTTTAAATGTACCATAGGCACAAAAGGAAATATGCATGCTTTATTGTCTCATTTGAGCTGGCAACCTGTCCAGGCCAGGGTGTACTCCACTGTCATTGGTGCCAGTTCAGAGAGGCTCCATTTTGTCATCCTGAATTTGGAATAGATTATGTGACTAGCCATAATTTTGCTTTTTATTGCTTTTTTTTTATTTATGTATTTATTTTACTTTTGCCAACAGGTCTGAGACGTCTCCCAAGAATGTCCCTGTGAAAGAGATACTTCAAGAATTGGCAGGAAAAATTAATGCAGGAATGCATTGCAAATTTAATATCTGTCGGTCTGCAGTTCTTGATGGAGCCATACGGGGATTTAAAAGGGGATCATACAATCCACAGTTCTCAATGAATGTGAAGTTTTCAGATGATCTTGGCAAAAATGAAGAGGCAGTTGATTTGGGTGGCCCACGTAGAGAATTTTTGCGCCTGCTGATTGAAGCATTGTCCTTTTCCCCAATGTTTGAGGGCCCTGATGACAGCAAAAATTTGGCTATGAATAGTACAGGTATGCTTTCATGTTTAATATTAATGTTTTAACATCACTGTGTCTCAAATGTCACTGTTAAAATATATATATATTTTTTCCCCTAGCACTCAGGGAGGACCGCTACTTCATGGCTGGCCAGGCAATAGCTGTGAGCCTTGTTCATGGTGGCCCAGCCCCACGTTTTCTCTCTCAAGTTCTTTTGATTGCTTGGTTGGTGGCCCCAATGCAGCCTGCCCCACCCTGGAGGACATAACTGACGCTGAGCTCCATGAAAAACTAAAAAAAGGTTTGACCAGACAGTGATAGGGGAAGTTTTTGTTTTTTTATAATTGTACACTACCAGTCATGAATTTGGACAATTTCCCATTACATTTAATTTGAAAGTGTGTTCAGACTTTGGACTGGTAGTGTAGATGAATTAATGCTATAGCATAATAATAAATCCCACAAACACAAAGAACATTAGGGATAAACGTTTTTTACAAAACATTTGCTTATAGAAGTTATCATAATTAAATGTCTGAATCAAGTGTTCCTGTTTATATTTTCAGTTTGTCTTTGCCTGTATTTAACTATGTAGCGATGGACTCAGATCTAAACTTTGAAAAACACATCAAAGCGATCACTAAATGAGCCTACTATCACCTGAAGAACATCTCAAGGATAAAAGATCTGATGTCTCAGGAAAATCTGGAAAAACTAGTCCATGCATTCATCTTCAGTCGGCTTGACTACTGTAACAGCGTCTTTACTGGTCTACCTAAAAAATCAGTTAAACAGCTGCAGCTCATTCAGAACTCTGCTGCCCGAGTTCTCACAAAGACCAGAAAAGTGGACCACATCAGTACAGTTCTCTGGTCTTTACACTGGCTGCCGGTCCATCAGAGAATAGACTTTAAAGTTCTGCTGCTGGTCTATAAAGCTCTGAATGGTTTAGGCCCAAAATACATCAGTGACCTCTTGATCCAGTATGAACCTACTAGACCCCTCAGGTCATCTGGATCCGGCCTTTTATCAGTTCCCAGAGTCAGAACCAGACATGGAGAAGCTGCGTTCAGCTTCTATGCTCCACATGTCTGGAACAAACTCCCAGAAAGTCTCAGATCCGCTGAAACAGTTTATTTAAATCCAGGCTGAAGACCCACCTGTTCTCAGCTGCATTTACGTAGATTTTATTCAAAAGTTAAAATCTGCACATCTCTATATTCTTTTTAATCTTTAATGTTTTTAATTTTGAATCATGCTTCTAAATTTTAATTCTTTTTTATTATTTTTTCCCCTTTTGCACCCCACTGTAATGCTTATAATGTTTTATGTAAAGTACTTTGAATTGTCCTGTACATGAAATGTGCTATACAAATAAACTTGCCTTGCCTATTAGATGTCCCAGAGTTCCACCCTTGAAGAACTCTTGAGCTCTACAAACCCTCTCCTGGACTACATGGCCAGTGCAGGTTGTGTTAGGCCCTTGAGGAGCATCAGTGATCGGGATCCTCTTCTGCATGACATGCTGATGTTTCATGCTGTTCACCGCATCCAAGGCCCTTTTCAAAGGTGTTTTTTTATTATTATTATTGATATGACAACATGCACATTTATTGAATTTATTCAGCTCACTTCTTTTGAATACATGTCAAAGAAGTTTCTTTAACACTTCCTTTTGTACAGATTTCAAGAGGGACTTAAAACACTTGGAGTTTTGGATGCCATCAAACAATATCCAGACAGCTTTCATCCTCTGCTCTGCCATAAGCCATGCAGACTGACTGCTGACATGTTGGATGACCTCTTTACCCCCAGACTTTCTCCAAAAGGCAGTAATAAGAGAAGAATGGAGGAGGCTATTGTTCCTTTGTGGAGAGATTATTTGCAAGATGCTGAAGGTATTTAACATGCTATGTCCTTTTCATTATTATTTCGAGTTATTAAAAACATGTATACTCATTTACCATAAAGAAGTACACTACCGGTCAAAAGTTTGGGATCACTTTCCTTTTAAATCCAACAGGGAAGTGATTCCAAACTTGCCAAAAATAATAATAAATTAAAAAAATTTTTTAAATCAGGACAATGATTTTGGAATGTTTATAAAAAGAAATACTAAACTGAAAGTCCTATTTTAACGCATTAATTAGATTAATTAATTACACTGCAAAGTAATGCATTAAAGATAATCACAATTAATTCAGAGAGCCAATTCAATGCACAAGCATTTTACATTTGACCCACTGAATGACCCAGGCAGTGGGTGGCGGTAATGCCACCTAAAGCTGTTTGGCAACCATCAATAAACACCAGAAGAAGAAGACGTGTTGTTGCTGTGCAATCTGTTCAGGAGACATGGGCCCAATCCCAAACCGCCCCCTACACACTACCCCTTAACTATCGAGTGTCACTCCCAATGAAGTCACACTTGCAGCTGTAGAGGGCGCCTTGATTGCAGGTGGAGGGTGTTAATGACAACGAGACGCCCTCTTCCCCCAACTGGAAAAGGAAAGCAGTCATCGCCGTGGTAACAAAAACACCCCCCGTGTCAAATAAAACTGTGTGGAAATACTAACTCACACTCATGTGTGAAGAATATTGTTTTATTTCAAATAATAATAATCATGATCCTAAACAATTAAACAAATGATACAATTATCATTATTACTACGAATTATCATTTATCATTGTCATCATCATCATCATCATTATTATTATTGTTATTATTATTATTATTATTATTATTATTATTATTATCATTATGCCAACAGGAGGATTATAATCCTCTTTTTCTGCTCAAAACATTCCCTTCCATGAGCGCCAGTGGTTTGAAGGATACCTGTGCACCTGTCATCGTTTTTTGTTTTTTTTTATCCCATAAAATAACTCCATTCATGTTTTTCTGTCAGTATTGACAAACATGCATGACACGTGCGGAACTCGTGTGGAACACGACTGTTTCCTCCTCCATTTAGCCGTTGCACCCGCTGCAAAATTCTGGCGAGTCTGCACTGATGCAGACTCGCCGATTGAGGGCTGAACAGTCCACTCGCCCTCCACCCTACTCGGTTTGGGACGGCCCTTAATATGGCGGAGCCTCCGCGGGAACGCGCAAACGGAGGGGTAGTGCTTAGGGGCCGGTTTGGGATTGGGCCATGATCTGTAACGTCAGCTCATCTGCACATGTGCGGATGAGCTGACGTTAAGGATCGTGCTTCCTGACGGATCGTGCAGACGTGTCAATGAGCCACTGTAGAGAACGTCATAGGCTGTGTTGGAACAGGTTTGCAGGGAAAAGTTAAAGGACTGCGGCCCTTGAGGACCATTGTTCCCCATGACTGCTTTAGCAGATATGAGATTAAACGCGATTAATGAATTATTACAAGACCTGTAATTAATTAGATCACGTTTTTTAATAGCCTGACAGCCCTAATAAAAAAACAATAAAACGAGTAAGATGGGGCTTCTAAATGGAAATTTTGTGGAAAAACACTTTAAGGCAATCACTGCAATCAAGTGATTTCTGTAATTTTAGATAACACTTCTGCACCTATTGACAAGTATTTTGGTCTTCTGTTCATGAGCAAGGTACTCTAATTTGTCTGGGACAGTTAATTTGTTTTTCTATTTAATTTTTTAACCACTACTCAAAAAACACTTATTTTATTTAGCTAAATTATAATTTAGTAATTTTTGTTTGTTTGTTTCCTTCTTATTTGAATAAATATTGTGAAATCATCAATCTGAGGTAGACTTTCCCATTAAAGTGATCGCAAACTTTTGACTGGTAGTGTTTGACAGATAAGTGTTTTTTTGTGTCTGAAAAACCACAGTACTTAGTAAACTTGGAACTATAAAATAAAATTTGAACTTTTTTTTTTTTTTTTTTATCAACGGAGTCCATCAAATAGCTGTACTTAAAACATACTTGTGCTTAAAACATAATTGGTATGGTAAAAGAATAAGACAAAAGACAATTTTATTTCCACAGATGAGGAAGGGCCATCTAAGCTTCAGATCATCCTTGCATTTGCAACCGGGGCAAAAGAGATACCACCCATCGGCTTTTCTCCAGCACCATCTATTGAGTTTCTCCATGACGACAGTGAAGAATACCACACAAAATCTATGTTTCCCATGGCCAACACCTGTATAAACTGCTTGAAACTTCCACTGATTACTTGCTATGAAGTTTTCAAGGCAAAGATGGACTTTGCCTTGGGCAACACCCACGGATTTGGCAGAACATAAATGTTCTGTCCTTTCGTTTATTGTTGTCTTTCAATGTAATTAGTTTCCTCATGTTGCGTTTTTAGAAGGGTACACAAGAAATTGCACATACCATTGAAGCTTTATATTGAACTGCTTGTGCACAATTTCCAAAGGCTGCTCTTATTTAGCAATGTTAATGTTATACAGTATAGTGGTAACAGTTGAAGTTGGCTGACAATTATACTGACCTCAAAGCACTGAGATGTTTAAAAATGGTTGAGGTTAAGTTAATGAAAATGAAACATTAACATTTAAGTAAATCACTCTCATTTTTAATTTTTATGCTTTCATTTGATAGTTTTTTTTAAATTAGTGGATGCATTTACCTCTTTATTATGCAAATGGGCATATTCAAAATTGGCCTTATCACATTTCAATGAGAGTAAAAATATTTAAAATAGTTTCAGGAAAAACACTGAATACTATATTTGTTTGTGACCCATGTTTTGCTTTTCTCTAATAGGGCAGATAAGTTTCAAGACCAAGAGTAATCTTGCATTATTTTCTTTTGTCTGCCTAGGTGGATGTTATGCCTTTTAAAAAAAAGCAAACAAAAAAACACCTTTCAGTTCATTCTGGTGGTTTCCCAAGAAAGCATGCATATGATTTCAACATATCTGGCTTGCATTTAACATTCATTTCTAACACAGCATTCTGCTGTATAGACTAATTTTGAAATAGTTCAAAACGTTATATAAAACAGGAAAAATGTTAGTTGAAAATAAACATTTGTTTCCCATATACAGTAGTTTCTTGTGGAAAAATACATATTTCAGCATGAACAAAAACAGGAAATACAGTTAACTGTTGAATTCAACTCAATTTATTGCCCTTGAAGTGATTCAGTTGTGACCTGTATCAGTCACCTGGGACAGTTCTGGTCCAAGAACACAATAATTCCCTCTTCAGTTAGTACATTTTCTGTGATGTTACTGTATAAACCAAATTCTAAATTTCAGAAGTTATGACATGTTGTTCAATAAAACTTAAAACAGAAGAAAATAAATCAATGCCATAATTTCCATCATTTTCCAGTGGATTAAAATTCTGATGCATCATGTTAATGGTTGTGTCATTTATATCGATATGAATTTCTGGAATAACCACGTTGTTTCTTGTCTGCAGATCAGGTAAAGGTCCTTCTTGGTCCACTCCAAAATGTTCATCAACCTCAAAAATGGCATCTACAGCTGTGTTCTGTTGTGCTGCATTAGTTATCACACCTGTGTGCCACAGCTGAAGTGGAGACTGCCCCCTCTGAGTTGAGAGGCCATGATTATTCCACTGGTTTTGGAACTCAACTGTAGCTCTTATGATTCTTGGCATGAAGACAAAATGAAGGCAATATAGATGAATCTCATTTAATGAGTCAAGTATTCCATGGTCCTCCATGAAGCTAAAAATGTTTATGAAATGGCGTGAGACTACTCTGTTAAGTTCTGCCCATAACCTTTCAATACGCTGATTATGTACTGAAAGGCCTGCAATGACACTGCGTCTGTTGAGTCCCCTCCTTTCCAACATGAAACGGGCTACAAGTGTATTTTCCATTCCATGATCACATCTTACTCTTGAGGGTAAACCAAAGTTATTCACTCCTGTAACAAAAAGTGACAACACTGTAGCAGCTCTGTTGTTGTTGCAGCATCTTAAATATATTATAGTTCGGCTAAAACCATCCACGCAGCCGTGAAAAACTATTCGCCATCTCACCAGCTTGTGGTTACTGTCAAAATGCCTGTAAGAGGAAATGCAAAACATTAAACATAAAACAATGCATTACAATGAGTCAGTACAGTTAAAAAAAAATTAATCAAATCAGTGGCGTCACCTTGATCAAAAAAATAAGTAACCCCCCCCCACCAAAAAAAACAAAACAAATTTGAATTAATAAAATTACTTTTCACTGTATGAGTACACCTATCAAAGAGCTCTCTTAATACATCACAAGCCAGCCTACTGCACTGCAAGTAAGTGCATTTAGGGGCATAAATAGGATCAAGTTTATCTGAATTTCAATTGATAGTGGTATAATCATGTATTGTTAGCATGCAATGATTAAAATAAAACAACGAGCCAGTGAGTAAGGATGGGGAAAAAAAATCAATACGCTCAAATATTACGAGATTTATGCGGATATCTATATTTAAAAACGCACCATCGATCTA
>JALJCO010003203.1:0-28043 GCA_023101725.1 Atherinomorus stipes
TTTTTATGATTTATGAATTCTTTTAGGACTCAACACCATCATGTCCCTGAGCCAGCAACTGAGGACCAGACCACTTCTGTGTCAAATGGACAGTAAGAATTGAACAGTTTGGCTTTTTGTTTTGATTTCGATTGTGAATACTGTTGGATTTTCTTATTTTATAAATATGCTAAACTAAAAATGTGCTTTTTATACCTAAAGCAACACAAAATGCTTTTGCATTGTAAAACAATGTATTCTTTTTTTTTCTTTTTTTAATAAAATAAATCCCAGTACACTAAAGTATCTAACGTAACAAAGAAAAAATGCAAGTATCAACTCATTGGTAATGGTAAAGTTCCAATACATGAACTTTGGTTTATATATCTCATCTTTTAGTTATTGTCTATAGTATTTTGTTCTTTGTATGATTAGTTTGTGTACCCCTGTCGTAGTCATCTATGTACTGCATTATGCATCAAATTTGTGTAAAAGACCAAACTTAATTCTGTATTGATTTTCTAAGTCTGGTATATTTGTGCTTCAATCTGTTACTACAGAGACATTGTCAACATTCTCACTGCACTGGGGAAGGCTGTTGATGACCATGATGGGAGCCCTGCATCTTATATCAGTGTGTGCAGATCTCAGATTTGATGGGTGCCAGGTTGGCTCTAAGCCGGAAATCTTTTAAACTTCATTGGCGCATAAATGTTAAATTCATGGATGACGTTGGGCTAGCAGAAGGAGCCGTTGATACAGGAGGACCAAAGCGGGAGTTTTTTACATTGGTCTTGGACTATCTGCACAGCAGTGGCCTTTTTGTGGGACCAGAAAACGGCAAATTGCTCACTTATTCCAGCTCAGGTGAGATGCATGCACAAAAGTGTTTGAACATACTTGCATCTAGGGATGTCAGATATACTTGTTACAGCAAATGCAGTTTTCAGCATTCCAATGTGAATGGGCTATATGCATGAATCCACTACTTCCTGAATTTCAGACGGCACCTTTGTTTCCTGTCTTTAATTACTGGACAACCTGATTAATCCAGGGGTGCCTGACTTCAGTAGTTGGCCAGACACACCCGGATTAATCAGCTTGTCCAGTAATGAAGGACATGAAACTGAGGTCCTGTCTGAAATTCAGGAAGTAGTGGAGTCATGCATATAGCCCATTGTGTGAAAATGTACAACATTGCTTAAATTTTTACCACTTGTTTTCCTCAAGCTTCAACACTTATGAAGTGCAGGGTGTTTGGGGGGATGAATGCCTGGTAGATGGTCTCAACAACCTCATAATCTGCTCTACTGAGTGTGTTCATGAAGTCTATGGGTATCATGTGAACACTCCCCATTAGAATGTTAGTGATAATCGTTTGATATAAGAAATAAATCATTTAAACATACAACTGTTCCAAGCTATGACATCGCATCACATTTCCAAATTGAATCGTGGACTACTTTTCCATAAATGGAAGTGATTTTCCTTTTCTTTTTTTTTTTTTTAGGTAGATGTTTTCTAAAGCAGACATTTGAAGGGATCAAGAACTTGGGCTAAAAATTCCTATAGCATCATGTATATATAGATGAAGAAAACTAACTACTAAAATATAACTTTTTTTCCTTAATGAATAAGTAAACACAAGCATGATTAAAATGTTTATTTTGCCCTCATTAAGACATCAAGAAGCACTGCATTGATAGAACAAAAGGGGAACTAAATGTAGTGTCCTAAATTGTACACTGCTGAAATATTTGGCAACTTGTATAGGCTATTGCTATTTGCAACAACCAATATTTTGCTGACCAGCATATTACAGCTATGTTCTATGTTATGTTTTTTGTATAAAGTTACCTGTCACTGTCTGTCTCCTTTTATTTATTTTGATGGGTTGTGGAGTATTGCATGATCAAGCTGGTGTTCTTCATCTAATTGCCTCACAGTGGAACTCTGCAGCCGAACCCTGTCATATTTTCTGCTATAGCAAAGTTTGCAATAAAAATGACTGATCCTTGTTTTGTAAAACAGGGGAGACCAAGTAATTTTCAATATTTGTATACATATATGAATTACATTGACATTTCTTTCCTCCACATTTTTCGTTGTTTCTTTTTAGCCATGGAGAAAGATGAGTACTTTTATGCTGGAATGATCATTGCAATGTCCCTTGTGCATGGAGGACCTGCTCCCCGGTTCCTCTCCAGAACACTCTTTGAGGCACTCACAGAATCACCAGAGAAAACAACTGTGACCATTGAGGAAGTTCCAGATATAAAATTAAAAGAAAATCTACAGAAGGTTAGTTAAGATTGTGTGTGTGTGTGTGTGTGTGTGTCAATAACATTCATTACTTTTTCTATGTTACAATATATTGTAATATTTGTCAGGTTTTGACTGGTGAGGAGGTCCCTGATGACCTGGAAGAAATCATTGACATGTCAGGCTCCCGATGTGTTTTGGCAACACCTGAAGATGCACATAAAATGGCTCTAGACACTGCACATTGGTACATCTTTGGCAGGACACGGTCAGCATTTGAGAGGTAATGATCCTACAGTTTTTGTGTTTTTTCCGGGAACTTCTAATGTTCTTAAACTGACCTGAGTAGACGATCACCTTGATCTGATTATGTAAAACATGACCTGACCACCTTCTTTTCAGCCTCTGCAAACATAAATTTGTTTTTAGTTCACTTAAGTAATTACAGTACAGACCCTTTCCAAAAAAGTATAATATATTAGAATGAACACCTTTTCCATGATATTCTAATTTTTTGTAAAGGATCTATAGTTTATTATTTTGTATTATGTCAAACAAGGTTCAAAGATGGCCTGAAGACCCTTGGCGTTTATGCTGCAATGGTGGAAAACAAGGAGTCCTTCGTGCACATCATGTGTCATCAGGAAAACCCATTAACGGCAGAACAAATCAAGGAGGCATTCACACCAGTGCTAAACCTTCCTGGTTCTAACAAGCGGTCCACTGAGAACCTGATCCTTTGTCTGTGGGAGAACTTACTCTTCGAAGCAGATGGTATGGCAACAATATTTTATAAATAAAGTAATATAGTTAAATGTTGTAGATCTTTGAGAAGGACTATCAAGTTAAAAAACTCTCTGAAATATATAGGGTTTTGGGCCATTTTTTTCCAAAGCTTGAAAGATTTCATGATGAGATGAAAGATTTCAGGAAAATATTAGTTTAAATGAATATGCAATTTTTAATTCAATACCTCTGTTCATGTTTTTTTTTCTTCTTTTTTTTTTAGATGAGGACTCTGATGTTTCATTGGAGAAGATCCTGTTTTTTTCCACTGGCTTGAAAGCCTTTCCTCCTCTGGAATTGAGGCCAAGTCCAAGTCTGTGCTTTCTGCATGATGCTGGGGACAATGGACAGCTGTCAAACTACCCAAAAGCTAATACATGCACAAATCGGCTCTACTTACCGACCACCCACAAGACGTACCATGAATTCAAAAGCCACATGGTCTTTGGTATTGGTGCAAGTGCAGGGTTTGGATTGCCGTAGAGATGTTAAATGTGGCTCCATAGTTCAGGGTTTTATTTGGGCTGCGTTTTTCAAGTTTGTTAAATGTATGTGAAAATGCAGTTTTAAAGTGCACAGCCTTTAGTTAAAAAAAAAATTCAGGAATGTGGGTTTGGGCTGTGATTTAAGAGAGATACAGGTTTAAGTATAAATGAGTGGATTGAGTGGACAGATGAGTGAGTGGATGCATAAATGAATGGATTTTTGTGTATGAGTGGATGGATTTATGATGTATGCGTGGCTGAGTGCATGGATGAATCAATGTATGTGTGGCTGAATGGATGGATGAATAAATGTATGGATGGATGTGTGGCTGAGTGGATGGATGAATGAATGTGTGGCTGAATGGATGGATGGATGTGTGGCTGAATGGATGGATGAATAAATGGATGGATGGATGTGTGGCTGAGTGGATGGATGAATGAATGTGTGGCTGAATGGATGGATGGATGTGTGGCTGAGTGGATGGAGGTGTTTATATGAATGGACAGGTGTTGTATATAAAAATGTGTAAGTTTTCCTATAAAATTGTTCTTTAACAGTCTGGTCTTTTTTTCATTTTATGGTTCTGTATGTGAAATGCTCTCATCCCTTTATGTAATTAAAGGGAGAATTTCTAAAAATGTCTGACTACCTCTACACCACAAACTGTTTTGGAGGTTGTACGTCCAAACATAACATCCAGATGGGTAAACTATTTCTCCTCTTGTGGAAATCCAGGGAGAGTTGTACTAAAATAATTTCTACACTTATTACGGTTAACTGAAGTACCCCAGTTTGTTGCTTTTCTTTTTAATGAACATTGCCCAGCCTCAAAAGTTCATTAATTTAAAACATTTGTATTTTTATGCTAGACAGTACTATAAAGTTAGGAAAAACATGCACTGCTGGTGGACGAAAAAAGTTAAAGCTCGCTACAAAGCGACACCTAGTGACAGAAAAAGGTGCAGCTTGCCATTTCTAAATGGAGTTTTGGTTCTGGATATGAAAATGCAAAATGTGCCTTGCTCTAAATGCTGTATTGTTGATGTGATCAGTTTTCATAAATATTACCAATCTATAATCTCAATATAAGGGAAAATGTAAAAAACGGGCCAACTACTGCATGTTAACCTAAAATCTAGACGTTGCGATGATTGTATTGGATGAAATGTACAGTAGCTTTAACACATTGTAAGGGGGAATAGTTGATGGATCCTTTTTTTTTTTCTTTTCATGGGTAGAGTAAACAGCACAAAGGCAATTTTCCTTCCAAACAAAATTTTAATTGCATGATTATAAAATGGCAACGTCATAGTGAAGTAAAAGAGAAGGTCCACTGAGTTTCAGTCCACTGGCCGTAATGAGTAAGTTTTATTTTTAAAAAAATTTAAAAAAAATCCAACGCCATACTTTTCGATTTTAAATCAGATAATCAAACATGACTTGCGATGGTAAGATGAGCAGTGAATCTTGATCAATGTTGGGCGCTCTCTAGACTGTAATAAATAAAGCAATAGGTGGCAGCAGTGCGCAGCATGATCTGCCAGGAAATGAAGAAGAGAAGGAGCGCCGGCGAGCACTCGGCGTGCTAGTCGCTAGCCTCTCCGGTGCTATCGCCAGCCTATCCATGCTAATGGATAGCGGAGGGAGTACACAATCCAGTGGGTGACTAGCCTAGGCGTGCTAGTCGCTAGCCTCTCCGGTGCTATCGCCAGCCTATCCATGCTAATGGATAGCGGAGGGAGTACACAATCCAGTGGGTGACTAGCCGAGGCGTGCTAGTCGCTAGCCTCTCCGGTGCTATCGCCAGCCTATCCATGCTAATGGATAGCGGAGGGAGTACACAATCCAGTGGGTGACTAGCCGAGGCGTGCTAGTTGCTAGCCTCTCCGGTGCTAACACGCGTCCAGGACAATAGATGATCCAATGAGCTGCGGCGATCAACATAAAAATAAACGGCCAAGTTCTGCGAGTTGCCGCCCTCTCATTTACCAGCTCCGGTCGCTCAGTTACTGCAGTAGGCCCATCATTTGTGAGATGAGTGGCCGGCTTCGGAATAAACATAGCCTCTTGCGACGAGGAAGTAGCCGCCGCCGGCTGCGCAGTTGTCTTATTTTTGGCCCCCCTTCTGCGCCATAATTCCGGAGCAACAGCCGGCGACAGCTGAGGACGCCCGGAAAACCTGGACTGGATTCCGGAGCACCGGCCGGCGACAGCTGGGGACGCCCGGAAAACCTGGACTGGATTCCGGAGCACCGGCCGGCGACAGCTGAGGACGCCCAGAAAACCTGGACTGGATTCCGGAGCAACTGCCAGCGACAGCTGGGGACGCCCGAAAAACCTGGACTGGATTCCGGAGCACCGGCCGGCGACAGCTGGGGATGCCCGGAAAACCTGGACTGGATTCCGGAGCAACAGCCGGCGACAGCTGGGGACGCCCGGAAAACCTGGACTGGATTCCGGAGCAACAGCCGGGGACGCCCAGAAAACCTGGACTGGATTCCGGAGCAACAGCCGGGGACGCCCGGAAAACCTGGACTTGATTCCGGAGAAACAGCCGGGGACAGCCGGGGACGCCCGGAAAACCTGGACTTGATTCCGGAGAAACAGCCGGCGACAGCTGGGGACGCCCGGAAAAACCTGGACTGGATCTCGGATCCCGGAACAACAGCTGGGGACGCCCAGAAAACCCGGACTGGATCAGCAGACGGAGTCTACATCGGGCCCCCTGAGGCACACAGTCGTCCTCAAAATTAAATTATTTATGCCCTCTAATTAAAGATTAATAAGATCTTACACACATTTTACAGTTTCCCCTTGGGAATAAAAGTATTTTTTGTTTTATTAAGTGTGACGTCGTCATGACGTCATGACAAAATCAATTAAGTGTGACGTCGTCATGACGACGTCACACTTAATTGATTTTGATTGTCCTGATTAGTTGACTTTGAAAACGACCTAAAATGCCCATCCCTACTAGGTTATCTTTCTATGAAGGTTACTGTTCCACGTAAGTTCTTTCTACGTAGGTTTATTTTTCTCAACAAAATTTTAGCTTCAGAGCCCCGTCATGCTTGTTTACGTTTTAGAATTTTTTCGTGTTTGTTTTTAATTCAATTGAACCATAAATCAAAACCAATGTCATGATTTTCATAGAATTTTTATCAATCATTACTTTAGTAAATTTTAACTTATTTCAATGACAGCTGATTTTTTTCCGTCTTTAATGGGCGGGCATGAATCATTTTAGGACAACTGCATGTCATCATCGCTTTAATACAGCTCATTTGTTTCCTGTCTTTCACGCTGGACAAACTGACCAATCCAAGTGTGTCTGACCTCAGTAACCATGACAACAATAGTCAGACACACCTGGATTAATCAGTTTGTCCAGTGATGACAGATAGGAAACAAAGGAGCTGTATTTTATTCAGGAAGTAGTGGAGTCGTGCAGGCAGACTATTGCTGAAATGAAGGTATTTGCACTTTGGTGCATTAAATACATTTATGTGAAACACAAAAGCAAAAATGCTTTACTTAAAAATTATAATTATACTGCACAATTACACGATGCACACATTTTATTGCATTTTAAAACATGTTTATTGGTCATATACAAAATAAAGTAAGCTGTTTATCAACAAACGTACAGTATATACATCAATAAATTAAAAGCTGCATTGGACCGATGATGAAACAGTTAATTCCATGATTACCAATACCTTGTCATCATCACAATCAACAAACTGCCAAAAAAGTACAATAATTTAGTTGAAGATAAATACTTACAAAGACTGTCACATTATAAGGTTTTCCCATAGAAAGTACTTTCGTAGAATAATTTATCACACCCCATACAGAAATATTACAAAACACTGAATTTCCTATTACAAGGGCTTTTTCAGAATATTACGCCATATTCATACAAACGCACTACTCGTGTACAGCTTTAAACCAACCACCTTTAGAAAGACAAAACGTCCCCGTGAGCTCATGAATCTCACACGAGACAAGCGGGTAAAGAAAAGAGGGACGAATAATACCTGAAATCTGTGTAAAAACATTTCCAGTGGAGGCTGTTGAAGCGATGGCAGAGAGGAAGATGTGAAGCAAACATCATTACTGATGGAAACCCCAAACAATCATCGAAGGAATCCTCGGTTCATTTACTGTCATCGATCTGGATCACCGGTGGGTGAAAGGGCTTTTAGAGTCCAGCGTGTGATTCACTAGACAGGAAAACAACTAAATGACTGCATACCGACCGGCCGAGATAAGGAGTTAATGATTGGCGTCTTCTAGAAGAACTGGATGTTTGGAAAGATTTATCAAATGTGTCTCAGCCGCCTCTTTTCCAGCCCTGTAAATTATTTATGGGAGCAGTTGCTCCGCTTTGTGATGAAACATCTTATCGTATGGAGGGTTTGACCCCTGAGCAGACCGTGGAAAATAAGGTCAGTGTGTCTTACAGCTCATAAACTCTGGTCTGCGTCGGCATGCCGAGTGGAAATCTGGATTACACTTCTGGAATATTTAACCTCATTCGTCCAAAAAGTTTGCTTCAAACTGGAAATTCACATCCTGAAAACATAAATAATTCTCATTATTTCTTCCTCGTATTGGATATGGATTTAAAAATAAAATACTTCACATTTAACTGTTAAAGGGACACCGTGTACATTTGGCCACTAGGGGGCTCTAGACCTGTAACTTCCCACACGACTATCGCAAACAGTTAAACAGCTGCTGCCTTTTCACGACACGTTTTCGGAAAATAAAAGCAGCATTTCTACAAAAGTAAAGTTGAGATGTGCAGGTGTTCAGTCCATCAGTCGTAATTCTGGTAAAATCCAGACTCCGCTTTGAGGGCAGCACATGCGATACCACAGGAAGGCAGCATTAAACCACGCAGGATGTTGTCCGGAAATTAGTTCTGTTTGCGGAATTACGACTATTTACTTTTTTTTTCATATCGGCCTGTATATGTCTGGTAAAACTTCCCCATCACTCAGATTCCACAGTTAATGCTTGTAAATGATCGTAAACATCGTCATTAAGAGGGAATAACTGGATTTAGCCCCCCATGTCACGCCTGATGGCTGTAAATGCAAAAGAAGCGTTTCCATTACACTTTAGTGAAAAACTGTAACAAAACGTCTGAAAAATCGCGTCATACAAACTTTTTTGCGATATTTCCGTTTTTTTTTTTTAATTCATCTGTTTCCATTACGAATTTTTAATTGCAATATTTAGGTCGTGAGGTTCTCGGTGTAACAGAAACACAGCTAGTCTCTGTGGGTGTTTTGGGATTATGTTTTCAGACCACTTTGATCAGCTGATGGTGAAGTCATGGAGCCTTAAAGCAAAGCCTCCAGGTCACATGATCAATGAGAGACGGATCCGCTCCTGTAAAGTTACCGTGTCTGGTTTTAGAAGAGGGCAGCCCCCTCAGAGCCCCCACATACGTCAAGTGCTGGATATTAACCCCAGAAATCATCTATTATCACTGACATCAGGCTGATGTTTGGGTCAGAAGTTACACGGTGTACCTTTAAGTGAAACTGAGTAAAAGCCACAACACAAACTAGATTTTAGCAGAGACAAACGGGCACTGGCAGTTATTATCAGGTATAAATATTCTTTAATCTACATCACGTTGTACCATCGGTTATAAAACGAAACAGCTACGATAGCATCACTTCCTCTGGGTGGCAGGAGTCCTAATTCTGCCCTACGGTTTGGATAATCAGACACATCTACTCAACAGCAGCCACCGTGTTAACAGTATACCGCATCCGTTTCAGAGTGGCCGGACAGTAAAAGTACAAAGGATGACACGTTTTGTTTGACAGAGGCACAAACAGTTGGACAGTTTAACACAACCTGGTCGTGTTTCTCCCTATTTTATATTAAAATGGCCGCACAATGCGCAAGACCTGCCAGTGGAAAAGCAAACACAAAGACATGGAAGTATCAGAGACAGAAATACATCTGAAGAAACGGCATCCAGTCATAACAAAGCATTTTATCTGAACGCATAAACAAACCGGGTGTGACACTGACATCCATTTGCAGCTGAATACCACGAGTGATAAGTCATTTTCATTTGACATTTGGAGCTCTCTGGGCTCACGCCCATCTAAGCAGGCAAGTAGTTATCAGTGGAAAAGGGATATTCAGCCTTTCTTCGTTCTTCAGATCTATTATTTGAAGGTTCTGCACAGATGAGGAAAAACACACTAATCGTACAAACTGCACAGAGGTGGCACAGCTGACCAGCTTCGGTCACAGTGGGGGGGCGGGTCAGGTAAAAGGCTGCTTGTTCGCCGTGTTTTCCTCACTGTGAAAAACTTTAAATCAGGTTAAAAACGTTCCCGTCTCCCTCAAAGGTAAACCTCCACTCTCCACAGTTAAATAGCAGATTATAGGCTCACTTTATAAAACCACGTATACAACAACAGATGTCTTTCTACGGAAGAAGATTAAGGCCACTGAAGAAAAAAAAATTCAGAGAAAAAAAATCAGAATTCTGAATTTTTCAGAAATTGAAAAATGATCTGGAGAAAGATTTTTTCAAATGATCTTGAAAAAAGTCATAATTCTGACTTTTTCAGAAAAAACGCCCTTAAATCCCCCCCAAATGTTCTGGAAATAATCCAGAATTATTACTTTAATCTCAGAATTATGACTTTTTTTTCCCCTCAGAATTCTGAAATTAAAGTAAGAATTATAACATTTTCAGAAATTTAAAAAAAATGATGCCAGGAATTTTATTTATTTATTTTTTTAAATGTTCTGGAAAAAAGTCAGAATTCTGACTTTTTCAGACACAAAAAAAAAAAAAAAATCTCCTGAATTTTTTTTTCCCAAGTGTCCTGGAAAAAGTCATAATTCTGACTTTTTTCCCGTCAGAATTCTGAAATCAAAGTCTGACTTCTGACTTTTTCCAGAAATAATAAAAGTGCACTTAAATTTTTTCTCCTTTTTTCCAAATGTTCTGAAATAATCCAGAATTATGACTTTAATCTCAGAATTCTGACTTTTTTTTCCCTCAGAATTCTGAAATTAAAGTCAGAATTATAACATTTTCAGAAATTGAAAAAAAAATAATGCTAGGAATTTTATTTTTCTCAAATGTTCTGGAAAAAAGTCATAATTCTGACTTTTTTCTTAGAATTTTATTTGTTTTCTTTAGTGTCCCTAGTCCTCTTCCGTACATTTCACTTTCCTGACACCTGCAGAACAGTTTAAAACAAATACAACATTAAATATAAATAAAAATGTACACAGCAAAACCCCAAGAACCCTCATCACACGCTCGGAAGCTGTTAAAGTAGTGATGCAGCCGTAAAGCCCTGCAGACCGAGTTTCACATCTCTGCTACGCTGCCAGGTGACCTGAATATGCGACAACACAAAGCTTCTGAGGTTCACCCCAACACCTCTCTCCTCCGGTGGGTCATCGCATCTGCAACAGCAGGCCCCGAACACGACCACAGCCGAAAATAAAGCCCCTCAGAGAGGCGTAAAAGCGGGTCAGCCGATCCTCATAGGTGCAGATCCAGCACGGATCTGATGCGTCTGCAGCAACTGAGACCAGGACGAAGATTTCAGGTTGCAGGAAGAGTGCAGTTACACACCGTGTCATCATCCGCTTCAGCCCCAAATCCAACAGATCAAAGTCGTACCCATGAAACAGTGAACACTATATTACCTCGTCACGTACAGCACACCACACGCTATCCACCGCTACACACACGTGCCGATTCACTAGAGAGAAACAAAGCTATTCAGTAGTTAAGCCACTTTTGGTACAATTGCAAAATAGAGACATATTGTATATCAAACAGATTTTGTAATACCTTTTTTGTTTTTTTTTACATGTCATTACAAACGATGCAAAGATAATCTTCTTTATAAAATTACAGACTCCACCGTACAGAGACTCTCTGAGTATAGAACACTACGAAGGACTACTTTTAAGGTTAAGCCCGCCAAAACTTACAGCCCATTTGTGCGACTGGAAATTCAGAAACTTCGTAGTTCTCCCCGTTACCCGACCGCTCCGTCAGGAACCAGGTTTAAACATGCAAAGTGAGATTTGTGGTAAAAAGCAAAGGAAATGCAGCAGAAACCGTGCTGAGTTCAGGCTAAACCAGTTTCCTGGCCTGTAATGATCTACAGACGCGAGTCAGCAGCCAATAGGAACTTACTAGCATGTTCATAAAATCTTCCAACTGATGATGGAGCAGCAAAGCTCGAACACGTTGCTTTCATGCAGGAAAATCAGCATAAATATGGACTCCTGCTGTGCACAGCTTTCTTTCCACAGCTACATAAATAAGTGTTATTGATATTATAAGTTCTGATGGCGACTGCACAGCTCACACAACAACACAGCAATAATTAAATGCCGTTATGATCTTTTTTCCTTTTAAATCATCAGTTTAAACCAGCGCTGAATCGCTGCCGTCCTTCCTCAGTTCCTGACTTCCTTTTTGCACGTTGCTAGGAGACCAAGGCACTTGCCCTTCCTAATTTTTCAGACATAAAAAAAAAAACCCCTAAATCTTGATTATGCTCAGGTTAGGGCTGGGCGATTATGGCAAAAATCAACATCACCATCAATCAAAGGAAAATTAATTGATTATTTGAGCTCGGTTTTGGTTAATGCATGATTATTCCACTTTCAACAAGGGCTGTGTACGGAAGCCTACTGCAGCCAACTGAAAAAATAAAACTGCTCTGTTTTCATAAATTAACGAGATAAGTTTTATTACCCCCCCCCAAAAAAAATAAAAATAAAAATCTCATTAATTCAGAAAATAAAACTTTTGGTCTTGCTAGTCAGAAAAACAGAACGTTTTTGTTTGTTAAAATCAAAGCGTTAATCTTGAAAAACAGAGCATTTATTTTTGTTAAATTATCCTTTTAATTTTTTAAAACATTTTCATTTTTTGTTAAAATCATCTCTTCAATTTTAAAAAACAGAAATTTTATTTTTGTTAAAATCCCCTCAATAATGAAAAAAACAACACATTTTTTGTTAAAATCATCTCAATAATGTAAAATAACTGAACGTTTTTATTTTTTTGTTAAAATAATTTCCTTAATTTAAAAAACAGAACGTTTTTATTTTACTTAAAATCCCCTCACTAATGTGAATAACAAAATATTTTTTTGTTAAAATCGTCTCGATAATTGTAAAAAACTGGGTTTTTATTTTTTGCTAAATTAATTTCCTTAATTTAAAAAAAGAATTTTTTCATTTTTAATTAAATTATCTTATTAATTTCTAAAGACAAAAAATTCTATATTTTTGTTAAAATGATCTTGTTAATTCAGAAAAACAGAATGTTATTTTTTTTTTCTCAGGTGAATGCAATATGTTTCCGTAGATGGGCGAGATGACATCAAATCAAACTCACGATTAATTGAACATGTTGCCTCAATTACAATTAATTGACAGTTTTTTCAGCGTTGTTTGCTTTTAGTCCTCGGAGTTTAAGTATTTGTTGCAAATATCCTCGTAACAGAAAAGCAACCGATGTTTATTTTAAAATAAACTGTGTACTTCCTTTTACTTAACTACATATTGGTCATCTAATAAATATTAATATTGCCGAGAGAAATAACAGAAATAATTGATGCGAGCAAGATTACATCGATTCATTGTTCTGAATGTCGGTTTTGACTGATTTTCCGTTAATAGCCCAGCCCTAGCTCAGGTTTCCCCACCCCAATACTCTCACATACTAAAAGAAATCAATAACATATTTTTTGTGTTTTTCTTTCCGTTTTTGTTCATAACATCAATGTCCTTGACCCCTTCTTTCTGATAAGTCCAGGAAGTACTGAATGCAATTATGGAAGCCAGTTAGAGATGAGAGAAAGAAAACAAAACAGGAAGGACAAAGAGAAGATAGAGAGAGTGAGAGTCGCACATCAAAAGTTAGGAAACTAGAAAAATAATACAGCTAACTAAATATAGCGATACCAAAACAAACACGCGCCACAGAATTTCACAGAATTCCTGATATATAACAATTCACACACAGAGAAAACACCTTGGACCTCATGTGAATGACAACACGGTACAAAACAGTAGAAATACAGTTACCACCATCGTATAATATATATTTCTATAGTACTTTTCTGAAAAAGTTCTTGGGTAGGTGGAACAAGATGGAGCCTCAGCCACTGAAATCAGCCGGTCACAGAAATCCGACAACCTCTCGTTCACAAATCCACGATCCAGACTGCAGGATCCCGATACGTACAGAACGTATAATCTGAAGTTTGCTGTTCTTTCATCATCATGTCTCCAATTTTACATCTTTTCAGCTCATTTCTCACAGGATTGTTCTGCACCTCCAGATGGGCATGGGCACAGCGATACCTGGAGCCGATACCAGCCAGATAGGGATGGGGAAGCGATACCATGGAGTCGATATTTGGATACCAGCCAGATAGGGATGGGGGAAGCGATACCATGGAGTTAATTCTTCGATACCAGCCAAATAGGGATGGGCATAGCGATATTATGGAGTCGATACTTCGATACCAGCCAGATAGGGATGGGCATAGCGATATTATGGAGTCGATACTTTGATACCAGGCAGATAGAGATGGGCATAGTGATACCATGTAGTCGATACTTCGATGCCAGCCAGATAGGGATGAGCATAGCGATATTATGGAGTCGATACTTCGATACCAGCCAGATAGAGATGGGCACATCGATACCATGGAGTCGATACTACGATACCAGCCAGATAGAGATGGGCATATCGATACCATGGAGTCGATACTACGATCAGTACCATCGGATTCTAGCTTCTGTGTCACATGATGGTGGTAGCCTATCAGATTCTAGCTTCTGTATCACATGACGTTGGTAGCCTATCAGATTCTAGCTTCTGTATCACATGATGGTGGTAGCCTATCAGATTCTAGCTTCTGTATCACATGATGGTGGTAGCCTATCAGATTCTAGCTTCTGTATCACATGATGGTGGTAGCCTATCAGAATCTAGCTTCTGTATCACATGATGGTGGTAGCCTATCAGATTCTAGCTTCTGTGTCACATGATGGTGGTAGCCTATCAGATTCTAGCTTCTGTGTCACATGATGGTGGTAGCCTATCAGATGTCATGATGATGCTGCTACTGTTAGTGATGATGATGATGATGTTTTGGTAAATTTAAAATTACCATTATATTTTATATTTGATCATTTTCATCTGAATAAATGTAAATAATCTTCACCTGTACGTAAGTTATTTGATAATTGAAAGAAGTTTTAATCATATTTTTGTTTTATTTACTCATCAATATAATTTATTATTGTTTAAAAGTATTTCTTTCCAGTACTTCTGTTTTCTAGTTTTACTTATATCTAATATTGTCCTGCATTCAAGATATTAATGCAAACTGTACAATCATGTGATTTTCTTTTAAGGGACAAAAAGCATTGGCATTGGTGGAAAAAGTACCGCAAACTTCTGGTATGGTATCGGCAGGGTAAAATCTGGTATCGGCCATCCCTGCTTCAAGCTTTACAGTATCAGCACTGATGAAGTGAAACATTGGAACAAGTTGGAAGATTTCAGCGTTTTGGACATTTCAGATTTTCAGATTTCCTTTTCCAACATGAAATCAGACGGTTGTCCCGTTCTGCGACATTTCCATCCGCTCAGTGACCCTGTAGAACTGTTCCTGCTCTGTTTCCGTCCATCGCCAGGCCGAGGCGATGCTGCCCAGCTGGAGCCGGTGCAGGTGGAGGAGAAGGGGGCAGCAGAGAGAAGATCCTCCACCCTGGTGCTCCTCACCCCCTCACGACCGCGCGTCTGTCTTTGACTTGACTATTGTGATGACGCTGGTGGCCGTGGCCACCTTCCCCGGTATGAGCGGACCGATGACGGACGACGCCACCCCCCTCCCCCTCCCCCTCCGGCCCTCACCCCGACCCCGACGGTGGGGCTCCGGGCCACGGTCCTGGCGAAGGTCTGCAACGCCTCGTACTTGGACCTCAGAGCGTCCAGCTCCATCCTCATGGAAGCGTTCTCATTGGCCAGTTTGTCCACCTCCTGCTGCAGCTGGGCCTTCTGCTTCTCCAGCTCCTCTTTCTGGGTGACCCGCTTCACCCGGCAGCTGGCGGCGTAGCCCCGGTTCTTCAGGGTGCGCCGCCGCTGCTTCAGCTGCAGGATCTCCTCCTTGGAGAGCCCGCGGAGGTGCTGGTTCAGCTCCCGCACCGACATGGTCACCAGCTCCTCGTCGGTGAGGCTGGTGCCATTCTCCCCCGGCTCTCGCTTCACCTGGAGGACGCCAGAGGAGCGGGGGGTCGTTACTCAGACCTACCAACCAAAGCACGGACATGCATGAACGCACGCTTACCTTTAAGGCTTTATTTCCCTTGTTAGTCGTCGTCATGCCACAAGAGCCTTGCTCTTCTGCACAGACCTGCAGGAACACGGAGGGACGACCCATCAGCAAGAGATTCACAAAAACGTGAACACATTAAACTAGAATCACGAGGAAAAGGAACGTTGTGGAGACATACAAACCCAAATATATACACTCAAAAATAGAGGTACCAGTTTGTACTTAAAAGGGTCCAAAGCTTGTTGCTGGGGGGGTTCCTTTCTGAAAGACATTTCTGTACCTTCATGGTCCATTTTTGTACCTTATCAAGCTGTATGAGTTAATAAAGTACAATTAAACAAATTGAAAATGATGAATAAGAGTCAATAAAACAGAGATTATGACAACAATCAAAGATGCCAATAATATATATTGCTCATGAAAGAAGCAAGACTACCTAACTGCAGTTACAATAGCCGATAAGGACGGCGCCATATATCCAGTCCATACAGGAAGTTTTCAGCAGAAGTTAACACCACTAAGAGTATCTACTGTATCTGCGGCTTGCAAACAGATGCGTTTGGTGTAGTCGGGTGGTTAGGGTTAGGAGAAGGGTCAGGGTTAGGGTTAAATTTTAGCAAGTTGCATGAAGAACAAACTTCCGATTAGGACTTCCGGCGTGGTTTGGATATATCGTGACGTCTCGTGACTGCAGTTGGGTCCCTCTCGTAAGAAGTGGTTCAAAATGAACTGAAAAAAATAAAACACCAGTTTAATGTAAATTATTATCAAATTTTGATAAATCATGTTTTGTTATTTTGTAATAGAAAGGCAAATCATGAAATTTAATTGTATATATATATATATATACATATATATATATATATACATATATATATACGGTATATGGTATGTATGTATGTATGTATGTATGTGTGTGTGTGTGTGTGTGTGAGAGAGTGTGTTTGTGTATGTATATGTAAAATGTTGTATCAAAAGAAGGAACGCACTCAACCACCATGACCTTCATGCACGCACACCACACAAGACTCCATTTCTGAAGAAGAAGCAGGTTGATGCTCGTTTGAAGTTTGCAACACAACATCTGGACAAACCCATGATATTCTGGAAAACATAAGTCTGGTCAGATGAGACCAAAACTGAGGTCTTCAAATGTCAAAAGACACAACATGTTTGGAGGAGAAATGGCACTGCATTTGACCCCAAAACCACCCTAGCAACAGTAAGGTTTGGAGGTGGGAACATCATAGTGGGGGCTGTTCAGCATGTGGTACTGGCAGACTTCATACCATGGAAGGAAGAAAGAATGGAGAAAACTAGAGACATTCTGGACCAGAATCTGCTGCCAGCTGCTGAATGTGGCAGTTGACAGTCCTGTCACGATGCCTCCGAGTGATCATGCACCTAGACTGGGATGTCCCCTTGGCTGAATGGTCAGCGCGCACGACTCTCCCCCAGGAGTCTGGGGATCAAATCCTGCCCAGTTATACATACAGTATATATACACACACACAGGCCTATACATATAGAGTATATATAAAAGCAAGGCAAATTGCATTAAAATGTGCTTTTTCTTTTAAATAAGCAAAATCTGTCTGTGCATGCATTATACATTCAAACTTACATTTTACCCCAACGTTAACATTGACTGCATGATAGAAAGTGAAAAACTTTTGAGAATTTCCTTGACTTCTTGTTTCTTTGTGGTTTCACTGACAGTGCCCACTACCTTTCCGCTACTCGGCTCTCATTGGCTGGCTTCAGGCCAATGGGAAAGACATGAGCGAGAGCAGGAGGAAGTGGTAAAAGCTGAGGGAAGGACTCCAGGGGAACACTAACTGCTACAACCCTGTCACATGCATGCACACACCTTCCCAACGAGAGCCGGGGAGCCACCAGGGACGAAGCGATGCATACGCTGCTGCACCGAGGTGCAAACAAGAGACAAAAGCGCTAAGGCAGACGTGTGAGTCAGAGGTCAACAAAGATGAGATCAGTCCTTCCAGAGTACGGCTCCGCTAGCTGAGCATCTCCACCAGCTCTCAATCACACGCTTTGTGTTTCATCTCGCAGACTTGTGTGTGTGTGCGAGAGATAAAGAGAGGCTATTGTTGCTGCTGCTGAGCGATCATCATGAGACCAGTCATGATGACTCAGCAGATTCCTGATATCGCTCCCCTCCTCCCCCGCACACAATTTCTGCTTCCCTCTCACACGCTCCCTCTTCTGCGAGCATTTAACACCTTCCTAAAGGGTCCGCCAACGACAAGGCCACGGCCCGTGAAGCCGAGAGGAGAGTCAGCGAGACAACAAGCTGGCACGTGATTGGCTGATTTACAGACATTAAATCACAGTTGCTGCTCCTCAGCCAAAAACTGCTGAATCAGAATTTCAGTTAAACCAATTTGCTGATTAGACGCTGCCAGCTTTCTCTCTCTGTACTCGTATGAATTTCACAGCAGGGAAAGTTCAGACTAGAGAGGAATGTTTTTGAAAGTGATACACAAAAAGAAAAATTTAAACTGATACGATTACCGATAATTTTCTGCTTTACATGGCCGATACAATATTAAAGCTGAAAATGATATAATTAGTGATGCACGATATGAAAAATTTAAACTGATACCAATAACCAATAATTTTCTGCTTCTCATGGTTGATACCAATATTAAAGCTGAAAATTATGTAATTAAAGATGCTAAATATGAAAAATTTCAACAGATGCCGATAATTTTCAACTTTTCATGGCCGATACCTATATTAAAGCTAAAAATGATGTAATTAGTGATGCATGATATGAAAAATTTCAACCAATATGATTACCAATAATTTTCGGCTTCGGCCATACGATGTTAAAGCTACACAACTCATCTTAACTTAAGCCAGTTCCTCCGTTTCCTGTCTTTCATTCCGAGGCAACCTGATTAATCCAGGTGTGCCCGACCTCGGTAACCATGACGACAGTAGCCAGACACACCTAGATTAATCAGCTCGTCCAATAATGAAAGACAGGAAACAAAGGAGCTGCCTTAAGTTCAGGAAATAGTGGAGTTGTGTATAGAGCATGAAAAATTTGAACCGATACCGATTACCGAGAGTTTTCTGCTTCTCATGGCCGATACAGATACTAAAGCTGAAATGATATAAATGGTGATGCATGATATGAAAAATTCAAACTGATACAATAACCGATAATTTTCCTTTTCATGACCAATACCAATATTAAAACTGATAATGATGCAATTAGCAATGCATGATATCATTTTAACCCATACAGATAATTTTCTACTTTTCATGACAATACCTATATTAAAGGTGAAATTAATGTAATTAGTGATGCACGATATGAAAAATTTCAACCGATATCAATTACCAATAACTTCCCACTTTTCATGACCGATACTGATATTGAAACTGAAAATGATTGTATTCGTGATGCACGATATGAATTTTTTTTTTAACCAATATCGATTACAATGATTTTCTGCTCATCATGGCCGATACCGATATTAAAGCTGAAAGTTATGTAATTAGTCCTGCACAATATGAAAAATTTCAGCTGATATCGATTACTCAATGATTTTCTGCTTTTCATGACCGTTACCAATATCAAAGCTAAAAAATTATGTTATTAGTCATGGACAACATGAAAAATTTCAGCTGATATCCGATCATTTTCTGCTTCTTATGGCCGATACAATATAAAAGCTGATATTCATTCCTTGTGCAACATTATAAATGGATTTTAAAAAAAGAAAAAACAAACAAAAAAACAGCATTCTGTGGGTTCACCACCAAATATCACCTACTGTTAATTATATTGATAACTGTTATTTAGAATGTGATATTTCTGTATCACCTCATTTCAGGACTTTTAAGATCTGCCTAGAAACATTTTTTTTCTTTTTTCTTTTTGTTTCTTTGAAGCAAACAAATAAAATAAGAAAATATCGTCCAATACCGAGCCGATAATATTGCGCATCACGAATATTTGATGAATAAAACAGATGGATGATTTAAAAAGCTCCTTGTTAGAGGAAGTGATGACATTGATACCAGGCACCATGTCCTCTTTCATCTTTATCCTGAGCGCTGAGCGTGGCAGCATGGCCTCCCCCACAATGAACCTCTGTCTGTCTGCGAGGGTGCACGGCGTGCGATTGCACCGCCACAAATCCTGCACTTATAAATATCCGTAGATCAAAGGCGAACGTTGCAGCGAGCACATACAGCTAATTATGCACGCACGGCAAACATGCCAAGCGCACGGCAACCGAGACCCTGTAACAATCACACACGGAGGAGAACGAGGGAACGTGGAGGCTTTAGCGTGATGGAACAGCGGCCCCTCCATGACCTGGACGACCCCACGTTTTACACATAACTGAGGAGCTGGATGATGTCGTCCATCCTGGCCTGGAGTTGGGATCTGCAGCTCCGGCTTCATCCTCACACAATAGAAGCATCAAGACATGGAGACGATGGGGGCTGCCGGGGTGGAGGTGGTGAATGAAGGGGGGGGGGTGTTTTCCTGGCAGGCACCGGTTTATTTCCCTGGTGCCCAAATCCCCCCACTCCCACCACCCCCATCAGCATACAAACACATGAACGCTACCCTCCCGCCATGCCGGTGGGGCACAATAAAACACACATGCAACGAGCACAAACTTGAATCTGAAGTGTTTTACGACCAAAACAATGTTGTATACATGAGACGTCGTGTTTTAGTGTCCTGCTGAGTTTTGTTCTCTTTTTTTACACGAATAAATTCACTTTTTAAAGACATTCATGAGCAATAACATAAAACAGATGTTCACTCAGTCCCAACTTTACCGCACAGCAATAAGCCAGCATCTAACAGCTAAAAGCAGCGAGAACAACAAGCAGATGTTTCCCACAGAGACCGGGCTGCAACCTGACGGAGACGTGAAATATACGAGAGCAGCGGCGGCAGCACGAGTATGCAGAGGAGAGCTGGTCTGGAGTCAGCGGTCACATTCACACGCAGACCACTTATCCATAAATACAGCTGAGAAAAAATGTCGATACACTGAAATATCGCAATATTTTCATATGCTGATATCATATCGATATTTAAAAAACGCGTAATCGATTGTTCTGTCACGAAATCTTGTGAGTTTTTGTGAAATCTCCTGGAATTTCATGTTTTTAAATATCAATATGAAATCTGCATATGAAATATCGCGATATTTTCATATGCTGATATATCGATATTTAAAAACACAGTATTGATTGTTCTGTCTCAAAATCTTGAGAGTTTTTGTGAAATCTTGTGGAATTTCATGTTTTTAAATATCAATATGAAAACTGCATAAGAAATATTGCGATATGTTCATATGCTGATATCATATTGATATTTAAAAACGCGGTATCAATTGTTCTGTCACGAAATCTTGTGAGTTTTTGTGAAATCTCATGGAATTTCATGTTTTTAAATATCAATATGAAATCTGCATATGAAATATCGCAATATTTTCATATGCTGATATATCGATATTTAAAAACACAGTATTGATTGTTCTGTCTCAAAATCTTGAGAGTTTTTGTGAAATCTTGTGGAATTTCATGTTTTTAAATATCAATATGAAATCTGCATATGAAATATCGCGATATTTTCATATGCTGATATCATATAGATCCTTTAAAATGGTATCGGTCGTTCTGTCACAAAATCTTGGGAGTTTATGTGAAATCTCGTGGAATTTCAGGTTTTTAAATATCAATATGAAATCTTCACATGAAATATCGTGATATTTTCATATGCTGATATCATACGATATTTAAAAACACAGTACTGATCGTTCCGTCACGAAATCTTGTGAGTTTTTGGGAAATCTTGTGGGATTTCATGTTTTTAAATATCAGTCTGAAATCTGCATAAGAAATATCGCAATATTTTCATATGCTGATATCAAATTGATATTTAAAAACGCTGTATCGATTGTTCTGTCACGAAATCTTGTGAGTTTTTGGGAAATCTCGTTGAAATTTCATGCTTTTAAATATCAGTATGAAGTCTGCATATGAAATATCGCAATATTTTCATATGATATCATATTGATATTTAAAAACGTGGTATCGGTTGTTCTGTAATGAAATCTTGCAAGTTTTTGTGAAATCTCGTGGGATTTCATGTTTTTAAACATCAGTATGACATCTGTATATAAAATATAATGTTTCATATGCTGATATCATATCGATATTTAAAAACATGGCATTGATTGTTCTGTCACAAACTCTTGTGAGTTTTTGTGAAATCTCGTTGGATTTCATGTTTTTAAATATCAGTATGAAATCTGCATATGAAATATCGCAATATTTTCATATGCTGATATATCGATATTTAAAAACACGGTATCAATTGTTCTGTCACGAAATCTTGTGAGTTTTTGTGAAATCTCGTTGGATTTCATGTTTTTAAATATCAGTATGAAATCTGCATATGAAATATCGCAATATTTTCATATGCTGATGTATTTATATTTAAAAACGCGGTATCAATCCTTCTGTCACGAAATCTTGTAAATTTTTGTGAAATCTCGTGGAATTTCCTGCTTTTAAATATCAATATGAAATCTGCATATGAAATATCGCAATATTTTCATATGCTGATATATTGATATTTAAAAACGCGGTATCAATTGTTCTGTCACAAAATCTTGTGAGTTTTTGTAAAATCTTGTGGAATTTCATGTTTACAAATTACAATTTCATAAGCATTTCTTTCAAGAGTTGATGTTTATGAGTTTTATTCTTTTGTCATATAGCCTTTGCAATAAAAAAAAAACTGTTCAATTATGGGATTTTCTTTTTAGGGGCAAAAGGTATTGGTATGAGTTTCAAAAGGGATGAAAAAGTACCATAAACTGATGGTCCTGTATTGAAAAGAAAACTGTTGGTATGGCTCCAATCTCAATATTTGATTTAAAAATGTGCCAGATTTAAACTCAATTATAAACTGATCATAAGCTAATCAGACTGAGTGGTCGTTAAATGAATGAAGATGATTTTTGCTCTATAGTTACAATTCATTTAATACGAGTTATTGATGCGTCTTTGCAGCCAAATGGTTCCCTGTTCACCATGGAAACCATTTAACTCACATTCCTGGTCTGTTTTAAAAAAATAGCTAGAAATATCTCCATGTTGAAGCTGTTTGGGCAGTCAGTGTTGGAGTCCTGAGGGTTTCATTTTAACTTACAATAACAGCAGAGCTATCAGCTTGAGGGAAACGTGGTGTTTGCTTCTCCTGAGGACGCCGTCTGCAACGTCTCCGCAGGTTTTTAAAAGACGAATAGCATCATCACACAGAACTGGAAGCCCTCGTAGAGCCACAGTTGTCTCATAACACGTAACTGCAGTGAACGGGAGCCGTTGGATTTATTGATAAATGGGTCAGACAGTCAGCAGAAGCTTCAGCCACAGTTCGAAGTTTTCTCTCGGGTTTTTTATCACGAACGCCGAGCTAAAGAAAAAGCAGCCTGCTCAAGCTTATTACTGTCAATAAAAGCCATCGCAGAGAAAAGTCGAAACTCTGCTGTTATTTAGTCAGTTAATAACAACCTGTCAGATTCAAGCTGAACGTTGTCAAAGGAATCCACCTCTGCTCTGAACGTGATGCTGTACGAACAGTCGTCCTCTAAATTATTCATACCCTCCAATTAAGGAAGGAAGAAAATCAGCTGTCAGTGAAATAAGATGAAACTGACTAATTAATAATAAAAATTCTATAAAAATCATGACATTGATTTTGAATTGTGGTTTGAAAGAAATATTAAAAGCAAACACAAAAATGAATCAATTAAACAAGCATGATAGAGCTTACGGATGGGAAAAAAAATATTGATAAACTGAAATATAGTGACATTTTCATTTGCAGATTTAACATTGATATTTAAAAATCTGATAGAGCTATTTAACCAACGAAGTATCGTGAGATTTCATTAAAAACCTGTGAAATTTCGTAACAGAATGACGAAAAATTGCTAGATTTAGTTTATGGAATAGATCAATACCACATTTTCAAATATTGATATGATATCAGCATATGAAAATATCGTGATATTTCAGTGTATCGATATTTTTTCCCAGCCCTGACAGAAATATACGCTGCCTATCAACGAAAATAGCTGCAGACTATATTCAAAAGCCTTTAACTTTGGTTACAGCAGTGGGATAAGGCTTCTCCGTGCAGGTTCGAATCCTGCCGACAACGCCAAATCGTTGCAGTAAAAAAATACACATGAAAGACGCGGCGAGCAGAGATTGTTTTTATGCAATTTACTATCAAATATTTGTTTATATGGTGCACGGGTGGGGAAAATGTTGATACACTGAAATATCACAATATATTCACATGCAGATTTCATATTGATATTTAAAAACATTTTACCAAAGAAATCTTGTTAGATTTTATCGTTCTCTTACAAAATCTTGCGAAATTTTACTTATCGGGGAGATTTTATAACAGAACGACAAAATAGGAGGAGATTTCATTTGTAAAATAGAGCAATACCCTTTTTAAAATATCAAAATATCAGCATATGAAAATATAACGATATTTCAGTGTATCGATATTTTTTCCCAGCCCTAACAGCAATATAAGCTTCCCATCCATGAAAATAGCTGCACACTTTATTCAACTGCCTTTAGCTTTAGTTACGGTGGTGCAATAACATATCCCCGCGTGGGTTCGAATCCTGCCGACAACGCCAAATTGTCGCAATGAAAAATACACATGAAAGACGTGGTGAGCAGAGATTGTTTTGATGCAGTTTATCATCAAATATTTGTTTATATGGTGCACGTGTGGGGAAAAATATTGATACACTGAAATATCACAACATTTTCACATGCAGATTTCTTATTGATATTTAAAACCATGATATTGAGCTATTTTACCAAAGAAATCTTGCTAGATTTTATCGCTCTCTCTTACAAGATCTTGCAAGATTTTACTTATCGGCGAGATTTTATAACAGAACAACAAAATAGGAGAAGATTTCATTTGTAAAATAGAGCAATGCCCGTTTTAAAATATCGATATATCAGCATATGAAAATATAACGATATTTCAGTGTATCAATATTTTTTCCCAGCCCTAACAGAAATATAAGCTTCCCATCCATGAAAATAGCTGCACACTTTATTCAACTGCCTTTAGCTTTAGTTACGGTGGTGCAATACCGTTTCCTGCGTCGGTTCGAATCCTGCTGACAACGCCAAATTTTCGCAATGAAAAATACACATGAATGACGAGGTGAGCAGAGATTGTTTTGATTCAGTTTATTAAATATTTGTTTATATGGTGCACGGGTAGGGAAAAATATTGATACACTGAAATATCACAAAATTTTCACATGCAGATTTCTTATTGATATTTAACAACATGATATTGAGCTATTTTACCACAGAAATCTCGCTAGATTTTATCGTTCTCTTACAAAATCTTGCGAGATTTTACTTATCGGAGATTTTATAACAGAATAACAAATAGGAGATTTCATTTGTAAAATAGAGCAATACCCGTTTTAAAATATCGATATATCAGCATATGAAAATATAACGATATTTCAGTGTATCAATATTTTTTCCCAGCCCTAACAGAAATATAAGCTTCCCATCCATGAAAATAGCTGCACACTTTATTCAACTGCCTTTAGCTTTAGTTACGGTGGTGCAATAACATATCCCCGCGTGGGTCCAAATCCTGCCGACAACGCCAAATTGTCGCAATGAAAAATACACATGAAAGACGTGGTGAGCAGAGATTGTTTTGATGCAGTTTATTATCAAATATTTGTTTATATGGTGCACGTGTGGGGAAAAATATTGATACACTGAAATATCACAACATTTTCACATGCAGATTTCTTATTGATATTTAAAAACATGATATTGAGCTATTTTACCAAAGAAATCTTGCTAGATTTTATCGCTCTCTCACAAAATCTTGCGAGATTTTACTTATCCGCGAGATTTTATAACAGAACAACAAAATAGGAGAAGATTTCATTTGTAAAATAGAGCAATGCCCGTTTTAAAATATCGATATATCAGCATATGAAAATATAACAATATTTCAGTGGATCGATATTTTTTTCCCAATCCTAACAGAAATATAAGCTTCCCATCCATGAAAATAGCTGCACACTTTATTCAACTGCCTTTAGCTTTAGTTACGGTGGTGCAATACCGTTTCCCTGCGTCGGTTCGAATCCTGCCGACGACGACTCAAGGGTATCGGTATGCTCATCCCTATTTGACTGATATCAAAGTATTGACTCAAGGGTATCGGTATGCCCATCCCTACTTGGCTGATATCAAAGTATTGACTCAAAGTCTGCCCATCCCTATTTGGCTGATATCAAAGTATCGACTCAAGGGTATCGGTATGTCCATCCCTACTTGGCTGATATCAAAGTATTGACTCAAGGATATCGGTATGTCTATCCCTACTTGGCTGATATCAAAGTATTGACTCAAAGTCTGCCCATCCCTATTTGACTGATATCAAAGTATCGACTCAAGGGTATCGGTATGCCCATCCCTACTTGGCTGATATCAAAGTATTGACTCAAAGTCTGCCCATCCCTATTTGACTGATATCAAAGTATCGACTCAAGGGTATCGGTATGCCTATCCCTACTTGGCTGATATCAAAGTATCGACTCAAGGGTATCGGTATGTCTATCCCTACTTGGCTGATATCAAAGTATTGACTCAAGGGTATCGGTATGCCCATCCCTTCTTGGCTGATATCAAAGTATTGACTCAAAGTCTGCCCATCCCTATTTGACTGATATCAAAGTATCGACTCAAGGGTATCGGTATGCCTATCCCTACTTGGCTGATATCAAAGTATCGACTCAAGGGTATCGGTATGCCTATCCCTACTTGACTGATATCAAAGTATCGACTCAAGGGTATCGGTATGCCTATCCCTACTTGGCTGATATCAAAGTATTGACTCAAGGGTATCGGTATGCTCATCCCTATCTCGCTGGTATGGAAGTATCGACTCCCGGGTGGGGGGGGGGGGCGGCTGTGGTCAATGCTACTGTTGCTACAACAGCTTTTTGCTGTGGCAGGCTGTATTTTTATGGAGCAACTGAAAGAACGCTGACGACCCAAGAGCAGAGCTGCTTACGGTTACAGTAGAGACGACACACACAGAGGACGGGACATGAGGGTGGGGAGGGAAAGGTGGATCGCGGTAGAGACGAGTGAAATATGATTGAAAACAGAAAAAAGATAAAGTTAGGAGGAGCAGAAAAGGAGAGGGATGGAAAGATAGGAGGGGGGGGGTGAGGACAGAGATGAAAGGAGGAGAGGAAGAGGAGGGAGGTGGTGAAGGAGGACTGAAAGAATGCTGACGTCTCCAGAGCTGATTAGCGTTACACAGAGACATCACACCCACAGCCGGAGAAAATGCTGAGTATGGAGTGGGGGGGGGGGGGGGGTGACAAGGGAGAAAAAGGAGAAGAAAAAGACGGGCGAGTGGAGAGGAGGAGGAGCAGAGGAGAGGAGGGGGGAGATGAGGAGGGAGACAATGGGGGGAGGGGGGGGTGAAAATGCATCCTCAACACATTTGTAAGGGCTTAGCTGGTGAGTGGGGGGCGGGGGAGCGAGGGATGGAGGGGGATTGGGGTCGATGGGGAAAAACTGAATTCAGCAACGATCACAACTAAAAGCTCCAATTATAAAGTTCTGAAACCAATCCAGGTCCAGGACCAGATCCAGATCCAGGCCCAGATCCAGTTCCAGGCCCAGAGTCAGGTCCAGATCCAGGCACAGGTCCAGATCCAGTTCCAGGCCCAGAATCAGGTCCAGGACCATGTTCAGGTCCAGGCACAGGTCCAGTTCCAGGCCCAGAATCAGGTCCAGGACCATGTCCAGGTCCAGGCACAGGTCCAGGTCCAGTTCCAGGCCCAGAGTCAGGTCCAGATCCAGGCCCAGTTCCAGTTCCAGGCCCAGAGTCAGGTCCAGATCCAGGCACAGGTCCAGAGCTAGGTCCAAATCCAGTTCCAGGCCCAGAATCAGGTCCAGGACCATATCCAGGTCCATGTCCAGATCCAGGTCCATGTCCAGATCCAGTTCCAGTTCCAGTTCCAGGTCCAGATCCAGATC
>JALJCO010003206.1:0-37500 GCA_023101725.1 Atherinomorus stipes
TGTCCCACGGCAGCCTACGATGAGTGATCAGACAGCCATGAAGCACAGAAAAGTCATGTCTTACCACAAGAATGGAAAATTGGGCTACCAGAAAAGAAAAGAAAAAGAGGAAATAATGTGGGAAGCAGCTTCTTCTTGATTTCTTTGAGAGAGGTGAGCTGAACGAAGTTTGCGCTGATATATCACTATGGGACAATGCGAAATGCATCACCATGCGTACACACCAAAAGCGATTTTGGCGTCAAAATCGCGCCTGACGCCTATTTGGAGGCTGGGTCACTAAAAGGTCAGACGCTTGATTTCCAGCGTCTTGACGCCCCTGACGTGGCGAGGGATGCCCAGCCAAGGCGCCTCTGGAGGATGTATGTATAAAAAGGCCCTGTGTTGCTTATTTTCTTTTCCAAATAATGCGTCAGTCTGCTATGTAGTGTCTCGGCGCACCCACCAGAGGGCGCTCTAACCCAGCATACTGATCAAATACCAGAGATTGCCGAAAGGACGCCACATTGTGTTACAAATATTCCTGCTATTTTTAGCCTGCTGACGCACTGTTCAGTTCCCAGTGGTGTGCGTTCATGACTGAAGTAAGTCCTGTGACTTTGGTGGCCAGAATGAATATTGCATGAATGAGAAATCGGCCGCTATGTCAGGTTGTTGGTCTGCTAGTATATTTGCAGCACAGCTAAAGCTAAGCTAAGCTAAAACTCCGGTTTGTGTTACTGTGCTTACATTTAAACACATTGGGTGTTTGTTGGTACTGTTAAGTGGCTTTATTTGGCCCATAAGCATGTTAGAGACATGTACAGTCTGTTTATTTCAGTGCAAGCAGTGCTTTATGCTTTATTTTGTGTTATTAAGCATGTAACATAGATACTTTGATTATAGTGTATTTTGTTTCTGTATTACAGAAACCACACTTACTGTACCTCAGTTTACTACTAATCTCCCACTGAAGACAACCAATACATGATGATAAACTATCTTCGCCTCCTCATTGAGTCTCCCCACCACATAATCCTGGAACTCCTCAGGCCTTAAAGCAGTGTCCTGGCCGACACTCCAGGGTAGTAACAGCTACAGAGACGTTCTAGCCCTTACAGTCCAATAAACCCCAGCAAATCAGAGCTATCTATTACACACCAAAAGTGAGTGAAGGAGAAGCATCTTTAGATGTAATTGTATTCCTCTTAACATGATACCATCATTAATATGTTTTGACTGTTGTTTTGACCCTTTTGATAATTGTGTTGAAGACAACAACACTGGACTAGTGGTTTGTAGTTTTGTGAATGTTGGTCTAGAATCATGAGCTTTGGTGATTACTTATGTTTGTAGGTACACTTGTGCAAGTATGAGTATACACATGCAGCATATGAGTTGGGATGGCCTGAATGAGTACATGACTCCCGGCCTGGCTTGTAGTTTGTTAAATGGAAATGATATTCCAATGAAATGTGCTTTTTTTTGTTTGTTTGTTTTTGAACAGATTTTGAAGGAGCTTCTTGTCCTGTCCACATAAAACATGCTTCTAAATCTTCTTATTGATTAAAAGAATTCTGGAAATGGTTGGATTTGGACCTGCAGATGTGGCTCCATCGGCAGCTGTAAAGTTTGTGTAAGCAGGAACAGCAGCCTGCATTGCTGACCTGATCACTTTCCCATTGGACACTGCCAAAGTCCGGCTGCAGGTATATCAAAATTGAATCTTATAGGTACAGCATGTAAGAATTACTGACATCTAGTGGTAAAGATGAGTATTTTCAAGGAAAAGATGTTTCTTTCAAAGGACTTCATATTCCAGTATTGTTGTGAATGTATGGTGGCCATTAATGGCCAAAATTCTCCCAGACATAAAGATGATTTCATTTGTGAGTGGATCCAGTGGTCTCCAGATGTAGCTATGACTGTACTATGTCTTTATGTCTTTTAGGGTGTTACTCGTCCCAAACAGTCTCTAACTTCCATTAAACAAAGCTGATAGAGTGGTTTTAAAGTTCAGAGGGTTCTCACTTCACTCAGACTGTTTTGTCCATTCAGGGACACCGTATATGGCAGCCTCCATATGTGCACCCACAGACTTAGGCCTGGTCCCAATACCCGCACTTCCACCCTTGCGCCCCTAGAATGCGCGCTCCCGTTGAGGAAATGAAGTGCGCAGTGTGTCCCAATTCTCCAGTGCTGCTGGCTGGAGGAAGTCCACCACGCCCCCTTTGCACCCTCAATCCACACTTCAGTGAAGTCCGCATCTATGCAGACTTCACTAAAGCATATTGCCCATAATTCATTGCTGCATGTGACGTTTTGAACCATAAAGGCGGAACATGTCCATGTTTGGTGATGAGCTCCTGCCTGTGGTGAAAAAAATGCCATTTCAGATGTCAACATTAAAATATTTCATCTTTATGCTGTAGGTGAAATAATTACAGACGTTTGTCCTGTTACTTTGAAAAATATTAAATAGCTAAATTAATTTTTATTTAAAAACTTTATTTACATAGGTAAATAAAGACGTGGTGGGGAGACGCAGCGTCTTAAACAAGGGAAATCTGTTTACCGAACATAGTTTAGTTTATTATGGATCCCCATTAGTCTTCACCAGTGAAGTCCACTGGTGTCCAGATCAACATGAATTTTGAACATACAATCAACAAAAACACAGGTTAACAAAATTAAAATACAATACTAAGCAAACATTTAAAAGAAAAAAAGCGAAAACTAAATAAGTATACAATAATCCCAAAGCATCTAGATTTACAATTAAATTAAGAATAGAATAATTATGTAGCCATACAGTTCTTCCTAGAGGCTTACAACTTGTGATTAATACAGGTCTCAGTTCCCTATGTAACTCAAAGAACTTATTCATGTTTTTATGGACATGTGGACATTTATGGACATTCTATGCTAATAACAGTCACAGAGCGACAATTTAATCATTATTATACATTTGTTTAGAATGTAACAGTTATTCAACCCTGTACTGGTGAAATTCTACAGCCATCTCACATAAATTAGTTCAGTAATTCATTTATTTATTAATCAAACTTGTGTGGATTTCATAACATATATTTTACAAGAACAGATGAAATGAACTTTATTCAGGTTATGTTTGAAAATGATGCCTCTTCAGCAGGAACAGAGATGAAGCTGAGTTTGGAAGCAATGACATGAAATGACGTGGTGGTGCAAAATGGAGGAACCATCACTGTCCCAATTCTGCCTTTTTCCCGCACTTGCAACCTGCACACTCCAACCCTTAATGTGCACTTCTGCCAAGTGCGCACTTCATACGAGGTTGTAGGGTTTAGGGTGGGTATTGGGACAGGGCCTTATGTAAGTAGAATGGACACGGTACTGTGGAGTCCCAGCAGGCTGACGTCCGACGGCGGCACCATCTTGAAGTGGAAGTTGTAGTGGTATAGTTATTTTCACATCAGACTTAATATTTTTAGACCTGGGTTAGTCACGCAAGAAGCATGTTTTTCCTCCCTCAGATGCCCATCAGAAAGCATATTTATCATTAGACATGACAAATTTTAAGATGCCTGTCAGGTTTATTTGTTATCAATATGATATAAATATTCGGTTTCATGGCCATATATTAAAAGATTAGGCCTATGAAAAAATATAATTTGTTCATAGAATAAGGACACTATCAACTTTACAGAAAAATACAGACCTCAAAATTATTCATACCCTCCAATTAAAGAAAAGGCTAAATTCACAATAGTTATTAAAATAACAAACTAAGAAAAAATAAAGAATTTTGTTAAACAAAATATTGTTGTATTGAATTTCAGTTTCATGGAATTATAGTAATAAAAACCAAACAAAATTTTCACAGACATATTACAGCACCTTGCTCATGAACAGAGGACTAACATACCTGTCAACAGGTGCAGAGGTCTGATTGGACGATACAGAAAACACAAATTTTAGTTCAGGAACCCTATCATGCTGTTTTACTTGTTTTATTTATTTATTCATTTACTTAAATATTTCTGTTTAATTGCAATTTAAAATCAATGTTGTGATGTTCATAATAAAGGGAAAGTTTAACCTGGAAACGTTTGAGTGGGTCATTCTGACATCCTGCAAATATCCCCCCAAAAAATCTCTAAGTTTTTGTGACTAGTGTTTATGTTGTGTATATATAACTATCGAATCAAAGATACTTTATTAATCAATTAATCCGTATTCATCTGAGTTTCTTCTATGCTTAAGAAGTTAGGATGAAGTTAATGTTGAAGTTAAGAATAAATTTTCTTCTGTTGGCAGGTTCTTCTCTCAACTTTACAATGATACATTATTTAAATGAAAAACAAACAAAACAAAACAAACAACAAAACTGTAAGCTGTGTAAATGATGACTAAATGTTTGATTAAAACATTTATAACAGTCATGATCAATGTACAGTAAAGTTTAGATTTACACACACCTGCCACTTTATTAGGTACACCTGTCCAACTGCTCGTTAACGCAAATTTCTACTCATCCAATCACATGGCAGCAACTCAATGCATTTAGGCATGTAGACATGGTCAAGACGATCTGCTGCAGTTCAAACCGAGCATCAGGATGGGGAAGAAAGGTGATTTAAGTGACTGTGAACGTGGCGTGGTTGTTGGTGCCAGACGGGCTGGTCTGAGTTTCTCAGAAACTGCTGATCTACTGGGACTTTCCTGCACAACCATCTCTAGGATTTACAGAGAATTGTCTGAAAAAGAGAAAATATCCAGTAAGCGGCAGTTCTGTGGGCACAAATGCCTTTTTGATGCCAGAGGTCAGAAGAAAATGGCCAGACTGGTTCGAGCTGATAGAAAGGCAACAGTAACTCAAATAACCACTCATTATAACCAAAGTATGCAGAAGAGCATCTCTGAATGCACAACATATCCAACCTGGAAGCAGATGGGCTACAGCAGCAGAAGACCACACCGGGTGCCTTTATGACCACAGTGTAGCATCCTCTGATGGCTACCTCAAACAGGATAACGTGCCATGTTATAAAGCGTGAATCATCTCAGACTGTTTTTTGAACATGACAATGAGTTCATTGTACTCAAATGGCCTCCACAGTCACCAGATCTCAGTCCAATATTGCACCTTTGGGATGTGGTGGAACGGGAGGTTCTCATCATGGATGTGCAGCCGACAAATCTGCAGCCACTGCGTGATGCTGTCATGTCAATATGGAGCAAAATCTCTGAGGAACGTTTCCACCACCTTGTTGAATCTATGCCACGAAGGATGAAGGCAGTTCTGAAGGAAAAAGGGGTCCAACCCGGTGCTAGCAAGGTGTACCTAATAAAGTGGCCGGTGAGTGTAGTTCAAGCTAGTCTAAGCTTGGACGGCTAAAAAATGTTCATTTTTAGACCAGTGGTAGAAAGATTTTAGCCTAGAGGTGTAAGGACCATTAGACGTCTATCAGACGTCTTTTAGACCAAAAAATCCTCAGTGAGGTTTTCATCTCGGTAACACATAAATGTGTTATTTTGACACAAATATGTGTTAAAGTGTGTATTCATGTTTCTTTTTAAGTGGTAAAAATGTGCATATTCAGACATGAGACACAAAAATGCACGTTTGTTATAAATTTATAACTCATTACAGTTTACCTCTTTATTGAATACATGAGAAAATAAATATGCTTTTAGCACATTTACAGGCAGTAAATGCATGTTTTCAGAGTTGATTTGTGTTTTATAAGCCACTGTCAGACTTGTATTGCGGAACATGAGCGGTAAAGTCCATCTTCTTAAACCAGACTTGTCTTTAGTTGCAAACATGTTGCTTCCTCGTGCACTCACGTCTCGGCCACGTTCAGACATCAGGAAATGTTCCGGATAATTCAACACAGCCACATTCCCTTCAACCCTGTCCGCAACATTTTCTTGTGCCTTCAACCAAAACGACGTGCCGCAATATTTCTGCTCTTTTGACATGGGAGCTAGCCGGTACATGTCCACTACATTTCCAAGGTAAAAGAGCGGGACGCATGTCTGAATGCAAACAGTACAAAAGACAAAGTCTGCACTATTACCGCTTTCCAGAGCAAGTCTGAACGAGGCTTAGGTGGACCTTTGCTAGGCCACTCCAGCTTTTTGGAGGACCGCCTTTTGTGGGCCACCAAGCACACTGCTTTTCTGTCGGGGGATGCTCCCCTAGCCTTTTGTCCTCCCAGACTCACCCACAAGGCAGTGGGGCAGTGATTGGGTGATGCAGGGCGTGTCCACACAGTGGACCTGCACATCACACCTCTGGGGACCACTGCAACTCCGAGATCCCCCGTCGATTTGCCTGGGCTTGCAAAACACCCAGTTACCGTGTGTGGCCGCGTGGAGGCCCGATAGGAGTCTTGGTGATGGAGAGGCTCTATACTGGCAGGAGAAGGTTTCTCCGTTCACCACGAGGGCGAGCCAGCGGCAGCAAGCTGTAGCAAGACAGTTACAAGCAGATGGTGACTAGCATGCAACTTGTCTCTGGTTACTGCACGACTGCACTAGACGCATCACAGCACCCTGCATGCAAAGCACACAGACACACACCCCCCCACCCCCCTCCCCCCAACTAACAACTAGAAAAACTACTAACTAATAACAAAAACTACTATCAACAAAAAATAACTAATAAAAGAAAAAAATAATTCTAACAATTAGAATAACTATTACTAAATAATAGCAAAACTATCAATAATAACAATTAATAATAATAATAATTGTTACAACTAGCAAAACTACAACTACTAACTAATAAGAAAAACTACTACCAACATTAATAACTAATAACAAAAAAACCAATTCTAATAGAATAATTACTACTAACTAATAACAAAAAAACTACTATTAGTAATAACTAAGAACAAAAAATAATACTAACAATTAAAATAACAAAAAACAACAACAAAACCACTATCAATAATAATAATAATAATAATAGTAATAGTAATAATGTGACCTTCCTGGAGATTTTAAACTTCAATCTGGTTGTGTAAAATCAATCAGTTTAGGTAAAGTCTCAGCAACATCGTTCTGATTCTGTTCACTGTCCATATTTTCATTAACAACACTTTCTTCGATTTCAGTGACCTGAATATGAGTGCACTCAACCCCATACTCTAAGTATGATTCTGATGTCTGAGTTTCTCTGTCTTTAGTGGTCTTGGTTGTGAATTTCACCAACCTGTGTTTTTGAACCTTCTCTGTTTCTGGATAATACACCAGAAGAGCTGCGCTGTTTTTATCGCAGCCAATAAAAACACCTTGCTCACATCTGGAGTCAAGCTCCAGAGTAGCACCGGTTTCTTCCATAAGCTGCTGTTTGCATTGCATAGTTTCACAACCTATCCAGTAACTTGTTCTCTACAGTATAAGTAGGCATCTACTCATGTCAGAGAGTGTTTGCCAACCTCTCTCTGCTGTGCCATTTTGGTGTGGTGAATCGGGTGCAGACGTTTATGTCTGATCCTATTCAGTGTTTGGAAGTCTCTGCTGGTAAACTCTGTTCCATTATCTGAACGAATACATTTAACTTCTCCATTAGGTGCCACATCAGCTAGGAATTTTTCAGTAGCTAGTACTGTGTCACTTTTTGACTTTAGAAAATACACAAATGTAGTGCCTGAATAGTCATCAATAAAGGACTGTGCGTATCTGTGTCCTTCCATGCTTGGTGTCGGCATAGGGCCTGTTAAATCGGTGTGGACTAGTTCTAAGGATTTCTCAGATCTTGCATCTGGCTCCCTGTTTCTCGTTTCTGTGAATTTTCCCCGGGTGCAAATCTCACGAGCTGATTTGGCTTCCTGAACCCCCTTTTATCTCCATTCCTTTCACAACACCTTGTAACTTTTGTACATCTTCGTAGTTACAAGGTACTAGGTTTGTAAATCATGACATACTTTACACTAATCATCAGTACTCACTTACAGAGTTGATTTTCACTCTCATGAATGTCAAACCTGCTACCATCTTTGGTAATCATGGTGCTGTCCCCTCTCTTGAAGGTGATTGTTGCTCCTCCATTTGCTGCTCTCGCCACTGAGAAGATGTTATGTGGATATGGGGGGCGGTCGGGGCCTCGCGGGGGGGACGGGATCTGGGGGGCCCGCCGACGGCATGTGAGGTGCATCCGTGGTCCGCTCTCTGCTGGTGTCCACGCCGTTGTCCGTGATGCAGAAATCTTACTGTCCTCTTTCTTTTGCCATTCAACCGCAGTCCCATCGCGCTCCACCTGGTGGTCTCAGCCAGAGACAAATAGTGAGCTTTCAAATTTTCCAATCATTCCATGTGGGTGTGGCTCCTGCTCTCCCCGTGCCGTTCATCTTCACGTCGGTTGGAGGTATTTCATTCTTTCTGTGTTCCTGCCTTGAAAAGATGATCTCCAGCCCTTTTGATTTCTTGTTTATTGGTAACTTTTTTCTTTCTCCGTCTTGTTTCTCCTTTTTCTTTCACAGGGATTTTTTGGTGAGAGTTGCTTTTACAAAAACTGCACCAGACTTTTCTAAAGCAGTTTCTTGCTTTGTGTCCTTTTATTCCACATTTGTAGCATGTCACATTGGCATCTTTCTTTTTTATTGAAGGTCGTCTGGGTTGGGTGAAGCTGTTTCCCCTGGTGTGTTTCTTTCTGTTTGTTGACTTGCCTGTTCATTTCTCCCTGAAAGCTCTTTATAGACTTGAAGTCTTCCCGCATCTCGTAGGGCTGTAATTATGTTCTCCGCCCTTATTATGTCGTCTGTCACACTCATTTTCTTTCATGCATAGTTTAGTTAACGATGTATACATGTTTATAATTCTTGGCTTGCTTTTTCCAGAATAATGTTCTTTCAACATCTCTAGGGCTTCTTCTGCCATTATCAGCAGTGTTATGTCTGATTAATGACAAACTTTTATCTCATCGATCAGCCTTATTAGCTCAGCAGACAGGATTCTTTCGGTTATCTTCGACTAATTGTTAATCGGTTGCATTCAGGTGCGTGTAAATCAATAACTTTTTAGCTTCAGGAGTGTAAATGAACAAGTAAATTTTTGTCTCCCATAGGTCATACTTAAGATCTTCTGATCCGTCAAAGAAAAGCTATGGTGCCAGGATTCCTGTTGTTCCTCTCACCATTTTGTTTAGGGGCGCTTTTCTAGCTTTTAAACTGTGCTTCTAAAGTACTTTGCTTCCTCAGACCATTATCCGTAGTCGTCTCATTAAAATGTCCCATTTATTAATGCTTACTTACATCCAAGCTGGTCCACAAGTTGTAGTGACTCTACGTGCTTCTTTTCCCCTTTCTATTTCTTCCACCAAAACTTGTGTCCAACGCTTCACTGGGCCCATAACCTGTTCAGATAAAGTCCTTGTAACGCAGCTCACTTCTTCTTCAGGCGTGGTAGATGATAAGTAAGCTTCGGGAACATTTTATCTTTAGCCTTCTCTCTCGGCATATTTATCTAACTTTCAAATAAAGAATAGGACGTGTACCGGCTCTGTTCATCTGGCGTCTTCATCTTTTCGCTCACATCACACAGAACGCAGTGCAGTGACATCACCAACAGGTGACGGATACAATACAACTTAACGGTGAGTTTCACAATAAGTAAGAGTAAGAGCGCCATAATAACATTTCATTATTAAACACTTCAAAACCCAGTTGCCATGTGGTGGCCGCGTGGAGGCCCAGCAAGCCAGTGGCAGCAAAGCCCACAGACCCCCCCACCCCAACTAACAACTAGAAAAACAGTAACTAATAACAAAAACTACTATAAACAATAATAACTAATAACAGAAAAAAAATTCTAACAATTAGAATAACTACTACTATATAATAACAAAAATAATAATAATGATAATAATAAAAAATAGTAACAACTAGCAAAAGTACAACTACTAACTACTAACAAAAAACTATCAACAATAACTAACAACAGAAAAAAGTAATTCTAACAATTAGAATAACTACTACTAAATAATAACAACAAAACTACTTTCAATAATAACAACTAATAATAATAATAATAATAATGAAAAATGAAAAAAAGAATAATAATAGTAGAAACCTGCAAAACTACAGCTACTAAATAATAACAAAACCTATCAACAATAAGAACTACTAACAAAAAAAAAATTCTAACAATTAGAATAACTACTACTAACTAATAACAAAAAAAAACTACTATTAATAATAACTAAGAACAAAAAAATTACTAACAATTCGAATAACAACAAACAACAACAGCAATAAAACTACTATCAAAAAATAATAATAATAATAGTAATAATGTGACCTTCCTGGAGATTTCAAACTTCCATCCACTGAAAGCTTTCTTCATAACTGTCCAGACTCTGCAGAGTCAGGCTAGAAGTCATCTGTGCTATGTGATCAGGACTGAAGAAGGTCTCCACTGGAGTGACCTCTGCCGTCTGATCTGGATCTTCTCTCTTAGTCGACTCCGTCTGTTCACAACACGTTTCTTCACAGAAACACATTCTTCGTCCACTTTGCTGCAGGGATTTGCTTTGAACTTCTGCAGAATCTTGATTTTTCTCTCCACATCCAGAACCTTTGATCTGACAGCTCACATCATCCATTGTGGAGAGATCCAGAATCTCTAAGGAGTCTAAGGACTCTCCATCAGAGTCCAGAGGGTCGAACAGCGGTCTGACCTTGATCAAATTACGGGGATGGCTGGATGTGATGGTTGTCTTTTGTTCTGGGATGTCTGGTGACCCAAATGTTGAAGGTTCTGGTACTTTCTCTCCAAGTATACTCTTGACAGATGTGTCTTTCTCTCTGCCTTGCTGTTCTTCATCTCGTACCACACAGAACAGATCACAAACAGATCTCATGGCCGGTGGTTTAACGGACTGCTGCGGTGAAAATTCAGTCTGCTGAGAAGAGACTGATTTTTCCTCCATTATGATGAGATCAAGGTCCTCTAAGGAGTCTAAGGACTCTCCATCAGAGTCCACAGGGCCATACAGCGGTCGAACTTTGATCAGATTACGGGGACGGCAGCATGGGATGGTTGTCTTTTCCTCTGGGACGACATCTGGTGACCCAGATTTTGAAAGTTCTGGTGCTTTCTTCTCTGGACCTCTAAATATCTTCTTGACAAATGTGTCCACAACGGACAGAAACCTCTTGGTGATGGCAGGTTTCTTAGGTTTCAAGAGATGTTTTCTGAAACTGGAGGTAATGGTGTCATCCATCACTGCCTGCTCTAAACGTGCTGCAATCACCTCTTTTGCAGAGTTATTGGACTGTTGGAAGATGTCTCTGTAGATTTTCTTGGAGAGTTTCTCTACTTTTCTTTTGGGAATGCTGTCGTTGTTTGTGTCCTTGAATTCAGTCCATATTTTCTGCAGCAGCCTCTGTTTGATTTCATCAAACCTCAATGTGTCATCAGATCTTTCCATGACTTGTGAAATTGTTGCACCAAGAATCAGGTTTATAAACAATTTCAGTGATTCTTTCTCTCTGTCTAGCTGTTCTTCATCTGGTGCCACACAGAAGTGATCATAAACAGTCTGCTGCTCTGAAACAACTGTTTCAGGAGATTGTGCTGTTTCATAAAGGAAACAAGCTTGTTTTCCACTGATGCGTGTGGATTTGGAGCAAAATATTGAGAAAATTTTCTTTTTCTCACCAGATCCAGAACTGAAGTCCTGAATCGCAGTCTGCTGAGAAAAGACTGGTCTTTTCTCAGAGACTGAAGTGAGATTTGAAAACTTCTCTTTGTCCATCTTAAAGACGTTTGACTGATGTCCTCTGTACTTGTTGGAGATGTAGCCTACTGTAATCTGTACTCTAACTGTCTAACGGCTCTGTAGATAAAGTGACCTTCTTCTACGGGCGTTCGTGTGCTACTAAATAATTTAATTCTACTTGCTGAAGTAAGACCAAATTCCCCGAATTCACGTTTTCATACGTCATAAGGGATCGAAACAGATCAAGGGTTTTGGCCCCGCCCACATTCTAGAAAAAAAAGGGCGTCGCCCAAGCAACCGTTGCTAGGCGCTCTGCAGCGACCGACTCTGAGCCTGGGCTCGGTGGCCTGCTTGTCAAAAAAGGTGGTGGGGTGTGTGTGTGTGTGTGTGTGTGTGTGTGCCTGCGCGTGCGCGTGCGGGGGGGGGGGGGGCATTCAGGCTGATGGAAACAAGCTCCAGTTTGCTCAACATTCTCTATTTACAATAATCATGGATGATCTCTGAGGCATCCATTTCCCCTTTAAAACAACACATAGTAGTTTAATCCACAGTGCACCGCTGTTACGTGTCCCACGGCAGCCTACGATGAGTGATCAGACAGCCATGAAGCACAGAAAAGTCATGTCTTACCACAAGAATGGAAAATTGGGCTACCAAAAAAGAAAAGAAAAGAAAAAGAGGAAATAATGTGGGAAGCAGCTTCTTCTTGACTTCTTTGAGAGAGGTGAGCTGAACGAAGTTTGCGCTGATATATCACTATGGGACAATGCGAAATGCATCACCATGCGTACACACCAAAAGCGATTTTGGCGTCAAAATCGCGCCTGACGCCTATTTGGAGGCTGGGTCACTAAAAAGTCAGACGCTTGATTTCCAGCGTCTTGACGCCCCTGACGTGGCGAGGGATGCCCAGCCAAGGCGCCTCTGGAGGATGTATGTATAAAAAGGCCCTGTGTTGCTTATTTTCTTTTCCAAATAATGAGTCAGTCTGCTATGTAGTGTCTCGGCGCACCCACCAGAGGGCGCTCTAACCCAGCATACTGATCAAATACCAGAGATTGCCGAAAGGACGCCACGTTGTGTTACAAATAGGGGATTATCACGCTTACCGGAAGTTGCCGGCTTTTGACACTTCCTCTTCCGGGCCATGTTAACGACAGCCGTTCCTGCTCTGTTATACTGTTTAAATCGGATAAATTCCAAACATATTTAAGTTTTCATTCTAGACTGAAGTGATACTGGATCAAAAGCTGGATCAAAGCGATCGATTTGCCGCGGTGAAGGGACGAACTTTATAATAAAACACGTTTGTTTGTCGCCGGTGTGGCACAACACCGGCACTTCACAGCATGCTAGCATTAGCCAGCTAACGTTTACTGACGTGCTTAACATTGTGCGTCTTAAAACACACAAACATCTGAAAATCGGGTCTGTACCTCCCCGTTTCCAGTGGAACAACTGGGGACTGCCAAGAAAGGAGACGCTTTCAGATGATTGTGTGTTTTCAGCCGCACAAAGTTGCTGGCTAATGCTAACCTGCTAACACGACTGCGCAGTCTGCCGGCCACAAACAAACGTGTGTCGTTTTATTATAAAGTTCGGTCCTTCACCGCGGCGAGTGGTCGTTTTAATCCACTTCTTCCTCAGCATCACTTCAGTCTGGAATGAAAACTTGGCATTGGCGTTTATCCGATTTACAAGTTTAACAGAGTAGTAGCTGACGGACTACTGTTAGCAGGTTAGCATTAGCCAGCTTGATGACTTGCCTAACTTTGTTCGGCTGAAAACACACAATCATCTTAAAGCGTCTCCTTTCTTGGCAGTCCCCAGTTGTTCCACTGGAAACGGGGAGGTACAGACCCGATTTTCAGATGTTTGTGTGTTTTAAGACGCACAATGTTAAGCACGTCAGTAAACGTTAGCTGGCTAATGCTAGCATGCTGTGAAGTGCCGGTGTTGTGCCCCACTGGGGACAAACAAACGTGTGTTTTATTATAAAGTTCGGCCCTTCACCGCGGCAAATCGATCGCTTTGATCCAGCTTTTGATCCAGTATCACTTCAGTCTAGAATGAAAACTTAAATATGTTTGGAGTTTATCCGATTTAAACAGTATAACAGAGCAGGAACGGCTGTCGTTAACATGGCCCGGAAGAGGAAGTGTCAAATGTTTCAACTTCCGGGAGACCGGAACGCGGAAATGTGATAATCCCCTATATTCCTGCTATTTTTAGCCTGCTGACGTACCGTTCAGTTCCCAGTGGTGTGCCTTCATGACTGAAGTAAGTCCTGTGACTTTGGTGGCCAGAATGAATATTGCATGAATCAGAAATCGGCCGCTGGGTCAGGTTGTTGGTCTGCTAGTATATTTGCAGCACAGCTAAAGCTAAGCTAAGCTAAAACTCCGGTTTGTGTTACTGTGCTTACATTTAAACACATCGGGTGTTTGTTGGTACTGTTAAGTGGCTTTATTTGGCCCATAAGCATGTAAGAGACATGTACAGTCTGTTTATTTCAGTGCAAGCAGTCCTTTATGCTTTATCTTGTGTTATTAAGCATGTAACATAGATACTTTGATTATAGTGTATTTTGTTTCTGTATTACAGAAACCACACTTACTGTACCTCAGTTCACTACTAATCTCCCACTGAAGACAACCAATACATGATGATAAACTATCTTCGCCTCCTCATTGAGTCTCCCCACCACATAATCCTGGAACTCCTCAGGCCTTAAAGCGGTGTCCTGGCCGACACTCCAGGGTAGTAACAGCTACAGAGACGTTCTAGCCCTTACAGTCCAATAAACCCCAGCAAATCAGAGCTATCTATTACACACCAAAAGTGAGTGAAGGAGAAGCATCTTTAGATGTAATTGTATTCCTCTTAACATGATACCATCATTAATATGTTTTGACTGTTGTTTTGACCCTTTTGGTAATTGTGTTGAAGACAACAACACTGGACTAGTGGTTTGTAGTTTTGTGAATGTTGGTCTAGAATCATGAGCTTTGGTGATTACTTATGTTTAGGGGTGCACCGATTGATCGGCCAGCCGATCGATCGGCTCCGATTTCCTTAATTTTGGGGGATCGGGGATCGGCCGCTCCATAAATGTAAAACCGATCTTATCTACCAATTGTATTTACTTCCGCTAAAGTCACTTTTGGTGGTTTAAGTTTTGTTAGTTTGTCTTGTAGCTTATTTTATTTATTACTTAAACCCTTATTATATGCATTGCAAAATAAGCAAAATATTGTTGTGAACTTTATTTTTAGTAAGAGGCTCAAAGCCAGTTTGAAATGCAACCAGCTGAGCTAGTTTTGTGTTTAATACTGTGAAAAATGAGACTGAAGGAATGGAAATTATATTTTTGTAGTTTGGACAGCAATGCTTGCAACTTTTCATTTATATTTAAGAACAGTAGCTTGTGCAGTTAAAACTAGTTTGCATTGTACTACAGGTATTGTTTGTTAATAAAACAAAATTGGTACATTGAAGATGTTTGCTGTCAATTTTCAAGAAAAATTGGTATCGGCAAAAATCGGTATCGGTGGGTCAGATTTCATAAAGATCGGCGATCGGTGATCGGCCAGAAAACTGCAATCGGTGCACCCCTACTTATGTTTGTAGGTACACTTGTGCAAGTTTGAGTATACACATGCAGCATATGAGTTGGGATGGCCTGAATGAGTACATGACTCCCAGCCTGGCTTGTAGTTTGTTAAATGGAAATGATATTCCAATGAAATGTGCTTTTTTTTGTTTGTTTGTTTTTTAACAGATTTTGAAGGAGCTTCTTGTCCTGTCCACATAAAACATGCTTCTAAATCTTCTTATTGATTAAAAGAATTCTGGAAATGGTTGGATTTGGACCTGCAGATGTGGCTCCATCAGCAGCTGTAAAGTTTGTGTAAGCAGGAACAGCAGCCTGCATTGCTGACCTGATCACTTTCCCATTGGACACTGCCAAAGTCCAGCTGCAGGTATATCAAAATTGAACCTTATAGGTACAGCATGTAAGAATTACTGACATCTAGTGGTAAAGATGAGTATTTGAAAGAAAAGATGTTTCTTTCAAAGGACTTCATATTCCAGCACTGTTGTGAATGTATGGTGGCCATTAGTGGCCAAAATTCTCCCAGACATAAAGATGTTTTCATTTGTGAGTGGATCCAGTGGTCTCCAGATGTAGCTATGACTGTACTATGTCTTTATGTCTTTTAGGGTGTTACTCATCCCAAACAGTCTCTAACTTCCATTAAACAAAGCTGATAGAGCGGTTTTAAAGTTCAGAGGTTCTCACTTCACTCAGATTGTTTTGTCCATTCAGGGACACCGTATATGGCAGCCTCCATATGTGCACCCACAGACTTAGGCCTGGTCCCAATACCCGCACTTCCACCCTTGTGCCCCTAGAATGCGCGCTCCCGTTGAGGAAATGAAGTGTGCAGTGTGTCCCAATTCTCCAGTGCTTCTGGAGGCAGGAAGTCCACCACGCCCCCTTTGCACCCTCAATCCACACTTCAGTGAAGTCCGCATCTATGCAGACTTCACTGAAGCATATTGCCTATAATTCATTGCTGCATGTGACGTTTTGAACCATAAAGGCGGAACATGTCCATGTTTGGTGATGAGCTCCTGCCTGTGGTGAAAAAAATGCCATTTCAGATGTAAACATTAAAATATTTCATCTTTATGCTGTAGGTGAAATAATTACAGACGTTTGTCCTGTTACTTCGAAATATATTAAATAGCTAAATTACTTTTTATTTAAAAACTTTATTTACATAGGTAAGTCCCTGTTGAGACGCAGCGTCTTTAACAAGGGAAATCTGTTACCGAACATAGTTTAGTTTATTATGGATCCCCATTAGTCTTCACCAGTGAAGTCCACTGGTGTCCAGATCAACATAAATTTTGAACATACAATTAACAAAAACACAGGTTAACAAAATTAAAATACAATACTAAGCAAACATTTAAAAGAAAAAAGCGAAAACTAAATAAGTATACAATAATCCCAAAGCATCTAGATTTACAATTAAATTAAGAATAGAATAATTATGTAGCCATACAGTTCTTCCATGAGGCTTACAACTCGTGATTAATACAGGTCTCAGTTCCCTATGTAACTCAAAGAACTTATTCATGTTTTTATGGACATGTGGACATTTATGGACATTCTATGCTAACAATAACAGTCACAGAGCGACAATTCAATCATTATTATACATTTGTTTAGAATGTAACAGTTATTCAACCCTGAATTGGTGAAATTCTACAGCCATCTCACATAAATTAGTTCAGTAATTCATTTATTTATTAATCAAACTTGTGTGGATTTCATAATATATATTTTTCAAGAACAGATGAAATGAACTTTCTTCAGTTATGTTTGAAAATGATGCCTCTTCAGCAGGAACAGAGATGAAGCTGAGTTTGGAAGCAATGACATGAAATGACGTGGTGGTGCAAAATGGAGGAACCATCACTGTCCCAATTCTGCCTTTTTCCCGCACTTGCAACCTGCACACTCCAACCCTTAATGTGCACTTCTGACAAGTGCGCACTTCATACGAGGTTGTAGGGTTTAGGGTGGGTATTGGGACAGGGCCTTATGTAAGTAGACTGGACACGGTACTGTGGAGTCCCAGCAGGCTGACGTCCGACGGCGGCACCATCTTGAAGTGGAAGTTGTAGTGGTATAGTTATTTTCACATCAGACTTAATATTTTTAGACCTGGGTTAAAGTCTCGCAAGAAGCATGTTTTTTCTCCCTCAAATGCCCATCAGAAAGCATATTTATCATTAGACATGACGAATTTTAAGATGCCTGTCAGGTTTATTTGTTATCAATATGATATAAATATTCGGTTTCATGGCCATATATTAAAAGATTAGGCCTATGAAAAAATATAATTTGTTCATAGAATAAGGACACTATCAACTTTACAGAAAAATACAGACCTCAAAATTATTCATACCCTCCAATTAAAGAAAAGGCTACATTCACAATAGTTATTAAAATAACAAACTAAGAAAAAATAAAGAATTTTGTGAAACAAAATATTGTTTTATTGAATTTCAGTTTCATGGAATTATAGTAATAAAAACCAAACAAAATTTTCACAGACATATTACAGCACCTTGCTCATGAACAGAGGACTAACATACCTGTCAACAGGTGCAGAGGTCTGATTGGACGATACAGAAAACACAAATTTTAGTTCAGGAACCCTATCATGCTGTTTTACTTGTTTTATTTATTTATTCATTTACTTAAATATTTCTGTTTAATCGCAATTTAAAATCAATGTTGTGATGTTCATAATAAAGGGAAAGTTTAACCTGGAAACGTTTGAGTGGGTCATTCTGACATCCTGCAAATATCCCCAAAAAAATCTCTAAGTTTTTGTGACTAGTGTGTATGTTGTGTATATATAACTATCGAATCAAAGATACTTTATTAATCAATTAATCCGTATTCATCTGAGTTTCTTCTATGCTTAAGAAGTAAGGAGGAAGTTAATGTTGAAGTTAAGAATAAATTCTCTTCTGTTGGCAGGTTCTTCTCTCAACTTTACAATGATACATTATTTAAATGAAAAACAAACAAAACAAAACAAACAACAAAACTGTAAGCTGTATAAATGATGACCAAATGTTTGATTAAAACATTTATAACAGTCATGATCAATGTACAGTAAAGTTTAGATTTACACACACCTGCCACTTTATTAGGTACACCTGTCCAACTGCTCGTTAACGCAAATTTCTAGTCATCCAATCACATGGCAGCAACTCAATGCATTTAGGCATGTAGACATGGTCAAGACGATCTGCTGCAGTTCAAACCGAGCATCAGGATGGGGAAGAAAGGTGATTTAAGTGACTTTGAACGTGGCATAGTTGTTGGTGCCAGACGGGCTGGTCTGAGTTTCTCAGAAACTGCTGATCTACTGGGATTTTCCTGCACAACCATCTCTAGGGTTTACAGAGAATATTCTGAAAAAGAGAAAATATCCAGTAAGCGGCAGTTCTGTGGGCACAAATGCCTTTTTGATGCCAGAGGTCAGAGGAGAATGGCCAGACTGGTTCGAGCTGATAGAAAGGCAACAGGAACTCAAATAACCACTCATTATAACCAAAGTATGCAGAAGAGCATCTCTGAATGCACAACATATCCAACCTGGAAGCAGATGGGCTACAGCAGCAGAAGACCACACCGGGTGCCTTTATGACCACAGTGTAGCATCCTCTGATGGCTACCTCAAACAGGATAACGTGCCATGTTATAAAGCGTGAATCATCTCAGACTGTTTTTTAAACATGACAATGAGTTCATTGTACTCAAATGGCCTCCACAGTCACCAGATCTCAGTCCAATATAGCACCTTTGGGATGTGGTGGAACGGGAGGTTCTCATCATGGATGTGCAGCCGACAAATCTGCAGCCACTGCGTGATGCTGTCATGTCAATATGGAGCAAAATCTCTGAGGAACGTTTCCACCACCTTGTTGAATCTATGCCACGAAGGATGAAGGGAGTTCTGAAGGAAAAAGGGGTCCAACCCGGTGCTAGCAAGGTGTACCTAATAAAGTGGCCGGGGAGTGTAGTTCAAGCTAGTCTAAGCTTGGACGGCTAAAAAATGTTCATTTTTAGACCAGTGGTAGAAAGATTTTAGCCTAGAGGTGTAAGGACCATTAGACGTCTATCAGACGTCTTTTAGACCAAAAAATCCTCAGTGAGGTTTTCATCTCAGTAACACATAAATGTGTTATTTTGACACAAAGATGTGTTAAAGTGTGTATTCATGTTTCTTTTTAAGTGGTAAAAATGTGCATATTCAGACATGAGACACAAAAATGCACGTTTGTTATAAATTTATAACTCATCACAGTTTACCTCTTTATTGAATACATGAGAAAATAAATATGCTTTTAGCACATTTACAGACAGTAAATGCATGTTTTCAGAGTTGATTTGTGTTTTATAAGCCACTGTCAGACTTGTATTGCAGAACATGAGCGGTAAAGTCCATCTTCTTAAACCAGACTTGTCTTTAGTTGCAAACATGTTGCTTCCTCGTGCACTCACGTCTCGGCCGCGTTCAGACATCAGGAAATGTTCCGGATAATTCAACACAGCCACATTCCCTTCAACCCTGTCCGCAACATTTTCTTGTGCCTTCAACCAAAACGACGTGCCACAATATTTCTGCTCTTTTGACATGGGAGCTAGCCGGTACATGTCCACTACATTTCCAAGGTAAAAGAGCGGGACGCATGTCTGAATGCAAACAGTACAAAAGACAAAGTCTGCACTATTACCGCTTTCCAGAGCAAGTCTGAACGAGGCTTAGGTGGACCTTTGCTAGGCCACTCCAGCTTTTTGGAGGACCGCCTTTTGTGGGCCACCAAGCACACTGCTTTTCTGTCGGGGGATGCTCCCCTAGCCTTTTGTCCTCCCAGACTCACCCACAAGGCAGTGGGGCAGTGATTGGGTGATGCAGGGCGTGTCCACACAGTGGACCTGCACATCACACCTCTGGGGACCACTGCAACTCCGAGATCCCCCGTCGATTTGCCTGGGCTTGCAAAACACCCAGTTACCGTGTGTGGCCGCGTGGAGGCCCGATAGGAGTCTTGGTGATGGAGAGGCTCTATACTGGCAGGAGAAGGTTTCTCCGTTCACCACGAGGGCGAGCCAGCGGCAGCAAGCTGTAGCAAGACAGTTACAAGCAGATGGTGACTAGCATGCAACGTGTCTCTGGTTACTGCACGACTGCACTAGACGCATCACAGCACCCTGCATGCAAAGCACACAGACACACACCCCCCCCACCCCCTCCCCCCCAACTAACAACTAGAAAAACTACTAACTAATAACAAAAACTACTATCAACAAAAATAACTAATAAAAGAAAAAAATAATTCTAACAATTAGAATAACTATTACTAAATAATAGCAAAACTATCAATAATAACAATTATAATAATAATAATAATTGTTACAACTAGCAAAACTACAACTACTAACTAATAAGAAAAACTACTACCAACATTAATAACTAATAACAAAAAAAACAATTCTAATTAGAATAATTACTACTAACTAATAACAAAAAAAACTACTATTAGTAATAACTAAGAACAAAAAATAATACTAACAATTAAAATAACAAAAAACAACAACAAAACCACTATCAATAATAATAATAATAATGGTAAAATTAATAATGTGACCTTCCTGGAGATTTTAAACTTCAATCTGGTTGTGTAAAATCAATCAGTTTAGGTAAAGTCTCAGCAACATCGTTCTGATTCTGTTCACTGTCCATATTTTCATTAACAACACTTTCTTCGATTTCAGTGACCTGAATATGAGTGCACTCAACCCCATACTCTAAGTATGATTCTGATGTCTGAGTTTCTCTGTCTTTTGTGGTCTTGGTTGTGAATTTCACCAACCTGTGTTTTTGAACCTTCTCTGTTTCTGGATAATACACCAGAAGAGCTGCGCTGTTTTTATCGTAGCCAATAAAAACACCTTGCTCACATCTGGAGTCAAGCTCCAGAGTAGCACCGGTTTCTTCCATAAGCTGCTGTTTGCGTTGCATAGTTTCACAACCTATCCAGTAACTTGTTCTCTACAGTATAAGTAGGCATCTACTCATGTCAGAGAGTGTTTGCCAACCTCTCTCTGCTGTGCCATTTTGGTGTGGTGAATCGGGTGCAGACGTTTATGTCTGATCCTATTCAGTGTTTGGAAGTCTCTGCTGGTAAACTCTGTTCCATTATCTGAACGAATACATTTAACTTCTCCATTAGGTGCCACATCAGCTAGGAATTTTTCAGTAGCTAGTACTGCGTCACTTTTTGACTTTAGAAAATACACAAATGTAGTGCCTGAATAGTCATCAATAAAGGACTGTGCGTATCTGTGTCCTTCCATGCTTGGTGTCGGCATAGGGCCTGTTAAATCGGTGTGGACTAGTTCTAAGGATTTCTCAGATCTTGCATCTGGCTCCCTGTTTCTCGTTTCTGTGAATTTTCCCCGGGTGCAAATCTCACGAGCTGATTTGGCTTCCCTGAACCCCCTTTTATCTCCATTCCTTTCACAACACCTAGTAACTTTTGTACATCTTCGTAGTTACAAGGTACTAGGTTTGTAAATCATGACATACTTTACACTAATCATCAGTACTCACTTACAGAGTTGATTTTCACTCTCATGAATGTCAAACCTGCTACCATCTTTGGTAATCATGGTGCTGTCCCCTCTCTTGAAGGTGATTGTTGCTCCTCCATTTGCTGCTCTCGCCACTGAGAAGATGTTATGTGGATATGACGGCATGTAGAGTGCATCTCGTAGTTGCGCTCTCTGCTGGTGTCCATCGTTGTCTAGTAGGTAGATCACCACCGTACCTCTTTCTTTTGCCATTCCGCTGCACTTGGTCCCATCTGCCAGCTCCACTGAGTGGGTCTCAGCCAGGAACAAGTCGTCGAAGCTTTCAAATTTTCCAATCATTCACAATGTGGGATGTGGCTCCTGCATCTACCATGATGCCGTTCATCTTCACGTCGTTTGGAGGTATTTCATTCTTTCTGTGTTCTGCCTTGAAAAGATGATCTTGACTGACTTCTTGTTTATTGTTAACTTTTCTTTCTCCGTCTTGTTTCTCCTTTTTCTTTCACAGTGATTTTTGGTGAGAGTTGCTTTTACAAAAACTGCACCAGACTTTTCTAAAGCAGTTTCTTGCTTTGTGTCCTTTTATTCCACATTTGTAGCGTGTCACATTGGCATCTTTACTTTTATTGAAGGTCGTCTTGGTCTTGGTGAAGCTTTGCTTCTGTCTTGCATGCATTTTCATCACATTGTCAGTAGACTGTGCTCTGTTCATTTTCTCTGACTCTTCATAGACTTGAAGTCTTCCCGCATCTCGTAGGGCTGTAATTATGTTCTCCGCCCTGATTATGTCGTCTGTCACACTCATTTTCTTTCATGCATAGTTTAGTTAACGATGTATACATGTTTATAATTCTTGGCTTGCTTTTTCCAGAATAATGTTCTTTCAACATCTCAAGGGCTTTTCTGCCATTATCAGCAGTGTTATGTCTGATTAATGACAAACTTTTATCATCGATCAGCCTTATTAGCTCAGCAGTTAGGATTCTTTCGGTTATCTTCGGCTAATTGTTAGTCAGTTGCATTCAGGTGCGTGTAAATCAATGTCTTTTAGCTTCAGAGTGTAAATGACCAAGAAATTTTGTCTCCCATAAGTCATACTTATCTTCTGATCCGTCAAAGAAAAGCTATGGTGCCAGGATTCCTGTTGTTCCTCTCGCCATTTTGTTTAGGCGCTAGCTTTTCACCGTAGCTTTTAAACTGTACTTCTCGAGTTGATTTCAGTCCATTATCCGTAGTACGTCGCATTAAAATGTCCCATTTGTTAATGCTTACTTACATCCAAGCTGGTCCACAAGTTGTAGAAGCTCTGCGTTTCTTTCCTTTTCCTATTTCTTCCACCAAAACTTGTGTCCAACGCTTCACTGGGCCCATAACCTGTTCAGATAAGTTCTTGTTACGCAGCTCACTTCTTCTTCAGACGTGGTAGATGATAAGTAAAGCTTCGGGAACATTTTATCTTTAGCCTTCTCTCTCGGCATATTTATCTAACTTTCAAATAAAGAACAGAACGTGTACCGGCTCTGTTCATCTGGCGTCTTCATCTTTTCGCTCACATCACACAGAACGCAGTGCAGTGACATCACCAACAGGTGACGGATACAATACAACTAACGGTGAGTTTCACGATAAGTAAGAGTAAGAGCGCCATAATAACATTTCATTATTAAACACTTCAAAACCCAGTTGCCATGTGTGGCCGCATGGAGGCCGAGCATGCCAGTGGCAGCAAAGCCCACAGACCCCCCCACCCCAACTAACAACTAGAAAAACAGTAACTAATAACAAAAACTACTATCAACAATAATAACTAATAACAGAAAAAAAATTCTAACAATTAGAATAACTACTACTATATAATAACAAATAATAATAATAATGATAATAATAAAAAATAGTAACAACTAGCAAAAGTACAACTACTAACTACTAACAAAAAACTATCAACAATAACTAACAACAGAAAAAAGTAATTCTAACTATTAGAATAACTACTACTAAATAATAACAACAAAACTACTTTCAATAATAACAACTAATAATAATAATAATAATAATGAAAAATGAAAAAAAGAATAATAATAGTAAAAACCTGCAAAACTACAGCTACTAAATAATAACAAAACCTATCAACAATAAGAACTACTAACAAAAAAAAATTCTAACAATTAGAATAACTACTACTAACTAATAACAAAAAAAACTACTATTAATAATAACTACAGAACAAAAAAAATTACTAACAAAAAAAATCTAACCATTAGAATAACTACACTAACTAATAACAAAAAAAACAAAAACAACTAGACAACAAAACTACTATAATAGAATAACAACAAACAACAACAGCAACAAAACTACTATCAAATAATAATAATAATAATAATAGTAATAATGTGACCTTCCTGGAGATTTCAAACTTCCATCCACTGAAAGCTTTCTTCATAACTGTCCAGACTCTGCAGAGTCAGGCTAGAAGTCATCTGTGCTATGTGATCAGGACTGAAGAAGGTCTCCACTGGAGTGACCTCTGCCGTCTGATCTGGATCTTCTCTCTTAGTCGACTCCGTCTGTTCACAACACGTTTCTTCACAGAAACACATTCTTCGTCCACTTTGCTGCAGGGATTTGCTTTGAACTTCTGCAGAATCTTGATTTTTCTCTCCACATCCAGAACCTTTGATCTGACAGCTCACATCATCCATTGTGGAGAGATCCAGAATCTCTAAGGAGTCTAAGGACTCTCCATCAGAGTCCAGAGGGTCGAACAGCGGTCTGACCTTGATCAAATTACGGGGATGGCTGGATGTGATGGTTGTCTTTTGTTCTGGGATGTCTGGTGACCCAAATGTTGAAGGTTCTGGTACTTTCTCTCCAAGTATACTCTTGACAGATGTGTCTTTCTCTCTGCCTTGCTGTTCTTCATCTCGCACCACACAGAAGAGATCACAAACAGATCTCATGGCCGGTGGTTTAACGGACTGCTGCGGTGAAAATTCAGTCTGCTGAGAAGAGACTGATTTTTCCTCCATTATGATGAGATCAAGGTCCTCTAAGGAGTCTAAGGACTCTCCATCAGAGTCCACAGGGCCATACAGCGGTCGGACTTTGATCAGATTACGGGGACGGCAGCATGGGATGGTTGTCTTTTCCTCTGGGACGACATCTGGTGACCCAGATATTGAATGTTCTGGTGCTTTCTTCTCTGGACCTCTAAATATCTTCTTGACGAATGTGTCCACAACGGACAGAAACCTCTTGGTGATGGCAGGTTTCTTTGGTTTCAGGAGATGTTTTCTGAAACTGAAGATAATGGTGTCATCCATCACTGCCTGCTCTAAACGTGCTGCAATCACCTCTTTTGCAGAGTTATTGGACTGTTGGAAGATGTCTCTGTAGATTTTCTTGGAGAGTTTCTCTACTTTTCTTTTGGGAATGCTGTCGTTGTTTGTGTCCTTGAATTCAGTCCATATTTTCTGCAGCAGCCTCTGTTTGATTTCATCAAACCTCAATGTGTCATCAGATCTTTCCATGACTTGTGAAATTGTTGCACCAAGAATCAGGTTTATAAACAATTTCAGTGATTCTTTCTCTCTGTCTAGCTGTTCTTCATCTGGTGCCACACAGAAGTGATCATAAACAGTCTGCTGCTCTGAAACAACTGTTTCAGGAGATTGTGCTGTTTCATAAAGGAAACAAGCTTGTTTTCCACTGATGCGTGTGGATTTGGAGCAAAATATTGAGAAAACTTTCTTTTTCTCACCAGATCCAGAACTGAAGTCCTGAATCGCAGTCTGCTGAGAAAAGACTGGTCTTTTCTCAGAGACTGAAGTGAGATTTGAAAACTTCTCTTTGTCCATCTTAAAGATGTTTGACTGATGTCCTCTGTACTTGTTGGAGATGTAGCCTACTGTAATCTGTACTGTAACTGTCTAACTGCTCTGTAGATAAAGTGACCTTCTTCTACGGGCGTTCGTGTGCTACTAAATAATTTAATTCTACTTGCTGAAGTAAGACCAAATTCCCCGAATTCACGTTTTCATACGTCATAAAGGATCGAAACAGATCAAGGGTTTTGGCCCCGCCCACATTCTAGAGAAAAAAAAAGGCGTCGCCCAAGCAACCGTTGCTAGGCGCTCTGCAGCGACCGACTCTGAGCCTGGGCTCTGTGGCCTGCTTGTCAAAAAAGGTGGTGGGGTGTGTGTGTGTGTGTGCGTGCGTGCGCGGAAGGCGGCGGGGGGGGGGGGCATTCAGGCTGATGGAAACAAGCTCCAGTTTGCTCAACATTCTCTATTTACAATAATCATGGATGATCTCTGAGGCATCCATTTCCCCTTTAAAACAACACATAGTAGTTTAATCCACAGCTGCACCGCTGTTACGTGTCCCACGGCAGCCTACGATGAGTGATCAGACAGCCATGAAGCACAGAAAAGTCATGTCTTACCACAAGAATGGAAAATTGGGCTACCAAAAAAGAAAAGAAAAGAAAAAGAGGAAATAATGTGGGAAGCAGCTTCTTCTTGACTTCTTTGAGAGAGGTGAGCTGAACGAAGTTTGCGCTGATATATCACTATGGGACAATGCGAAATGCATCACCATGCGTACACACCAAAAGCGATTTTGGCGTCAAAATCGCGCCTGACGCCTATTTGGAGGCTGGGTCACTAAAAGGTCAGACGCTTGATTTCCAGCGTCTTGACGCCCCTGACGTGGCGAGGGATGCCCAGCCAAGGCGCCTCTGGAGGATGTATGTATAAAAAGGCCCTGTGTTGCTTATTTTCTTTTCCAAATAATGCGTCAGTCTGCTATGTAGTGTCTCGGCGCACCCAGCAGAGGGCGCTCTAACCCAGCACACTGATCAAATACCAGAGATTGCCGAAAGGACGCCACGTTGTGTTACAAATATTCCTGCTATTTTTAGCCTGCTGACGTACTGTTCAGTTCCCAGTGGTGTGCCTTCATGACTGAAGTAAGTCCTGTGACTTTGGTGGCCAGAATGAATATTGCATGAATCCGAAATCGGCCGCTAGGTCAGGTTGTTGGTCTGCTAGTATATTTGCAGCACAGCTAAAGCTAAGCTAAGCTAAAACTCCGGTTTGTGTTACTGTGCTTACATTTAAACACATTGGGTGTTTGTTGGTACTGTTAAGTGGCTTTATTTGGCCCATAAGCATGTTAGAGACATGTACAGTCTGTTTATTTCAGTGCAAGCAGTCCTTTATGCTTTATCTTGTGTTATTAAGCATGTAACATAGATACTTTGATTATAGTGTATTTTGTTTCTGTATTACAGAAACCACACTTACTGTACCTCAGTTTACTACTAATCTCCCACTGAAGACAACCAATACATGATGATAAACTATCTTCGCCTCCTCATTGAGTCTCCCCACCACATAATCCTGGAACTCCTCAGGCCTTAAAGCGGTATCCTGGCCGACACTCCAGGGTAGTAACAGCTACAGAGACGTTCTAGCCCTTACAGTCCAATAAACCCCAGCAAATCAGAGCTATCTATTACACACCAAAAGTGAGTGAAGGAGAAGCATCTTTAGATGTAATTGTATTCCTCTTAACATGATACCATCATTAATATGTTTTGACTGTTGTTTTGACCCTTTTGGTAATTGTGTTGAAGACAACAACACTGGACTAGTGGTTTGTAGTTTTGTGAATGTTGGTCTAGAATCATGAGCTTTGGTGATTACTTATGTTTAGGGGTGCACCGATTGATCGGCCAGCCGATCGATCGGCTCCGATTTCCTTAATTTTGGGGGATCGGGAATCGGCCGCTCCATAAATGTAAAACCGATCTTATCTACCAATTGTATTTACTTCCGCTAAAGTCACTTTTGATGGTTTAAGTTTTGTTAGTTTGTCTTGTAGCTTATTTTATTTATTACTTAAACCCTTATTATATGCATTGCAAAATAAGCAAAATATTGTTGTGAACTTTATTTTTAGTAAGAGGCTCAAAGCCAGTTTGAAATGCAACCAGCTGAGCTAGTTTTGTGTTTAATACTGTGAAAAATGAGACTGAAGGAATGGAAATTATATTTTTGTAGTTTGGACAGCAATGCTTGCAACTTTTCATTTATATTTAAGAACAGTAGCTTGTGCAGTTAAAACTAGTTTGCATTGTACTACAGGTATTGTTTGTTAATAAAACAAAATTGGTACATTGAAGATGTTTGCTGTCAATTTTCAAGATAAAATTGGTATCGGCAAAAATCGGTATCGGTGGGTCAGATTTCATAAAGATCGGCGATCGGTGATCGGCCAGAAAACTGCAATCGGTGCACCCCTACTTATGTTTGTAGGTACACTTGTGCAAGTATGAGTATACACATGCAGCATATGAGTTGGGATGGCCTGAATGAGTACATGACTCCCGGCCTGGCTTGTAGTTTGTTAAATGGAAATGATATTCCAATGAAATGTGCTTTTTTTTGTTTGTTTGTTTTTGAACAGATTTTGAAGGAGCTTCTTGTCCTGTCCACATAAAACATGCTTCTAAATCTTCTTATTGATTAAAAGAATTCTGGAAATGGTTGGATTTGGACCTGCAGATGTGGCTCCATCAGCAGCTGTAAAGTTTGTGTAAGCAGGAACAGCAGCCTGCATTGCTGACCTGATCACTTTCCCATTGGACACTGCCAAAGTCCGGCTGCAGGTATATCAAAATTGAACCTTATAGGTACAGCATGTAAGAATTACTGACATCTAGTGGTAAAGATGAGTATTTGAAGGAAAAGATGTTTCTTTCAAAGGACTTCATATTCCAGCACTGTTGTGAATGTATGGTGGCCATGAGTGGCCAAAATTCTCCCAGACATAAAGATGTTTTCATTTGTGAGTGGATCCAGTGGTCTCCAGATGTAGCTATGACTGTACTATGTCTTTATGTCTTTTAGGGTGTTACTCATCCCAAACAGTCTCTAACTTCCATTAAACAAAGCTGATAGAGCGGTTTTAAAGTTCAGAGGGTTCTCACTTTACTCAGATTGTTTTGTCCATTCAGGGACACCGTATATGGCAGCCTCCATATGTGCACCCACAGACTTAGGCCTGGTCCCAATACCCGCACTTCCACCCTTGCGCCCCTAGAATGCGCGCTCACGTTGAGGAAATGAAGTGCGCAGTGTGTCCCAATTCTCCAGTGCTGCTGGAGGGAGGAAGTCCACCACGCCCCCTTTGCACCCTCAATCCACACTTCAGTGAAGTCCGCATCTATGCAGACTTCACCGAAGCATATTGCCTATAATTCATTGCTGCATGTGACGTTTTGAACCATAAAGGCGGAACATGTTCATGTTTGGTGATGAGCTCCTGCCTGTGGTGAAAAAAATGCCATTTCAGATGTCAACATTAAAATATTTCATCTTTATGCTGTAGGTGAAATAATTATAGAAGTTTGTCCTGTTACTTCGAAATATATTAAATAGCTAAATTACTTTTTATTTAAAAACTTTATTTACATAGGTAAGTCCCTGTTGAGACGCAGCGTCTTTAACAAGGGAAATCTGTTACCGAACATAGTTTAGTTTATTATGGATCCCCATTAGTCTTCACCAGTGAAGTCCACTGGTGTCCAGATCAACATAAATTTTGAACATACAATCAACAAAAACACAGGTTAACAAAATTAAAATACAATACTAAGCAAACATTTAAAAGAAAAAAGCGAAAACTAAATAAGTATACAATAATCCCAAAGCATCTAGATTTACAATTAAATTAAGAATAGAATAATTATGTAGCCATACAGTTCTTCCATGAGGCTTACAACTCGTGATTAATACAGGTCTCAGTTCCCTATGTAACTCAAAGAACTTATTCATGTTTTTATGGACATGTGGACATTTATGGACATTCTATGCTAACAATAACAGTCACAGAGCGACAATTTAATCATTATTATACATTTGTTTAGAATGTAACAGTTATTCAACCCTGAATTGGTGAAATTCTACAGCCATCTCACATAAATTAGTTCAGTAATTCATTTATTTATTAATCAAACTTGTGTGGATTTCATAATATATATTTTTCAAGAACAGATGAAATGAACTTTCTTCAGTTATGTTTGAAAATGATGCCTCTTCAGCAGGAACAGAGATGAAGCTGAGTTTGGAAGCAATGACATGAAATGACGTGGTGGTGCAAAATGGAGGAACCATCACTGTCCCAATTCTGCCTTTTTCCCGCACTTGCAACCTGCACACTCCAACCCTTAATGTGCACTTCTGCCAAGTGCACACTTCATACGAGGTTGTAGGGTTTAGGGTGGGTATTGGGACAGGGCCTTATGTAAGTAGACTGGACACGGTACTGTGGAGTCCCAGCAGGCTGACGTCCGACGGCGGCACCATCTTGAAGCGGAAGTTGTAGTGGTATAGTTATTTTCACATCAGACTTAATATTTTTAGACCTGGGTTAAAGTCTCACAAGAAGCATGTTTTTTTCTCCCTCAGATGCCCATCAGAAAGCATATTTATCATTAGACATGACGAATTTTAAGATGCCTGTCAGGTTTATTTGTTATCAATATGATATAAATATTCAGTTTCATGGCCATATATTAAAAGATTAGGCCTATGAAAAAATATAATTTGTTCATAGGATAAGGACACTATCAACTTTACAGGAAAATACAGACCTCAAAATTATTCATACCCTCCAATTAAAGAAAAGGCTAAATTCACAATAGTTATTAAAATAACAAACTAAAGAAAAATAAAGAATTTTGTTAAACAAAATATTGTTTTATTGAATTTCAGTTTCATGGAATTATCGTAATAAAAACCAAACAAATTTTTCACAGACATATTACAGCACCTTGCTCATGAACAGTGGACTAACATACCTGTCAACAGGTGCAGAGGTCTGATTGGACGATACAGAAAACACAAATTTTAGTTCAGGAACCCTATCATGCTGTTTTACTTGTTTTATTTATTTATTCATTTACTTAAATATTTCTGTTTAATTGCAATTTAAAATCAGTGTTGTGATGTTCATAATAAAGGGAAAGTTTAACCTGGAAACGTTTGAGTGGGTCATTCTGACATCCTGCAAATATCCCCAAAAAATCTCTAAGTTTTTGTGACTAGTGTTTATGTTGTGTATATATAACTATCGAATCAAAGATACTTTATTAATCAATTAATCCGTATTCATCCGAGTTTCTTCTATGCTTAAGAAGTTAGGATGAAGTTAATGTTGAAGTTAAGAATAAATTCTCTTCTGTTGGCAGATTCTTCTCTCAATTTTACAATGATACATTATTTAAATGAAAAACAAACAAAACAAAACAACAACAAAACTGTAAGCTGTATAAATGATGAGCAAATGTTTGATTAAAACATAATAGTCATGATCAATGTACAGTAAAGTTTAGATTTACACACACCTGCCACTTTATTAGGTACACCTGTCCAACTGCTCGTTAACGCAAATTTCTACTCATCCAATCACATGGCAGCAACTCAATGCATTTAGGCATGTAGACATGGTCAAGACGATCTGCTGCAGTTCAAACCGAGCATCAGGATGGGGAAGAAAGGTGATTTAAGTGACTTTGAACGTGGCGTGGTTGTTGGTGCCAGACGGGCTGGTCTGAGTTTCTCAGAAACTGCTGATCTACTGGAACTTTCCTGCACAACCATCTCTAGGGTTTACAGAGAATATTCTGAAAAAGAGAAAATATCCAGTAAGCGGCAGTTCTGTGGGCACAAATGCCTTTTTGATGCCAGAGGTCAGAAGAGAATGGCCAGACTGGTTCGAGCTAATAGAAAGACAACAGTAACTCAAATAACCACTCATTATAACCAAAGTATGCAGAAGAGCATCTCTGAATGCACAACATATCCAACCTGGAAGCAGATGGGCTGCAGCAGCAGAAGACCACACCGGGTGCCTTTATGACCACAGTGTAGCATCCTCTGATGGCTACCTCAAACAGGATAACGTGCCATGTTATAAAGCGTGAATCATCTCAGACTGTTTTTTAAACATGACAATGAGTTCATTGTACTCAAATGGCCTCCACAGTCACCAGATCTCAGTCCAATATAGCACCTTTGGGATGTGGTGGAACGGGAGGTTCTCATCATGGATGTGCAGCCGACAAATCTGCAGCCACTGCGTGATGCTGTCATGTCAATATGGAGCAAAATCTCTGAGGAACGTTTCCACCACCTTGTTGAATCTATGCCACGAAGGATGAAGGGAGTTCTGAAGGAAAAAGGGGTCCAACCCGGTACTAGCAAGGTGTACCTAATAAAGTGGCCGGGGAGTGTAGTTCAAGCTAGTCTAAGCTTGGACGGCTAAAAAATGTTCATTTTTAGACCAGTTGTAGAAAGATTTTAGCCTAGAGGTGTAAGGACCATTAGACGTCTATCAGATGTCTTTTAGACCAAAAAATCCTCAGTGAGGTTTTCATCTCGGTAACACATAAATGTGTTATTTTGACACAAAGATGTGTTAAAGTGTGTATTCATGTTCCTTTTTAAGTGGTAAAAATGTGCATATTCAGACATGAGACACAAAAATGCACGTTTGTTATAAATTTATAACTCATCACAGTTTACCTCTTTATTGAATACATGAGAAAATAAATATGCTTTTAGCACATTTACAGGCAGTAAATGCATGTTTTCAGAGTTGATTTGTGTTTTATAAGCCACTGTCAGACTTGCATTGCAGAACATGAGCGGTAAAGTCCATCTTCTTAAACCAGACTTGTCTTTAGTTGCAAACATGTTGCTTCCTCGTGCACTCACGTCTCGGCCACGTTCAGACATCAGGAAATGTTCCGGATAATTCAACACAGCCACATTCCCTTCAACCCTGTCCGCAACATTTTCTTGTGCCTTCAACCAAAACGACGTGCCACAATATTTCTGCTCTTTTGACATGGGAGCTAGCCGGTACATGTCCACTACATTTCCAAGGTAAAAGAGCGGGACGCATGTCTGAATGCAAACAGTACAAAAGACAAAGTCTGCACTATTACCGCTTTCCAGAGCAAGTCTGAACGAGGCTTAGGTGGACCTTTGCTAGGCCACTCCAGCTTTTTGGAGGACCGCCTTTTGTGGGCCACCAAGCACACTGCTTTTCTGTCGGGGGATGCTCCCCTAGCCTTTTGTCCTCCCAGACTCACCCACAAGGCAGTGGGGCAGTGATTGGGTGATGCAGGGCGTGTCCACACAGTGGACCTGCACATCACACCTCTGGGGACCACTGCAACTCCGAGATCCCCCGTCGATTTGCCTGGGCTTGCAAAACACCCAGTTACCGTGTGTGGCCGCGTGGAGGCCCGATAGGAGTCTTGGTGATGGAGAGGCTCTATACTGGCAGGAGAAGGTTTCTCCGTTCACCACGAGGGCGAGCCAGCGGCAGCAAGCTGTAGCAAGACAGTTACAAGCAGATGGTGACTAGCATGCAACTTGTCTCTGGTTACTGCACGACTGCACTAGACGCATCACAGCACCCTGCATGCAAAGCACACAGACACACACCCCCCCACCCCCCTCCCCCCCAACTAACAACTAGAAAAACTACTAACTAATAACAAAAACTACTATCAACAAAAATAACTAATAAAAGAAAAAAATAATTCTAACAATTAGAATAACTATTACTAAATAATAGCAAAACTATCAATAATAACAATTATAATAATAATAATAATTGTTACAACTAGCAAAACTACAACTACTAACTAATAAGAAAAACTACTACCAACATTAATAACTAATAACAAAAAAACCCAATTCTAATTAGAATAATTACTATTAACTAATAACAAAAAAAACTACTATTAGTAATAACTAAGAACAAAAAATAATACTAACAATTAAAATAACAAAAAACAAAAACAAAACCACTATCAATAATAATAATAATAATGGTAAAATTAATAATGTGACCTTCCTGGAGATTTTAAACTTCAATCTGGTTGTGTAAAATCAATCAGTTTAGGTAAAGTCTCAGCAACATCGTTCTGATTCTGTTCACTGTCCATATTTTCATTAACAACACTTTCTTCGATTTCAGTGACCTGAATATGAGTGCACTCAACCCCATACTCTAAGTATGATTCTGATGTCTGAGTTTCTCTGTCTTTGGTGGTCTTGGTTGTGAATTTCACCAACCTGTGTTTTTGAACCTTCTCTGTTTCTGGATAATACACCAGAAGAGCTGCGCTGTTTTTATCGTAGCCAATAAAAACACCTTGCTCACATCTGGAGTCAAGCTCCAGAGTAGCACCGGTTTCTTCCATAAGCTGCTGTTTGCATTGCATAGTTTCACAACCTATCCAGTAACTTGTTCTCTACAGTATAAGTAGGCATCTACTCATGTCAGAGAGTGTTTGCCAACCTCTCTCTGCTGTGCCATTTTGGTGTGGTGAATCGGGTGCAGACGTTTATGTCTGATCCTATTCAGTGTTTGGAAGTCTCTGCTGGTAAACTCTGTTCCATTATCTGAACGAATACATTTAACTTCTCCATTAGGTGCCACATCAGCTAGGAATTTTTCAGTAGCTAGTACTGTGTCACTTTTTGACTTTAGAAAATACACAAATGTAGTGCCTGAATAGTCATCAATAAAGGACTGTGCGTATCTGTGTCCTTCCATGCTTGGTGTCGGCATAGGGCCTGTTAAATCGGTGTGGACTAGTTCTAAGGATTTCTCAGATCTTGCATCTGGCTCCCTGTTTCTCGTTTCTGTGAATTTTCCCCGGGTGCAAATCTCACGAGCTGATTTGGCTTCCCTGAACCCCCTTTTATCTCCATTCCTTTCACAACACCTAGTAACTTTTGTACATCTTCGTAGTTACAAGGTACTAGGTTTGTAAATCATGACATACTTTACACTAATCATCAGTACTCACTTACAGAGTTGATTTTCACTCTCATGAATGTCAAACCTGCTGCCATCTTTGGTAATCATGGTGCTGTCCCCTCTCTTGAAGGTGATTGTTGCTCCTCCATTTGCTGCTCTCGCCACTGAGAAGATGTTATGTGGATATGACGGCATGTAGAGTGCATCTCGTAGTTGCGCTCTCTGCTGGTGTCCATCGTTGTCTAGTAGGTAGATCACCACCGTACCTCTTTCTTTTGCCATTCCGCTGCACTTGGTCCCATCTGCCAGCTCCACTGAGTGGGTCTCAGCCAGGAACGAGTCGTCGAAGCTTTCAAATTTTCCAATCATTCACAATGTGGGATGAGGCTCCTGCATCTACCATGATGCCGTTCATCTTCACGTCGTTTGGAGGTATTTCATTCTTTCTGTGTTCTGCCTTGAAAAGATGATCTTGACTGACTTCTTGTTTATTGGTAACTTTTCTTTCTCCGTCTTGTTTCTCCTTTTTCTTTCACAGGGATTTTTGGTGAGAGTTGCTTTTACAAAAACTGCACCAGACTTTTCTAAAGCAGTTTCTTGCTTTGTGTCCTTTTATTCCACATTTGTAGCATGTCACATTGGCATCTTCACTTTTATTGAAGGTCGTCTTGGTCTTGGTGAAGCTTTGCTTCTGTCTTGCATGCATTTTCATCACATTGTCAGTAGACTGTGCTCTGTTCATTTTCTCTGACTCTTCATAGACTTGAAGTCTTCCTGCATCTCGTAGGGCTGTAATTATGTTCTCCGCCCTGATTATGTTGTCTGTCACACTCATTTTCTTTCATGCATAGTTTAGTTAACGATGTATACATGTTTATAATTCTTGGCTTGCTTTTTCCAGAATAATGTTCTTTCAACATCTCAAGGGCTTTTCTGCCATTATCAGCAGTGTTATGTCTGATTAATGACAAACTTTTATCATCGATCAGCCTTATTAGCTCAGCAGTTAGGATTCTTTCGGTTATCTTCGACTAATTGTTAGTCAGTTGCATTCAGGTGCGTGTAAATCAATGTCTTTTAGCTTCAGAGTGTACATGACCAAGAAATTTTGTCTCCCATAGGTCATACTTATCTTCTGATCCGTCAAAGAAAAGCTATGGTGCCAGGATTCCTGTTGTTCCTCTCACCATTTTGTTTAGGCGCTAGCTTTTCACCGTAGCTTTTAAACTGTACTTCTCGAGTTGATTTCAGTCCATTATCCGTAGTACGTTGCATTAAAATGTCCCATTTGTTAATGCTTACTTACATCCAAGCTGGTCCACAAGTTGTAGAAGCTCTGCGTTTCTTTCCTTTTCCTATTTCTTCCACCAAAACTTGTGTCCAACGCTTCACTGGGCCCATAACCTGTTCAGATAAGTTCTTGTAACGCAGCTCACTTCTTCTTCAGACGTGGTAGATGATAAGTAAAGCTTCGGGAACATTTTATCTTTAGCCTTCTCTCTTGGCATATTTATCTAACTTTCAAATAAAGAACAGAACGTGTACCGGCTCTGTTCATCTGGCGTCTTCATCTTTTCGCTCACATCACACAGAACGCAGTGCAGTGACATCACCAACAGGTGACGGATACAATACAACTAACGGTGAGTTTCACAATAAGTAAGAGTAAGAGCGCCATAATAACATTTCATTATTAAACACTTCAAAACCCAGTTGCCATGTGTGGCCGCGTGGAGGCCGAGCATGCCAGTGGCAGCAAAGCCCACAGACCCCCCCACCCCAACTAACAACTAGAAAAACAGTAACTAATAACAAAAACTACTATCAACAATAATAACTAATAACAGAAAAAAATTCTAACAATTAGAATAACTACTACTATATAATAACAAATAATAATAATAATGATAATAATAAAAAATAGTAACAACTAGCAAAAGTACAACTACTAACAAAAAACTATCAACAATAACTAACAACAGAAAAAAGTAATTCTAACTATTAGAATAACTACTACTAAATAACAACAAAACTACTTTCAATAATAACAACTAATAATAATAATAATAATGAAAAATGAAAAAAAGAATAATAATAGTAAAAACCTGCAAAACTACAGCTACTAAATAATAACAAAACCTATCAACAATAAGAACTACTAACAAAAAAAAATTCTAACAATTAGAATAACTACTACTAACTAATAACAAAAAAACTACTATTAATAATAACTAAGAACAAAAAAATTACTAACAATTCAAATAACAACAAACAACAACAGCAACAAAACTACTATCAATAATAATAATAATAATAATAGTAATAATTTGACCTTCCTGGAGATTTTAAACTTCCATCCACTGAAAGCTTTCTTCATAACTGTCCAGACTCTGCAGAGTCAGGCTAGAAGTCATCTGTGCTATGTGATCAGGACTGAAGAAGGTCTCCACTGGAGTGACCTCTGCCGTCTGATCTGGATCTTCTCTCTTAGTCGACTCCGTCTGTTCACAACACGTTTCTTCACAGAAACACATTCTTCGTCCACTTTGCTGCAGGGATTTGCTTTGAACTTCTGCAGAATCTTGATTTTTCTCTCCACATCCAGAACCTTTGATCTGACAGCTCACATCATCCATTGTGGAGAGATCCAGAATCTCTAAGGAGTCTAAGGACTCTCCATCAGAGTCCAGAGGGTCGAACAGCGGTCTGACCTTGATCAAATTACGGGGATGGCTGGATGTGATGGTTGTCTTTTGTTCTGGGATGT
>JALJCO010003206.1:42500-180008 GCA_023101725.1 Atherinomorus stipes
TTACTCTTGAAAAAGAGATTTATCTCAATGAGGTTCTTATCTGGTTAAATAAGGGAAAGTGAAAAATGTTGAGTCATCATATCAGAGATGATGACATATCAGGGGGAATAGTACAAGCTACATGTTTTTCTACCAGACAGTCCTCCTGAATATTAGGCTACTGACTACAATTTGCTCAGTCATACTATTAAATACTAACATATAGGTGCATGAACGCCATCTCTGTGCAGCTCTGACAGATTAAAACAATGCTGCTCAAAAACAAGCAGTTTTTGCTAATCTCTGCTAATAATGGAGTTTCAGATCCATTTTCCAATTTTTAAATGCTGCAAGCTTGCTTTCATCTCAAGCTGCACAGTGAGCCGCCCACACTCACGTTCCTGCACAGCGTTGTTATCCAAATGGATCATATTGTTGCAGACTTGCTTTCACATCTCCACCTTTCCTTCTGCTGCTCCAGCAGGGCAATTAGATGTGTTCACAGATGAGCATTTATTATTCATGACACCTCGAAACACACGTCCGTCATCGCTGAGGCACCCAGGCAGGAGGCTGTTGGTGGTTTTGGATGTTTAATGACGACGATCACGCAGCATCTCAAAGCGAGATTCACCCTTTTCCAATATAATGACTGTAATCAAGACATAAAAGCATGGGAACATTCAGATCGTGCTTTATTAAAATCACTAGTAATGATATCGTCCTTCAGAGCTGAAATGAGCACAGTGCCCCCCCTTTACCACTGATGATGAGACTCGAAATGCAGACATGATATGGCAACATAAGGACACTCGGTGACAAACATGTTAAGCACACTGTGGTATGGCTTTTTCAGATTACATTCACCTTTTTGCATTAGCTGGACATTAGTTAAAAAAAAAACAAAACTTAACGTGACACATGCTGCAACGACATTCACAAAGCTTGAATTGCACCAAACTGAAGATGGAATGGAGTTAAAAATGTCAGGTTGTTGATAAAAAGCCTTGTTCAGCCTTGATCCCACAACAAAACTCTGACCGTGCACTCATCTTTTAGTCGTTTTACTGGCTGAAAAGACACAAAAGAAATAAAATCGATCTAAAAACTCTGGGTGTGCAGAGCATAATCTTTCTCTTTTTTTGTCCCAAAAACATCAAATACACAACAGGGGGATTGTTCAAAGCACATACCCAGTTAAACTTTATTAAATAAAGGATAAACTGACCTAAATCTGACTCAAGCTTTTGCATCTAATGGTACAAGAAATAAATTATTTTTTCATAATCCAAGAGCTTTAAAAACAAAACATCAGTCAGTTCATTTTAATGACAAAACTGAAACATCAAGTGATCACTCTGGCACAAGACTGTCTCATGCTGACACCACAACACTCTTACGCAACTTACATGTACATTTAGGTTAAGTAGCTTTAAAATCTGTCTGGTCCATGTGAGTGATTTCTATGGAAATGGGCACCAGCAGCGAGAATTTGGAGGCGTTACCACACAGAACTTGTGGATTTAACTTCCGATTGTGAGGATATCTTCTGCATTCACTTACTGTAGAAGTCTACTCAGTTAAAAATTCATTATTGTCTTGTTTATTTGAAACAAAGGGGACATTCATCCATATTTTTTTTGCTTTTTTTGCAGGAATGTGAGCTAAAATCCTTGCATAAACATAAAAAGGACTCATTTCAGGCTGATTTGGACAGATGGAAGATGGTTTTCAAAGGGAGAGGCTTGTCACAAAACCAGCTGTAACGAGCCTGTGCGGCGCTAATAGTTTTTCCACGGGCAGACGTCTGTTCTTGACAGGCAGAAAATGTCAGCATACGCGGGTTTGTTACAGTGATGGTGGAAAAAAACATGTTTACGTAAAGTTTGGATGATATGAAAGCGCGCAAATTGCTCAGTGACTGGGAGGTGTTAACACCGAGCAGAGACTGAACCTGTTAGCAAGCTGGCTGAAGTCAAACAGCACACACAAGCGTTGCCGATGGAGTCGGAGAGATGCAAATATGTGCATGTGTTGAGGAGACTCAACTTCAAACATGCCAGTGAAATTGGCATATTTTTTGTTTTCTTTCCATAGAAATGAAAAGCAGATATTTAAAGGAGAACAAGCAGGAGCCAGCATTCTTCAGCTCTGTGATGTGTATGTGTGTGAGAGAATGTCAACAAACTTGGGATCAAATACACATAAGTAGACTCGTCAAAGACATTCAGAGCTCAGTCTGCTTCATTTCTCCCTGCAAACAGAGGAAAGAGCAATAATAAACACAGATAAAACAATAACCAGTGCAGTGAGTTTGACCTTATCAAGATCACTTTTGGTCCAAAAGAAAGAAAGAAAAAAGTGTCATGGATGATTTCTGCTAAAATGTGCGTAAGAATCCTCCTCATCCTCCTCCCAGTGTGATATTAGATTTTGTATAAAACGCTGGTGGTGTAATTGAAACTAAAACAAGGTGCAGCTGCACTGCTGCTGTTGGGAGGCTGCAGGTACTGCTGGGTGATGAGCTGGCTTAGGTAGACCAGTATCTGGCTGTCCTCCTCATCCAGCCCCAGCTGCTCCTGCAGGAAGCAGCGGCGTCTGCCATCGACCACTTCAAGCCCTTCTGTGGAGCTGACCGGCAGGTGGAGGTGGTGGGTGAAGGTGAGTAAGAAGGCCTTGGCTGCCAGGCGACAGAGCATGCTCTGCAAGTGAAGAAAGTAGGTGGAGCCGCGGCGGATGTAGGTGCGATGGTCGGCTACGTTGGCGAGGAGGTGGCCACGATAAGGCGGGCAGCGCAAAGTCTTCTGGTCGGCGTCTAGGATGGAGATGTAGCGGCTGTAGCGAGACAGCGAGTAAAGCATGCTGGAGCCCACGGGAGATGCAACTCTGTGGAAAAACGGAGAAACACTTTTTAACTAATATTAAAGACAAAAACACTTAATGACTCATAGGGCTGTGCGATATACTGATATGATATTGTGATTTGATATTTACATGAGAGAGATATGATATTTACACATATTATATCCCCTCCTTGGGCTGCCACCTTATCGTGGTGGAGGGGTTTGCGTGTTCTGAGGATCCTAGGGGCTATGTTGTCTGGGGCTAAATTATGCCCCTGGCAGGGGTCACCCATGGCAAACAGGTTACTAGGGGAGGGACCAGACAAAGCGCAGCCCAAACACCCCCTAATGGAGAGAACAAGCAATGGAGCTACGTGTCCCTCGCCCGGACGCGGGTCACCGGGAGCCCCCTCTGGAGCCAGGCCCGGGAGGTGGGGCACGGAGGCGAGCGCCTGGTGGCCGGGCCTTCGCCCATGGGGCCCGGTCGGGCTCAGCCCGAAATGGAGACATGGGCCCCCCCTCCCGCGGACCCACCACCCGCGGGAGGGGCCATAGGGGTCGGGTGCATTGTGAGTTGGGCGGCGGCCGAGGGCGGGGGAGACCCTGGCGGTCCGACCCCCGGCTGCAGAAGCTAGCTCTAGGGACGTGGAACGTCACCTCTCTGGTTGGAAAGGAGCCCGAGCTGGTGTGCGAGGTCGAGCGGTTCCGACTAGATATAGTTGGACTCACCTCGACGCACGGCTCGGGCTCTGGGAACACCATCCTCGAGAGGGGCTGGACCTTGTTCCACTCTGGAGTTGCTCCCGGTGAGAGGCGCCGAGCGGGTGTGGGCATACTCATTGCCCCCCGGCTCGCTGCCTCTGCGTTGGGGTTCACCCCGGTGGACGAAAGGGTAGCCTCCCTCCGCCTTCGGGTGGGGGGGACGGGTCCTGACTGTTGTCTGTGCCTATGCACCGAACAGCAGTTCAGAGTACCCACCCTTTCTGGAGTCCTTGGACGGCGTGTTGGAAAGCGCGCCCTCCGGGGACTCCATCGTTCTGCTGGGGGACTTCAACGCTCACGTGGGCAACGACAGTGAGACCTGGAGGGGCGTGATCGGGAGGAACGGCCCCCCTGATCTGAACCCGAGTGGTGTTTTGTTGTTGGACTTCTGTGCTCGTCATGGATTGTCCATAACGAACACCATGTTCAGGCATAAGAGTGTCCACGTTTACACCTGGCATCAGGACACCTTGGGCCGCAGTTCCATGATCGACTTCGTAGTCGTGTCGTCGGACCTGCGGCCCCTTGTCCTGGACACTCGGGTGAAGAGAGGGGCGGAGCTGTCCACTGATCACCACTTGGTGGTGAGTGGGCTCAGATGGTGGGGGAGGTTGCCGGTCAGACCTGGCAGGCCCAAACGTGTCGTGAGGGTCTGCTGGGAACGTCTGGCTGAGTCCCCCTGTCAGGGAGAGCTTTAACTCCCACCTCCGGGAGAGCTTCACCCATGTTCCGAGGGAGGTGGGGGGACATTGAGTCGGAGTGGGCTATGTTCCGCACCTCTATTGCTGAGGCCGCTAGTCGGAGCTGTGGCCGCAAGGTTGTCGGTGCCTGTCGTGGCGGTAATCCCCGAACCCGCTGGTGGACACCAGCGGTGAGGGATGCCGTCAAGCTGAAGAAGGAGTCCTACCGGGCCTTCCTGGCCTGTGGGACTCCGGAGGCAGCTGACAGGTATCGGCGGGCCAAGCGGAGCGCGGCTCTGGCGGTCGCTGAGGCAAAAACTCGGGCATGGGAGGAGTTCGGTGAGGCCATGGAGAACGACTTCCGGACGGCTTCGAGGCGTTTCTGGTCCACCATACGGCGACTCAGGAGGGGGAAGCAGTGCACCATCAACACTGTGTACAGTGGGGATGGTGGGCTGCTGACCGCGACTCGGGACGTCGTGGGCCGGTGGAGGGAATACTTTGAAGACCTCCTCAATCCCACCAACACGTCTTCCGAGGAGGAAGCAGAGTTTGGGGACTCAGGGGTGGACTCTTCTGTCACTGAGGCTGAGGTCGCCGAGGTGGTCAAAAAGCTCCTCGGTGGCCGGGCCCCGGGGGTAGATGAGATCCGCCCGGAGTTTCTTAAGGCTCTGGATGCTGTGGGGCTGTCTTGGTTGACGCGCCTTTGCAGCATTGCGTGGACATCGGGGGCAGTGCCTCTGGACTGGCAGACTGGGGTGGTGGTCCCCCTCTTCAAAAAGGGGGATCGGAGGGTGTGTTCCAACTTCAGGGGGATCACACTTCTCAGCCTCCCTGGTAAAGTCTATTCGGGGGTACTGGAGAGGAGGATCCGTCGGATAGTCGAACCTCGGATTGAGGAGGAGCAGTGTGGTTTTCGTCCTGGTCGTGGAACAGTGGACCAGCTCTACACTCTCTTCAGGGTCCTGGAGGGGGCGTGGGAGTTCGCCCAACCAGTCTACATGTGCTTTGTGGACTTGGAGAAGGCGTTCGATCGTGTCCCCCGGGGATTCCTGTGGGGGGTGCTCCGGGAGTACGGGGTGCCGGACCCCCTTATTCGAGCTGTTCGGTCCCTGTACGACCGGTGCCAGAGCTTGGTCCGCATTTCCGGCTGTAGGTCGAATCCATTCCCGGTGAGAGTTGGACTCCGCCAAGGCTGCCCTTTGTCACCGATCCTGTTCATAACCTTTATGGACAGGATTTCTAGGCGCAGCCGAGGTGTTGAGGGGATCCGGTTTGGTGGCCTCAGGATCAGGTCTCTGCTGTTTGCAGATGATGTGGTTCTGTTGGCGTCATCGGGCCGTGATCTCCAGCTCTTGCTAGGGCGATTTGCGGCCGAGTGTGAAGCGGCCGGGATGAGAATCAGCACCTCCAAATCCGAGACCATGGTCCTCGCCCGGAAAAGGGTGGAGTGTCCTCTCCGGGTCGGGGAGTGAGGTCCTGCCCCAGGTGGAGGAGTTCAAGTATCTCGGGATCTTGTTCACGAGTGAGGGAAGGATGGAGCGGGAGGTGGACAGACGGATCGGTGCGGCGTCTGCAGTGATGCGGACGTTGCATCGGTCCGTCGTGGTGAAGAAGGAGCTGAGCCAGAAGGCGAAGCTCTCGATTTACCGGTCCATCTACGTTCCCACCCTCACCTATGGCCATGAGCTGTGGGTCATGACCGAAAGAACGAGATCGCGGGTACAAGCGGCCGAAATGAGTTTCCTCCGCAGGGTGGCCGGGCTCTCCCTTAGAGATAGGGTGAGAAGCTCGGTCATCCGGGAGGGACTCAGAGTAGAGCCGCTGCTCCTTCGTATAGAGAGGAGCCAGATGAGGTGGCTCGGGCATCTGATTAGGATGCCTCCTGGACGCCTTCCTGGAGAGGTGTTCCGGGCACTTCCCACCGGGACCAGACCCCGGGGTAGGCCCAGGACACGCTGGAGGGACTACGTCTCCCGGCTGGCCTGGGAGCGCCTCGGGATCCCCCCGGATGAGCTGGCGGCTGTGGCCGGGGAGAGGGAAGTCTGGGCCTCCCTGCTTAGGCAGCTGCCCCCGCGACCCGACCCCGGATAAGCGGAAGAAGACGGTACGGTACGGTACGGTACATATTATATCACAGCATTAGTTGTGCAAATTTTTTTTCTTTATTTTTTTCGTAATGACCCGGCTGAACCTCGACTGACTGCAAAGGGGTCACCTGATTATTTAATAAGGGTGGAAAAAAATATTGATGCACTGAAATATCGCGATATTTTCATATATTGGCACCTTATCTATATTTAAAAATGCGGTATCGATCTATTTTACTAATGAAATCTCGCGAATCTTTTGTTACGAAATCTCATGAGTTTTTACAAAATTTTGTAATAGAACGATGAAATCTCGCTGTATTTCGTGAAATCTCATGAGACTTTGTAACAAGACGATGTCTTGCAAGATTTCATTGGTAAAATAGATCAATACCTCGTTTTTAAATATAGATATGGTATCGGCATATGAAAATAGCATGATGTTTCAGTGTATCATTATTTTTCCCACCCCTATTATTTAAACTGTCTGAAAGACAATCCTCCCAAAGACTTTTACAAAGAAATCATAAAAAAAACAGCCAACTATCTTTAATTACTTTGATTTAACAAACATTTCTAACCAGTGTTTTGTCAGTTTCATCACTGCAGTGGAGCGATACATGTTTCAATCTAAAAAACAGGTGTTTGATATGAAATGAAACTTTCAGACAAATTAGGGTAAAAATACCAGCATATATCGTATATCGTCATCTAAAATAAATATATCGTAATATGATATTTGGTCCACATCGCCCAGCCCTAATGACTCATCCATCCCCTTCAGTAATTGAGTAGTAATTTTAATGCTAGAATAAAACATGACATTTCTTTTTAACAAAAGCTGTTGTTCCCTCACCTAGATATATTTTATATATTTTTTAAAGATATTTTTAGTGTTTTTATTTTTTTTTTATTTTCTAATAAAGTTTTTTTACTTCTATATTCTTCTTTTATACCTGTAGCCCTTTGAGATCCCACAATGTAAAGGGGATTATAAACTCGAATTATATTACTATTATTATTATTATTATCAATTATAAATGTTTTCTAACATTTTAATGTTTTCAAGTTGTTTTGATTTGGGCTTTACTATAAAGAGCTGCTTATCAGTTTAAATGTAAAACTCTATTTACCACTAATCCCTGGAAAAGTTATTATTTTTAGGATACTTCACTCGAACTATTCCATCAGAAACAAGACACAATCATTTTAAGATGATGAATAAAAGTCTGTTTACCTTGGAAAATAACTGGGTATTGGAAAAGAAATTATCAGTCACCAGGTTGCTAACATGATAGTAATTTACAATAAATAAGTGTAAAACAAATTTTTCTAAATTATCAATTTATCATTAACGTCTGACTTTAGTTGACTGTTGACTGCCATTGCACTGCTTATTTTGATGTTTTATTTTTATATCAAATTTTTAATTTCCAATTATATATTTTTTTCTAAGTAACGCATTTCCTTTTTTTGTACATAAGATACCTTTATTCTACTTTTATTACTTAATTTTTTTTTTTTTTTGTTATACTTGTATGATCCCCGAGGGTAAATTAGGGCTCTGCATTTCACCCATCTATGTACTGAGAGTATCAGAGAGCAGTGGGCTGCTACTTAAAGCGCCCGGGGAGCAGTTGGTGGGGGGTTAAGGACCTTGCTCAGGGGTCCACAGTGGTCTACCCAGGAGTCGTGTCGGGGGATCGAACCCGGGTCATCCGCGCCCAAGCCCACGACGCTACCACTGGGCTATCCACTCCCCAATTTGGCATCTACCCTATTTTTGCACATTTACAACTTTCTGCTTCTGAGCCTCATCTTAATAATCATTTGGATAAAATACATAAAATTCCAAAAATGATGTATAGAGATGTATATTTAATAAATTTTGAATATAAAATAAGTAATCTTGAATTAAGGATTTCCTAATTGATTGAATTAAAAAAAAAAATATGTACAGTTGTGTGAAAAGTGTTTGCCCCCTTCCTGATTTCTTATTTTTTTGCATGTTTGTCACACTTATTTGTTTCAGATCATGAAGCAAATTTAAATATTAGACAAAGATAACACAAACACCAAATGCAAAGTAGGATTTTTATTTTTATTTTTAAGTGGGGAAAACTCGAAACCTACATGGCCCTGTGTGAAAAAGTGATTGCCCCCTAAACCTAATGACTGGTTGGGCCACCCTTAGGAGCAACAACTGCAATCAAGCGTTTGTGATAACTGACAATGAGTCTTCTACAGCGCTGTGGAGGAATTTTGGCCCACTCATCTTTGCAGAATTGTTGTAATTCAGCCACATTGGAGGATTTTCCACCATGAACCGCCTTTTTAAGGTCATGCCACAACATCTCAATCAGAATTAGGTCGGGACTTCGAAGACTTTGGAGTGGCCTAGTCATTTAGTTTTTCTTAAGCCATTCAGAGGTGGACTTGCTGGTGTGTTTTGGATCATTGTCCTGCTGCAGAACCCAAGTGTGCTTCAGCTTGAGGTCACCAACAGATGGCCGGACATTCTCCTTCAGGATTTTTTGGTAGACAGCAGAATTCATGGTTCCATTTACCACAGCAACTCTTCCAGGTCCTTAAGCAGCAAAACAGCCCCAGACCATCACACTACCACTACCTTATTTTACTGTTGGTATGATGTTCCTTTTCTGAAATGCGGTGTTACTTTGGCATGTTGTTCTGGGGTCTTTTGTGACCTTGCAACCAGTTAATAGGTTTAGGGGGCAATCACTTTTTCACACAGGGCCATGAAGGTTTGGATTCCCCCTATAAAAACCTTCATTTAAAAACAAACATTTATAAATTTGAAAAAAAAAAATATTTTAAAAATTTGTTTGATGATCTAAAGCATATAAGTGTGACAAGCAAAAAATAAGACTTCAGGAAGGGGGCAAACACTCTTTCACACAACTGTAATGGCATGAAAAAAAAAAAGTAAAATAAACTTTTTTTTGGTAAAATAAATTACTACATTTATTTATTATCATATTTATAGAAAATTGAGGCTTCAGGAATTGATCCTGGATGAGTCAGGGTACTTTGGGGAAAGCAGTGAAATGTGTAAGTACTTTCAATTAGCCTCCATTCAGACTGCTGTTACTGGAAAAGAAGACAAACAGTGCTCTACCGTAAGTGACGCCTTTGCTGGCATTTCCACAAGATCATACACCGTTCCCTTATTGGTGATTCATGTTGAAGCATGAACTTAAAGGAATAGTTCACCCACAGAATGATGTAACTTTATTTTCCACTTACCCTCATAGTGAGCAAGACTCTGGAGCCCTTTTTTAATATGTCAAATGCAGCCGGAGATCAGGGCGACTTCTCGTTTCCCCAAACTTTCATATAATGGAGTTCGCCAGGGTCCGAGCCAAAAAGATCCATAAAAGTCCACAAAAACTTGTCAATATTCCTCCATACTGCTCGTCCAATGTAAACCAAGTGTTCTGAGTCGGTAGCGACCATAATTTACTCGAAAAAAACTTCATTTAGTATATTTTTAGAGCCTAAACAATACTATATCGCATGTCTAGCAAGCATGCCGATGCACGTTCACAAAACTGCGGCAGCCACGGCAGACGAGATCGCGCGTTCTCCTTTTTTTTCTTTCTTTCTTTTAAATCAATATCCAACCCCTCCTGTGTTTCTCCCAATTTGTCTAGAGCTTTGGCGCTCTCGCCACAATGTAAACAGTGAATTTCTTCTTCTACGCTTGCATTATCGGCAGAGTAGGCTCTGAACGCAGAGGCTTCCGTAGTTTTGTGACCGCGCATGTGCGTGCTTCGTGGAAGTAAACAAAACTTCTTTTTAGGCTCTAAAAATATAGTAAATGACATTGTTTCGAGTAAATTCTGGACACTAACCACTCAGGACACTTGGACGAGCAGTATGGAGGAACATTGACAAGTTTTTGTGGACTTTTATGGATTTTTGGCTCAAACCCTGGCGAACTCCATTATATGAAAGTTTGGGGAAACAAGAAGTCCTCCTGATCTCCGGCTGCATTTGACATATTAAAAAAGTGCTCCAGAGTCTTGCTCACCATGAGGGTAAGTGGAAAATAAAGTTAAATCATTCTGTGGGTCAACTTTTCCTTTAACAGGCAGCAGCACTTATAAAACCACCTTTAATTATACGCCAGAGGTGTAAACATTCTATTAATTTCTGTTTAATGTACATGGTGATTTTAGACCGATAAAGTAAGTGCAAATTAAATCCATGAACTCTGTTCTGTCTGTGGAGTTCACAGCTGATGCACATACACTTACCCATAATGCAACAAAGTCTGCACCCACAAGTCAGGCCTTCTCCAATCATTTTCGTGCTTAATAACTTAAAACTCCTGAATGAGCTCAACAGTTTATTATCATTATTATTACCATTATTATCACCACTGTAATGTACTGTAACGTGCTAGTACCACCATACCTTAATTATTAAACATATCTAAATCATTAAAATGTATTATTTTAGTCTTTTTTGCCTCATTTTACCTTTATTTATGCGATGCCTGAGGATTATGCGTGTGTCATTTATTATTTGTATCATTTCCTTACCCTTTTCTGGAACAGATTCTCTCAATCAGTTGCTTCTCTCTATATCTCAGTTTTGCTTTCTCCGCTCTCTTCTGTATGTTAGTATAACCAAGGGCTACTCAGTTTGATCCTACGAGGGCTGCAATCCAGCAGGTTTTCCACGTCTCCCTGCTTCCACCCGACTCAAATTTAATCCATCTAATAGCCTAGGGGTCTGCAACCTTTACAACCCAAATGGCCATTTTTCAAATCGACCCAGGTAAATAAAAGTTGTCTAGAGCCACAAATGCGCCATGACCTTTTCAAAAAAGGCAACTCATCATTTTTGATAAATACTTACTGTGGAAAATTTGCTGTCAATTTGAGGGAATCACTTTAATTTCTTTATTTAGGTTTTGAAATTAGAAGAAAAAATGCAAAAGCATGATAAGATACATTTTCTCCAACCACAGTTTCTCCAGTGGGACTTAAATGTGTAAGAAAAAAGGTTAAATAAACAAATAAAAATGTTATTTGAGGGAAATAAAGTGGAAAACCCCTAATTTCCAAGCTAATGACGAGAAATAGATTTAAAAAAATATGTTACTGGTACTTATTGTGTCATTTTGCTGTGAAAATTCTATACAATTTTTCCATGAAAAAACTGCCAAAACTTGCAAATGCTATTATGTATATACTGCTATTCAAAAGGTCATTGAGAGCCATTGAGGTGGGCCCAAAGAGCCACTTGCAGCTCTGGAGGTTGCAGACCCCCTGCAATAGCCAATCAAGCTCTGCACATCAACTTGTGCTGGAGCAGGGAGACGTTGAAAACCTGCTGGATTGTGGCCTTCATAGCAGCCCTGGTATAACCCATTATGTTTCTCCACCCTGTGTTCTTTTTTGTCGATTTGTAAGTCCTTATTTGAATGGTTTCAAGTATGGGGGAGTATTTATGTGCTTTAGTTTTTAAAAGTTCAAATCCACACAATAAACAAATGTTGAGCAGCTGGAATTCTGCATAGAGGTCCATATAGACATGTTTGCAGGCAGTCAATATGCTGTTTAACAATACACTAGCTGTGGTGTTGACCCTTTTCTTTTTAGTCAGCGTATAGTTAAACTGAAAAACAGTAATAGTATGTGACTACTTTAAAAGCCAGGTTGAGGTAAAACAAAAGCATTTTTATACCCAACAGTTGTTAAGAAGTCAGTTTTCTTGAAGTACTGTATATGATGCTGTTTAGATGCAATGCATCACACAGCAGAAAAATATATTATATATGTCTTCCTATTTATAGTTATTTTGCCAGACCTAGTCTGCCTGTATAATGTAAAAAAAGTGTACATACATACTCATAATTGTTTGTAGATGCTGGATGTGAAGAGGGTTATGATATAACAGTTGGATTTGTCACATGGCGTCATCACTCAGAACATTTTAAATGCTCCTCACATTCCTTTCATGGTAGATTCTTGGGCTTAACTTGATGTATAATACATAACAGTCTGATATCAAAGGGGTGCTTTCTCTGAAATGTCACACAATATTGAGTTTGCAGTTGTGAGTAGAGTCAGACAAGAGAAAAAAACACGCTACAGTCTTACACAGGACCACCTTGTCCTGTTTAAGTGCCAAAAACTGTCACAACAAAATTGAACAGATTAAATGTTCAAACTTTAAAAGAGCTAAACGATCATAATACTTTGGGAAAATCAACTTGCAAAGCTGTTCTGACTAGATTGAGCAGAAAAAATAAGTGCGTTTATGGACAGATGTGCAGCTAAGTGATAAATAACTCTGTAGTTGTACTTGTGTGAGTCATCGAGGACTGAGTCAGACCAGATGAGTGTTAGTAGAGTACGGTGAAAAAAAAACAACTTCCCCAATAATACCAGCAAACTCCAAATCCTGTCCTTTAAATCTCTTTACAGCATAAATTAGGGCTGAGCGATGAATCGAAAACTAATCAAAACTGACATTCAGAACAATTAATCGATGCAGTCTTGCTCATGTCAATTATTTCAATCATTTCTCTTAACAATTTTTAGAAATATTTATATATTGTTAAACTGTGTGCTTTCTTTTTACCTATTTAAGAATAAATATTTGCTGCTTCCATTATGAAAATATTTGCAACAAATACTTTAAATAAGCTATGAAGACTAAAAAAAACAATACTGAAATAATTGCCAATTAATCATAATCGAGGCATGTTAAGTTCATCATGATTTTGATTTGAGGTCACATCGCCCAGCCCTAGCATAAATACAAACTGGAGATTCTCAGCTTCGTCCTACCTTTGCAACCCAATGAGTTTCCACCTCTGTAGGTCGGTAAGGGTGAAGGGACACGACAGCCAGGCTTGAACCCTCTCTCCACACTTCCCAGGACCGGGAACAAAGAGAGCCAAAGCAGCCACCAGGCGGCGGACTCTCCCCTCGTCTGCTCCGAGCACCACCAGGGTTCTGCCGCTCAGCAGGCACCACAGAGCTTGCATGGCAAATGGATACTGACGCACAAACCTCAAGGCACCTTGACCGGCCTTCTTCCTCTGACGAAGGGTCACCACTCCCCCATAACCAAGAGGCGAGGCGGCCCGATCAGACCCGGTGGAAGCACTCATGGTGCAGTCTGATCCATCCTCCACTGAGGTTCGGGAAGCTGTATCTCCGATGAAGCCCGTAGGAAGCTCCAGTCCAGCTGCAGGACTTTCTGAGCAGGGAGAACCCACGGTGTAGTCGTCCTGGAGTGGAAGAAGGGCTTGAGGCTCCTGGTTTACTACCAGGGTTTGAGAGGGTTGTGGGTGGACATCAAGGGCGGATGCCTCGTAAAGGAAACCCTCTTGGGCCATACAGCATGCCGTGTCTATCGGAACCAGCAAGTCTGACTCATTCACAGCCTCGCGCTGGTCTTCCTTACAAGCCTCCAGCTCAGACACCACTTCCAGCAACGAGACAGGCGTCTGGTCTCCGTTGTCTCCTTCCTCCTCCCCTGCAGTGGTCTCCATATCTTCACTGCTACTCTCCCTCTCTGGGTCAGTGTTATGGTCAGGATCGGGGTCAGGGGTCAAGTCAGAATCAGGTCCTTCTGACCTCATGCTAGCCAGACTCTCATGTTTCTCAGTTTGATCTGTCCCGCTCTTATCACTGCTAAAGCTTCCTTTCGTTTCTTCTGAGCTTTCCTGTGTTTCTAGAGTCTGATCCGAGGGGGAGGACTCAAGATGGTTCTCCCCAAGTCCAAGCTCACTCTCCTGGGTAGCTATGATCTCAGAGGCTGAAACTAGTGGAGCTGGAGGTTCTGGTGCATCTAGCTCAAGAGGTTCAGGTCCTAGAACAATATGAGGTGGATTTAAGTGTATGTAGTTGTCCATGGTGTGGTTCACAGCACAGAATGGTCTTAGTGTTCCCAATTCATCATCATCATTGTCATCCAGTTCCTCCTCAAACAGGAAGTTAACAATTCTCAGTTTCCTACGCAGCGCCTTGTCCAGGCGGCGTGTGTGCAGGTAGCAAAGGTCCCCCCGGAAACTCCTCTCTGTCTCTTTTAGTAGCTCCACAGTGGCTTCGTAGAAAGTCTCATCACACAGTTCTTGGAGGGTCTTAAGGCGCTTGTCAAAGCATTTGGCAGACTTGGCTTTGATGAGCTGCGGCGTGTAGGACGGCTTGCGTTTAACACCCTCGTCCTCTTCCTCATCCACCTCTTCTTCACCCCTGTCATCATCTACCCGACCCTGCCCTCCTTCGCCTTTCCCGCCTTTTTCACTGTAACTGAAAGGCTTGGCGAGCTTGGCGTATTTGTCCAGCAGCTCCTCACACTCGCTCAAGCACTCGCTCATACACCTCTGGCAGGTAACGGCGTGAGGATCCCTACGAGGACGGTGATGGTAGGAGCTGATCTGCCTCAGCAGGTCTCTGTGTTCGTAAATACTCTTTTCTACATTTGCAAGCTCATTGGCTTTCTCCACAGCATGAGGGGAGTACATGCGCTGAGGGCCCGCCTCTCTCTGCAGGCCCTCTTCCCGCTGCAGCACGGAGTGGGTATACCTGGGGAGAAGGAAACAGGCTCAGTGATGCACAGGGAGGAGAAATGTCAAGGTCAGTACTGAAATATCTCAGCTTAACTAATCCTCTGACACTTCTCTCTGTGTTACATGGATTCAATTTGTAACAGAAGGCTTCACCTTTATGACTTGATAGCTAAATCTGCATAACTGAACTTTTCTATATGTGAAAGTGAGTAAAATATTAAGTGGCTCTTACTCCAGGTCCTGAAGTTTCCTCTGGAGCTCCTTGGCGAATGCTCTCCTGTTCCCTGCCTTGAGACACTCAGAGGCTTGCGAGAAGCGGAGGGACAGTTCTTGAAACTGAAGCATGATTTTCCTCTCATCCGCTGCAACGTAGGCCATGCAGAACGGCCGCACAAAGCCCCTCGCCTCCAGGTCATAAAGAGTAAGGTGATGGACATAAGCAAACGCCCCCTCCTTCGAGTCTCCCAGCACAACCCTCGAGTCCTCCACAAAACTGAGCCTTGGATACCCGCTGCCAGGCGGGTGGCCTACGAAAGAGGCCTGGTAGTCCACTGACATGATGCGGAGGGAGAAGTAGTTAAGATCGAAGGTGCCGCAGACTTTGGGGTCATCTGGGATGGTGAGGAGAGGCTGAGGACCCACCTGCTCGGAGAACTCAGAGATAAGGATGAAATCTTTGGTGAACTTGGCATAGGAGGTTTTAGCCCAAGGGTTGGAATCGGCAAGAGGATGGAGGGGAACAGAGAACTCCTCTGGCAGAGCCCAGGGGTCTGGATTAGTCTGCCCATACTCATCCTCTTTGGTGAAAGCTACCACATCTGGGGAGCCTATCATAATGGTGTTGCTGGGAAAGGCATGAGAAACAGCAGCACCGCTAAGTCATAAAAATCCTGCCAGAACACAATAGTGAGGCACAGCTACATAAAATCCAGTCAGACTGGTCATCCTGCCCTCACGTTATCCACACATCGCTGTTGCTGATGTCAAACCAGGCGTTGATTCAGAGATAAAAAATGTTCAACAAAGCAACTGGTTTATGGCATTTACAAAGGGAGGCCAACAATAAAATGCACATAAAAAGCAGCTGTGCCCCTGCAAGTTATAGATCACAGCATAGGATGGTTGATATGTCTTTCAAAAATGCAACTAAAAAACTCTACGGAGGCACAACTCAGTGACTGTTAACAAAAGCAATTATGCAGCGCCAATCACAGCGTCCGAGTGGGCATCATACATACATCATGCAGAGGGGGGAATGTAAAGCATCGTCAGTACAGAGCGTCTATTCTCCTCCTCTTTAAGTCTCCATTTGTCGTGTCCATCACGTTATTGATCTCTGGACAAAACTGTGGTCCGTTAATATAAAACTGAAACGCCGTTTACAAAGAGGCGCTACATCTAGCGTCCACATCCAGAGACAGACGCCATGTTTACCCAGCTGGATGCTGCCTGGTCAGGTGACCCATCCTCCTCCCACTCGGAAAAAAATCCATCCTAAAACGGAAATTTCCCAATTAAGCAAGATATTAAACTCGTAGGAGTTTGTATTCTTTTCTACAAACTGTTCAGTTTATTAAGTTATTCAGACATCGTGAATATTGAAAAGAAACAAGAAAAGACACAGTATAAATGTCTGAAAATAAGTATTTAGTCATCAACAAAGTAAAGAAAGTTTACTTTGAAATAATCAAATATATGCAACAAACCAATGTATTATTATTTTTTTAAAGTAAGAAGAAAGAAATTATTTGGATTAATCATTAACTTTCTCTAAAGAAGTGAAACAATTCCACACCTTTTGTGTGATTGTGTTTATGTGAAGAAATTGTTTTGACTGAAATCAAACACTTATTTAAACTACATTGTGGTGTTAAAATGAAGTCACAATATAAGGATTTTTTTCTTTCAATTGATAAAAAAAATACCTGACCAAAACTCATCCTTTATTTCAGGCTTTTGTATTGTATTTAGAAAGTTTTCTGTTCATAAATTAAAACGGTCAGTTGCCTCAATTCAAGGACGAACAAAAAATTTATCTTGGACCTTCGAAAAGTTCAACAAATGAAAGCCATAAAAACTATATTATTTGGATCATAATTATGAAACAATATGAGAAAACAGCAACATAACAGCACATTTATTCAACGAGTAATTGTTTCTTATAGCTGATACAAATATGTCGAGAAAATTATGACTTTGGGTGTATTTTCCCTTTTAGAAGCAAATTACAATTATCTAATTATTATTATATCATTTACTTTATTCCAGATATAGTGGTCAATAGTATGAATAGTAATGGAACACGTGTGGATGATAGTAAATTTACGTACGTATGCAATGTATGAATCTTTATCAGCGAAATAAAATTAGACGTTTATGTCTGGTGCTTTACGACAGTTTTACGACCTGGACTACGGCAATTTTTGACAGCCGGGCGCGGATTTTTGTAAACACAGCTATCAGTGTGTCTGAGGTCGAAGTTGTTTGTCGTGCTGTTTTTACATAGCAAGTGTGCATAAGCTCGTGTTATTTTCCTCTTTCCACGGTGTCTCATTCGTCGGAAGTGTTTATTCAAACGGTGACGAGGTTTAAGCTCTTTGGAAAACTTTGTGAAAGCTGATAAAATGTCTTTAGCTAGCCACGTTCACTAACATGCTAACTCAGTGGGTAGAGAGCAGCAGGGACGCTGCCTGGAGGGTCGGCAGCTTCATGTGAGAGCGGCCAGGCATGCTATTAGTGCATCTCCTCGGGCGGTTTTCTCTTCGATCGGGTCCACCTTGGATAAGAGCCCAGCTGAGGTACTTCTGTGGTGTGCAGATTCGCCTGTGTCCGGACACTCGGCAGGAGGCAGACATGATCCGGAACCGGACTCAGATCAAGCGGGTCCTTTGCGTAGCCGAGAAAAATGATGCGGCCAAAGGCATCTCCGAAATCATGTCCAACGGCAGAGCCAGGAGGGTCAGTCTCATCTCACCTTAACACCTCAAACATGTAATGATTGTATTTGTTTCATAGCTGTGCTGTCCAGTCACCTGCAGACAAATCTTTATCTTATCTAAATGCCAAATATTTGCCCCCACTGTTTCTGCTTTTCTCTGATCTGCTTTTGTAGGCTTGTAATTATGAAGATTTCTTAATTTTTCGGCTTTGTCCAAAAAATCTACTTGAAAGCATCATGTTAAAAGCTGCTCTTTTTGCTTTTTGTGTTAATGAGTTGTTGAACATCCCAAATTGTGTTATAGACAGACAGATAACAATCCATATTGTATATTCCAATAGCCCCACAGTTTGTTTGTAACTCATTTGGATAAAACTGTTAAAACTGCTTTAAATCAATTCACTTTCATTTATTTCATTTCACCAGATCTGACTCCCCTTAGTCTGTCGAGCTGACTATAAAGCTAGTTGATTGGTTATATATGGGGCCCAAAATCACAAACCAGGGACATGTCATTGTGGAATGCAAAGCCTTTTTAAGCAGTGTCACAAAATAAGATAGAATATCCAGGATATCATGAAACCTTGCGCATAATGAAAAGAATGTGCTTATTTAAACTCAACAAGCTTTAGTTTTGTTATTCAGTAGTAGCAGCCAGCAATGTTGAAGACATCACTAGTAGCTGCTGCCATGATATAAACAGTATAGGATGTCTAATTGTTTATACATTCATTATATCTGCATATTATCTATCTTAGCACCCTGTCCTGATCTAACTGGTGCAACTGTGACAACTCTCTTAACTTGAGTATATCTTCACAGTTTCTTCAGCCTTTATGTTATAATAGAGGTGACAAGATACCTCTCTAACACAGTCTGAAGGAGATATTTAAATCTAGGTAGATATTACTTTCCTCTTGTAAAACCATCCATTACAAAAATGCAGACAGAAAACTGGTAATCTATCATCCATACAGAGTAATCTTTTTGATGACCTGGCAATACTCACTTCAGCTCAGAAGATCTTACAAATCTGTTTGCTGCAGTACTGATTACTTTATTATATTTCTCATTTTGTTTTAGAGGGAAGGAATGTCCAAGTTTAATAAGATTTACGAGTATGAATATCATCTGTTTGGTCAGGTAAGCAAATATCCTAATTAAATCTGCACACATGCACTTCAGCATTTGGTCTTCTGTGTTTACATTACTGCTTATTTTCGTCTCCATCTTGCACCAGAATGTGACGGTAACAATGACCTCAGTATCCGGCCACTTGCTGGGTTTGGAGTTTAAAGCACCTTTCCAGAAATGGTACAGATGATTCCTTTCTTTTTTTTTTTCTTAAAAAAAATGCATATATATATATATATATATATATATATATATATATATAAATTGCCATCACGGAGTATGAAAACAACTGACTTGGTGTCTTTTTTTTTTTTTTTTCCTTACAGGCACAGTTGCAATCCTGTGTTGTTATATGATGCAGAGGTGGAGAAATATTGTCCAGATAACATGATACAAATCAAGGTAATCTCTCTTCATGTCCTCTCAGGAATCTAACAATAATAATTCTAATAATGGGAGGACAAAAGCAAATAATTTTTGGTTCTTTGTCTCACTTTTGAGTGGATGATTATTATTTGACATAAAAATGGTATGAGCTTCACCCTGGTCAATAACAGTCAAATTTTCTTACTACTTAATTTATTCCCTTGATCCCTCAAAGCTCCCTACTTTCTTTCTTCTCATATTCTCCTTATTTTTTTCTTCTGTAGCGGACGCTAGAGAAGGAAGCGAGGCAATGCCAGGCCTTGGTTATCTGGACTGATTGTGACAGGGAGGGAGAAAACATTGGGTTTGAGATTATCGATGTTTGCAAAGCAGGTATAGCAGGATTGTGTTGGTATTATTGATTCTACAAAGTTACAGTAAATGCTTTTGTGTAAGGTCATTGAATAACAGGCTTTGATTACATTTGTACTAAAAAAAAATTGTGTGTGTACTTTCTAGTGAAGCCTAATATACAAGTCTTCCGGGCAAAGTTTTCCGAGATCACCCCTGCCTCAATTCGGAGAGCATGCGAGACTCTCTCTGAGCCTGATGCCAACATCAGTGATGCTGTTGACGTCCGTCAGGAACTGGATTTACGGATAGGTCAGGCAGCGCTCGCTCCAGCCAATCAGAAGAGATTCTTTCAGCATTAAAGACTTGGTTGGTAAAATTGTGTTTCTATTTAGTGTCTATATAATCCTCTCTCTTTTGCTCATCTTTTCTAGGTGCATCCTTCACTCGATTCCAGACGCTTCGTCTGCAGAAGATCTTCCCAGAGTCTCTAGCCAATCAGCTGATCTCATACGGCAGCTGTCAGTTCCCAACTTTGGGCTTTGTGGTGGAGCGCTTTAAAGCCATTCAGGCTTTTATTCCTGAGACTTTCTACAAGATCAAAGGTAAAAACTCACCCATGACCAGACATAAAAATGCCAACTGTGATGCAAAGATTCAGGTTTTAGAATATCTGACTCTGTCTTAGTGCTCCATGAGGTGGAAGAGGATACTGTGGAGTTCACCTGGAAAAGAAACCGTCTCTTTCATCACACAGCTTGCCTGGTGCTCTACCAGATCTGCATGGAGGTATGTGCATGTTTGAAACAATGACATCTAGGCTTCACTGTGTGAAATATTTAAATATCTAGTTTATAAACAAGATTATTTATTATATGAAAGTATTGTCTGTATGATAACACATTTAATCTATAATTATCGTACTGTAACAAAAGCTGGTGACACAAACAGTCATTATTGCCTACACACACTATGTTTACCATCGTCTTTCTGCTTTGATTTTTATGAAGACCGTGGTCCTGCTGGTGCTTTTTAAAATCATTTTGCTTTCATCTCCTGTCTTTAATCCATCTTTAGCATCTTTTAAATCTCTTGTGGTTTCATGCACTTCTGATTTAAAAGAGGTGTCATGTCATCTGAATCAATAACAGTCATGAAAAAAACAAATATTTCTTGCCAATGATGCTGACTAGCCCTGCAATTATCACTTAGCCAGTTCTCACAGATTCCCACAGAGTGAGATGTGAGCGTTAAGAAGCAGACTCAGGTCAGACCACGCCAGGACTCAATTACAAACCTGCTGTTATTTTGTAATCTGGTTACTGAGCTAATCAGAGAAATAAAGACAAAGATTAAGTAGTATGGTCTGCATCTGTACATATTTAACATAGAATTATATGTGACATAAGTCCCTGCATTAGTCATAAAGCTGCACTCGCCACGATGCAGAGTTGAGTGTGTTAGTTGTGGCGTTAAACTGCAAACAAGTCACATTAAAGTCATCTTAACTGTCATCAGCTTTTGAAGTTTTTGGCTAGTTTCTGTTCAGAGCTAGATAAAATCGGGAGTATTCTTACTTTTAAAAGCTTTATGGGTGAGTCACTACCAGGTGTTGCTAGTTGCTAATTATATAGATGATTGATCATCAGCATGTCTATACTGTAGCTCCAGAGCGTTCTGGTGTATGTTAACACAATGCCAAGAGGGAAAGACATCAGCAGTGATGTTGCTGCTCACCATTCCTCAGGTTCTAAGTGTCATGAATCATGGCAGCATGAGATGAAGAGATAGGACCCAAATGCAAGACTCATAGGTGGAAGTATTAAGTATGACGGTTTGATTACACGTAAGATATAACTTTAGAGCGAAGGACAGAACAGCTAACATAAGACAACATAGCTAACACAAGAGCAATGCACAAAGAAAAGCCTTGAGCATAAACAGAGGAACTGATTACAAGACAGGGAGCAGCTGTGATAACTAGGAACCAGAATAAGGGAGCAGGAAGTAAACTGAACAGAATACACAAGGAAATAAAATACAAAATAAAGCAGGAAACAAGACAGGACTCAAATACAACAAAGACCAGAAACTAAAGAAAAGACAACCACAGAAAAACAAGAACTAAACCAAAAAACCCCACAGACCGTGACTAAAAAAGGTAATGTCTAAACACATTGGAGTTCAATATTCTGCTGTGAGAAAAATGATTTCCAAGTGGAAAATATTCAAGCCAGCTGTCCAAGAGTGAACGCCCCAGCAACTTCATCCCAAGGTTAAACCATGTAATGTCGGAGAAACTGCAAAAATAGCATCTCAGACTGTACAGGCCTCAGTTTGGCAAGGCAAGTTTAGTTTGCATGTAAGGGGAAGATGGAATAGGAGAGAGAAGAGAAAAAACCAGGGTGTAGGAAGGGGGGAAAGGGAAGAAAAACAACACCGGGGGGGGAAGGCAGGCTAATGATAAAAAGGGAGGAACAACAGCCGCAGATGACCAAAAAAAAAGGAGGGGAAAATAAAAAAGAGGAAAAAGAAACGAAAGAAAAAAAAAAAGAGCTACCGACAGGAGGAAAGCCAATTAGTGTTTTACCCCGGGGAAAAAATGGGTGGATCAGTAGAATCCCACATAAAAATCACGATGTTTCTCCCACCCCCCAACAGAAAGAAAAAAAACTACGGAGCGAAACAGTGTCTCGGTCCCCTCAAGGCGGCAAAAAACAAAAAAAAGATCGAAACAGAGATGATATGAAACCATGGAAACGGAATGGGGTATAGAAATAGATAAAAAAAAAAAAAGAAAATCGCAAAAAATAAAAAAAAAAATATATTTAAATATTATGGTAAAATTTAAGGGAATTTGAAATTATCTACTCTAAACCCCTACAGCCCACAGGAGAAATAAATGTGGAAAAATAAAGATATAAAAAATATGTTTACTTAAATATTAAAATTCATCACAGTAGTTTGAAAAATGCTGAATAAGTATTGCTTGCAAGAGAAAAAAAAGATTCTCTCTACATGTAGCTTAGATTTGCAAAGTTGCATTTAAATAAATCTCAACACTTCTAGAACAATGATGTTTGCAAAGCAGCATATTTGGTGAAACAAAACACAGAATAGCAGCATGAACACCTCATAACAACTGTCAAGCACGGTTATAGAGGGCCTGTAACTGGGGCTTGTTTTACAAGACCTTTACATCATAAACTTCTCTGTACCAAAGTATCCTAGAGTCAAACGAGATCATCTGTCTGACAGCTGAAACTTGGCAGATATTAGATCATGTAACAGGATCATGATCTCAAGCAGCAGCAAATCTACAACAGTGTCTAAAAAAAAGAGAAAAGAATCAAAGTGTTGCATTGCAGTGACCCAAAGTGCAGACTTCAACCTGAACAGGCTATGGCAGGACCTTAAGAAAGCTGTTAATTAATGAATACCAAAATTACTTACAAGTATATGCAAGACTGATCAGACAGCAGAAGGATTACATAAGTTTCTGACAAGGCGGTTCTCCATGCTGCTTTTTTATTTTGGTTTAGTTTTTGTTAAACAGAGAATGACATGGTGTAATAGATCATAATAATGTTGAATATAATGATGCATGTTGCTGTTAATTTGATGTTTTATGTACCTAATTTTAAGATTTTTTTATGATATTATGCAGTTTAAGTTTTTTACTATTTTCTGAGCTGTATGCTCGTATTAAAACACACTTTACATAATAAGGAATACAGTATCTTTTCTTTCCTATATGAATCCAAAAATAGACTAATATTCACGAGTCATTCCTGCTCGTTGGGAAACACTTCATGGACTTATGCCAGCTGTGTGTGTTTGTATCCTATCTGCCTGAAAGGGTGCATAAATGTGTGTAACTATTGTTGTAGCCAGCATAACTCCACCATAAAGTTTAAAAGTGTTGTACACCCGTGTGAATAAATTGATTTTTAAAGCAGCAGGAGAATATAATTTTATTTCTTCTCAGGATCCCATAGCAACAGTCACCTCAGTAACCAGCAAACCTAAGAGCAAATGGAGACCGCTGCCTTTGGACACTGTGGTAAGATAATAACCCCGAATACACTAGAATGAAGGAAATGCTGTTGAATTTTTAGCATAGTAGAAAATGAGAGTTGCTTTGTCATCTATGTTTATCTGACCTACAGGAACTGGAGAAACTGGCATCTCGAAAGCTCAGAATAAGTGCCAAAGAGACCATGAAAATAGCTGAAAAGCTCTATACCCAAGGGTGAGTGTGGACATACGTCCCTCTTCATTTGAACTAACTTCAGTTGCTTTGCTGGCTTTAAGCCACCTTATGTAAGGCTGGTTTCAATGAAACGGTCAAATGTATTTTCTATTTACTCACTTGTCAGACGGCTTCAAAGTTATTCCTACTTTTTTTGTACATGAATAGCACCATCTGGCATTGCAGGAATTTAATGGATGAGTTGACCAATAGTTTCATATTTTAATTGCATTCCTTCATTGTTTGCGTATAACGTGGGATTGCATTTTTCTTTTCCTTGTTTTTTTCTTTTTCTTAATTGTGCTTAGGTTTATCAGCTATCCCCGCACGGAGACGAACATTTTCCCAGCAAACCTGGCCCTCAGCCCCCTGGTGGAGCAGCAGACGCAGAGCCCAGTGTGGGGGACGTTCGCCCAGCGGGTGATCGAGCAGCCAGGGGGTCCAAACCCGCGGCAAGGCAAGAACTCGGACCAAGCCCACCCTCCCATTCACCCCATTAAGTACACTCACACACTGCAGGTAGGATTGCAAAAGCTCCTTAATTTTTCTCCCTTTTTTGTCCTTTTGGTCACAATTTTTACATTTTTGCTCAGCATTTACTGGTTTTTGTTGTCTAAAATGGTCTTAATTCATTTTCAATCCGGATGTGCAATAATTGTAAATTGTACTAATTGTTTTTTGCTTCTTATCTACAAGGTGTCAAGTACTATGTGCTGTACAAATGCATTTCCTTGCTTTGCTTTCATAGCAAGTGCTAACATACCAGCCAATGTAGCACCACATCTACCACCAGAATTATTTCAAATGTTCCTAAGGTGCATTCAGAGCTTTGCAAAACTAATGTCCTCGTCTATGCAGCTTATATATGAATGAGCTCCACTAGACCATCAGCTTACACCCCCTGGAAGAACTGCCCTTAAGGAAAACTGTTGCTTCCTTTTATTCAACCTGATTTGGGATTTTATATTGTATTAAAGTGGCACTACTGAACTTTAGCGTGCTCTCAAACTTTGCGCCTCCTAACGAAGCCCAGCTCTGCATCCATCTTGAACTTTTGTTCTTTCTTTTCCTTACTTCCCCCAATAATGTCCTCTTGGGTTCTCTATGCTGAATCAGCTGTGGTGCTCATTCAAAACAGCCAGTGTGTTGACATCCATGCTGCCACGTGAGTCAGTGGCATAAAGCAAAATGCAGCTGTCATGGGATGTTCCTGGTTAAAAAAAAAAAAAAAAAGAAAGAAGTTGTGAAATGTTGTTTGTAAGCCTTGAAATGCTGCAGGGCAATGATGGCCCAAGGAATGTGCATAATTAATGTCAGGGTTCCACCAAAACCAGTCAGAAGGACAGAGTTTAAGGTTGTGTGTAAAATTGTTTATGCTGCATCGTTGATCAGGTTTCCCTGAAAGAAGAGATCTTAAAAAGTGTTTTTAAGTATACAGAAAAGGCAAAAGGACAAAAATTGTATCATTTGTAATAATCCGAAGATAATGCAAGCACTCAGTTTTATATGATCATATTTGCAACACAGTTGAAAAGAAATGAAGAAGTTCTGATGTGGGATAATAAGCGATTTCCTTCACATCCATTTTATGATCTATTTATAGCACTGCAGGCACTTTCGTAGACTTTGTGACGAGTACAGAGTGAAATGTAATTATCTGTCTCCATTTCTTTCAGGGCAATGAAGAGCGTGTATATGAGTTCATCGTCCGGCACTTCTTGGCTTGTGTATCCCAGGATGCCGTGGGGCAGGAGACAGTGGTGGACATAGACATCGCTCAAGAAAAGTTTTCCGCCTCAGGGCTTATGATAATTGCAAAGAACTATCTCGACGTTTACCCGTATGACAGATGGAGTACAAAGGTACGGTGTGTGTGTTGCAGTTAGTAGCAGACTGCTGTTTAAAGCCCAGTTAATGGCATTTATTTTTCTATAGAGAAGTGTGAATAATTGCCAGTGTCAGCTAGAGGCAACATAAACTGAATGGTGATGAAACCTTGTCATTAGATAACTCCTGCCTCTTGACATTTGTTTGTGTTGTATTTTGTTCTTCGTAGGTAATCCCAGTGTATGAACACGGCTCCCAGTTCCAGCCCTCTGCTATAGAGATGGTGGACGGACAGACAAGTCCACCACAGCTTCTTACTGAAGCCGACCTCATATCTCTGATGGAGAAGCACGGCATTGGTACGCAATACGCACACACAGGTTGCAACTTTGTTGTCAGTATGTTATTCAACTCTTAGTAGGTTTTTGGGCTCCAGATGACTGTATTTGACAGTAGATTTAAAAAGAAAATTTAAATAAAAATGCAGCCTATTTCCATGTTTTATGAATATTTACTATGCTAATATTTTTGCCTCCATTAGTATGTTTTGTTCATTTTCTTCACCCACTTAAATCAATTCAGGGTCACTATCCCAGATGCTATCAGGCAAGAGGTAGACTCTGGACAGGATACCAAACTGTTTACATGAACTAGATAAAGATTATTTCTTAATTTGCTTGTGTTTTGTCTATTTGCACTTTAATTTTTTTTCATAATTAACCACTCATTGATCGCTCTTTCCTACTATACTCATTTAGTGAATGAACTCCTCTGATGCTATCACTCTGATACCAACATTGAATATTGTCCCTTCAGAGTTTTGCTCAATCATGTGCAGCATCACCTGCAGCATAAAATTGGATTTATCCGAAAAAATTCAAAGTAGATGTATTACAAAGCCTCTGCAGCACATGTTTATCTATAAGCAGTATTCTGTGGGTGGGCTGCAGATTTGCCAGTTGGACCATTAATGTATTTATGTTTTTATATTGGCACAGTGGTTCTCAAACTGGGGTTTGGGACCCCCATGGGGGTCGCAGGATAATTTCAGGAGGTGGCTAGATCTTTGTGAAAAAAAAAAAAAAAAAAGAAAAAGAAAGAGGAATAGAGCCTGTATTTATAAAATAAATTTGGGGTTTTTAGGGTTATAAAAATTAACACATTACTACAAAGAGAATCCGTGAAATTAACACAATGATTTTTAAAATTATTCCATAAATAATGAAGTTATAGCTAATACCATATTAAAAGTCCGAATTTGGTATTATGTCAGTGAGAGAAGCTGATTTTGGGGATATACAGGAACTACCCAAAATATGAGAATATTCTGAAAAAAATCACGTATTTCCGTAATTCAACTTAAAAGGTGCAATTTACATATTGTATGGACAAATAATATGTGAACCTGAACCAATATATTTCAAGCTTTTATTTGTTTGGATGTTGCTGATTAGAAGTTGAAGCTTAAGAAAACCTCTAAATCAACAACTCAAAAATTAGAATACTGTGAAAAGCTCCGGTATTGTAGGTTCAGAGTGTCATTGTCTAATCAGAAAAGTAATCCAAAACATCTGCATAAGTGCCCTGAACCTTTAAAAAGTCTCTGTCTTGGTTTAGAAAAATTCACAGTCATGGGGAAGACTGCTGATCTGACAGTTGTGCAGAAAACCATCATTGACTCCCTGCACAAGGTGGGAAAGACACAAAAAGTGATAGAAAAAGAAGCTGGATGTTCTAAGAGTGCTGTCTCAAAGCACATCAATGGACAGTTAAGTGAAAGGAAGAAGTGGGGAAGAAAACGGTGTACAAGCCGGAGGGCTGACAGCAGCCTGGAGAAGATGGTCAGGAAAGGGCCTTTCAAAAGTGTGGTGGACTTCATAAGGAATGGACTGAGGGCTGGAGTTACTGCTTCAAGAGAAACAACACGCAGGCGGATGCTGGACATGGACTTCAAATGTCGAATTCCTGTTGTCAAGCCACTCCTCAACAGCAAGCAACGCCAGAAGCGCCTTAGCTGGGCAAGAGAAAAGAAGGACTGCTCTGTTGCCCAGTGGTCAAATGTCCTCTTTTCTGATGAGAGCAAGTTTTGCATCTCATTTGGAAACAAAGGTCCGAGAGTCTGGAGGAAGACTGGAGAGGCGCTGGATAGAAGATGCATGAAGTCCAGTGTTAAGTTTCCCCAGTCTGTGATGACCTGGGGTCCACGTCAGCTGCTGGCGTTGGTCGTCTGTGCTTCATCAAGTCCAGCATAAATGCAGCCGTCTACCAGGACATTTTGGAGCACTTCATGCTTGCTTCAGTGGACCAGCTGTATGGGGATGCAGACTTCATCTTCCAGCAGGACTTGACACCTGCCCACACTGCCAAAACTACAAAATCCTGGTTCAACAACCATGGGATTACCTTGCTTGATTGGCCTGCAAACTCACCTGACTTGAACCCCATTGAAAATCTGTGGGGCATTGTCAAGAAAAAGCTAAACAGGAAGAGACCAAACAATAGAGAAGAGCTCAGGGCTGCGATTGAAGCATGTTTGTCTTCCATAACACCTGAGATATGCCACAAGCTGGTAGCATCCATGCCACGCCGGGTTAAGGCAGCTATTCATGCAAAAGGGGCCCCCACCAAGTACTAAGTACAGATGCAGGATTTTACTTTAGGAGGCCTGATTTTTTTGTATTTAAAACCCTTCTCTGATTGATTTTATGCAGTATTCTAATTTTTTAAATTTTTGGATTTGAGGTTTTCTTAAGCTGCAACTTCTAGTCAGCAACATCCAAACAAATAAAAGCTTGAAATATCTTGATTCACAAATTATTTGTCTATACAATATTTAAATTGCATCTTTTAAGTTGAATTATGGAAATACATGAACTTTTTCAGGATATTCACATTTTTTGGATAGTACCTGTAGGTGCCTTGTCACAGAGGTGGACTGAATCCACAAAAAAATAAAAGAAAAAAGTCTTATTTATGAAATGTCTGATAGTTTCCAAACCCTACATCTAGAGTTTTAGTCATTGGGCATCCAGAAACAAATTTATTACAGGTGCTACTTTAAAAATCAGAATTTGACCCAATCTTGGTGAGAAAAGGTGAATTTGGGCATATAAGGTGCTTCCTCATAGCTGTTAACCTAATCCGCCAAAAACCACTTTATCCTCTATATTTATGAATATTCTGAACACTAGGGTATGTTATCTTGAGTGCTGTTGAGAACCACTGTATGAGCACAACGCACACAGAAGAAATAATTTCCCCGTTTTTATTTTCCAGTTCGTTCTTCGATGAAAGCAAATAAACACCTGTCTGAAATTAACTTGCGAACAACTTAGTGACCCTGACTGTTCATTTGATGATTTAATGTTGACCTTGTCTCTTAAATGTACGGTTTTATTGTGACATGAACTACGCTGTTCAAACTGTTCAAACTATGTACGCTACAGGCACAGATGCCACTCACGCAGACCACATTGAGACTATTAAGAGCCGCATGTATGTGGGGTTGACAGCGGACCAGAGGTTTCTCCCTGGAGAGCTCGGCATGGGACTAGTGGAGGGTATGTGCACACCTCCCCCTATGCCATATTATACTGTAAGCTTTACGATATGACCCTCAGTGGTGTATCTATAAGTGCATGTGTGTGTTTGTCTGTTTAGGTTACAACTCCATGGGTTACGAAATGTCCAAACCAAACCTCCGTGCTGAGCTGGAAGCAGACCTGAAGCTGGTGTCAGAGGGCAGGAAGGACAAACAGAGCGTCCTTCAACACCACATCCAGAAGTACAAAACCGTCTTCATTGAGTCTGTGAGGAAGGCTAAAAAGTTAGTTTCTTTTTCCCCTCATATTTTTTGTTCATCTGAAGCTCCCTGTGTGTCCAAATAAACAGTCCTGTCATATTTTACAAAGATGAAGCGACTGCACACGTCCTGTAACCACTGCGTGTTGGTGGTAAAAGTCGTTTTTCTGTCGTTGCAGGTTAGATGAAGCCCTTACGCCGTATCTGGGAGCTGCTATGGAGATGACTGAAGCAGAGCAGCAGGAGATGGAGATCCCGCTGCCGGTCAGGAAGTGTCCTAACTGTGGTCGGGACATGGTGCTTAAGAAGAGGAGGGAGGGAAACGGGTAAGAACAAACAAAGAGTAGGAGGTTGAAACTACAGATGTGAAAAATGCATTGATCTAGAATGATGCCTCAGTTCAGTGATCAGTAATGCAGAAGCACTGATTGAAAAGCATGCTGCGGAACTATGCTAAAGTCTGTCTGGGCTACCTTGGTTATTTTAACTCCAGAAATAAGCTTTACATTTTTAAATAAATTAAATTTGTTGATTAGTCTTTGATTATTTCTGTATTGTAACATGACTTACTGGCAACAAATCTTGAACTATTGATATCTATGTATTTCCATTTGAAATGATGTCACATCTGTCATAATATACACATTGTGGTTCAGTCTGTGTTTGTCAGAATAACACAGTTGTTTTTTCATTTAAATATCTGATCTCAGGAATGAAGTTCTTTTTTGAAATTTTAGTCGCTTTTGTGTTTTGATATGAACAGGAATGATTGTTTTAAGTCAGCCTGTGATGAGGTGTCATATCGATCAAACTGAAATGTTTTTGTGGCAGTATTCGTGATGCTAGCAAACACTGAAACATTATCCATTGAATTGAAAGTAAACGTACCTTGTCATACTTGCATAATTTTAGCTTAAGCTGCAACATAACTCAGATTTTTCTCTTTAGTTTCCTGATAAGTAAACTCGTTCAGTCAGAAGAGATGTAAAATTGCTGCTGTCAGTTATTCATAATATTTAACTTTTATTTAGGGACTTTATTCATTTTTTAAGCCATGTTTTTAAATGCTGTAATAGTTTATAGTCCAACCTGCGCAGCTCTTTTCAAACATCTTTTTTGTTCCTTTAAAACAGCTGGATCAAACTAACTTTATAACATAACCTTCAGAAAAGCGCACAAGTTTAAAGTTTAAAACTCATAATTGATTTTTTTCATCATAATGATTTGATATAGGAGTTTTAAAGGCAAAAAAGTTAAAGAAAGTGTAAGTCTGTTTTAAATAGTTGGATTAGACGGGTATAATCTGTCATTAGAATTAGTCTGTTTTGTGTTTTTTCCCTGATTTACCTGCTCTGTCTCCCCCTGCAGTAAGTACCTGTCATGCACCGGCTATCCAGCCTGTAAGACAGCGGTGTGGTTTCCTGACATGGTGCTGGAGGTCAGCAGGGATGAAAGTACATGTCCCACATGTCAGCCAAGCCCCATTCACATGTGAGTATTGATTTCCTTTTTTTTTTTAGTTTCCTTTTTTTTTTTAATGATTTTTTATCATCAATTCATTTTTTTTTTTGTTATTGGAGAAATATTTTACTGACTTAATACAAAATTAAAAGTTAATTAAATTAACCAAATGGATAAAAAGCATAACAGATTATTAAGGAATAGTCGTATAAGAGTGGAATCCCAGGAACTTAAAAAGTCTTACACCACAGTAAGTTCATTTTTTAAAACTCAGGTAAAAATATAGAAGCATTAGATAATGGCAGTAATGACAATGGGTTGCACAAAAGAGGTTGCACTGGCCCATGAGTGTGATTTATAGATTGTTGATCAGTGTGTCTGTTTTTTTGTTTTTTTTTTCTTTCAATTCAATTAAATTGAAATGGTTTTAGGATTAAAGGGACTAGAGGCAGGAATTTAAAAAAAACAAACATGCATGTCCATATTTTTTAATACCAATGGGTGATGAAGCGCTAAATACCAAAAATAACGTTTCCACCGACGTTTCTCTCCGTTGCCTTGAACAGGCTGTGTGCTGCAAAATGCACTGCAATTCGGTGTCCGAATTTCCTGCGCTGCCATGCGGACGTGACGTCAAATGACGCTACATCCGCAGTTTAGATACAGGAAAAAGACGGTCGCAGAAAATTCAAACACTGTAAGCGATGGTTATGGATTCTTCTGCCGTCAGCAAACGATCCAGATCAACTGAAAGACACTAAAAAGTGTAACTACGAAGAAAAAGTGTAGTAAACAACATTATAGCTTCAGTTTGTGCACGCTCCCGTGACGGCTTGGCTCGTGGCTGCAGTCACCTGAAGCGCCAGTCGCAAGTTTCGTTTCTTAATCTTGCCTCAAGTCCCTTTAAGGTCAGTTGATTAAACCTGTGAATACACTGATTGTTTTCCACAAAAAAAAACAGTTTTAGATTTGAGGTTTGTGTCATACTTGTATTTGGTTGCATATTTGGGTGAATGAAATAAACTATGACACATAAGATGAGGAGATGTAAACTTTTTCCTCGCCATTAATTTGTATCGATGGTGTTTGTCAAACAAAACTTAAAGACGCACTTCAGAACTCTTACAGATTTTCTCAGTGATGAGCCCCTGTCAACGTCTAGTCCAGCACTCATCTTTCATCCCACCGGTACTATTAACTCAAGATTGTTTTATGTTGAATATTGTCTTATCTCTCATTCTGTCCCTCTCTTTCTTTTCCTCTCTTCCTCTGTTAATGCTTTTTGTGTTTCCTTACTGAATCAGCCATGGTGTCCATTCAAAACTGCGAGTATGTTTATATCTGCTTGCTATTGTGTGACGTGGTGTGTAAAAACTCAGCCGCAACGTCATTCAGCATCCCGGAAGAAAAAGTTGCATCGTGCGGTTTCTCAGCCTCAGGTTGCTGCTGGGCAGCGATGGCTCCAGTAATGGACATAATAGATGTAAATGTGCCATCAAATGATTCAGAAACGCAGTTTCGTGGTCTGAAAGTTGAATCATACGTCCTTAATATCTGCTAAATACATATATATATATATAAAAATGACATAGAATCAGATCAAACCAGTTTATTTCTAAGCAGCAACAGGCTTTGGATTTAGTGCATTTCAAGCATTGGAAAAGTCCTGATATGAAACGGCAGGTTGCTGAAAAGGTTTCGTGCAGCTACGGGAAAAGTTTAATCTCTGATCTGTATTTTAATCTCCTGCTCAGAGCAGCCAGGAGTGGCCAGAGAGCGATCTCTTTGGAAAGTTCAAAGTTAAAAGATCGACAGAAATAAGAAAGTATGGAGCCATTTAATGATTTCCAAAACAAATAGGGAGATTTTAAAATCTATCCCAAAATGAGATAGAAGCCGAAATTGGAAAAGTGTGGTATCTCAGATCAGGAGTGGAGCTGCTGCTTTTTGGAGACGTTGCAGACTAGAAAGCAGAGATTAATCGATACCAGAATAAAGGCTTGAACAGTAGACAAACCTGTGTGTGAAACCGGTTCAAACTGCTTTCTCAAATTCAGTAATGCAGAGAAGGGGCTTTACCTTACTGAGGTTCCTCTGACAACAGTGTTTATTCTTAGTAAAGTTGTCAAAAAATCACCTTTAGGGTTTTTTGTTGTCGTTGTGTGTTTTTAACTTTCCGAAAGGTCAAAAAAGTACCACCTGTTTTTGTTTTTTTTCTTTTTCAGGGTTAGAAAATGTAATGCCATCATCACTTTATTTCATGAAGACAGAAACCAAGGTTTATGTATTTATAAAGCACATTTAAAAACGTTTGTTGACCAAAGTGCTGTACAAGGAATGCATAAAAAAGACTAAAAAAGAAATACACTAAGACATAAAGAACATGTCACCACAAGTCTACAGTGAATTGAAAACCAAAGCAAATAAGAAATTTTTAATCTTTGTTTTAAATTTGGCCACAGACTGAGCAGATCAGACCTGGAAAAGTAGCTATTCCAGAGCTGAAAAAGCTCGGTCTCCTCTGGACACGACCCCAGGTTTAGGAACGGTCAAGAGGAGCTGATCTGCTGACCGTAGAGCTCTACCTGGAGCATAAGGTTGCATCATCTCAGACAAGTATCGGGGGGGCCAGCGAGTTCAAACACTTGTAAACTACAGTATCAATAGAATATTATATTTAATTCTAAAAGCAACTGGGAGCCAGCACAGAGAACAAAGAACAGGAGTGATGTGCTCCCATTTCTAGAGCCAGCCAGCCTTCGAGCTGCCGCATTTTGCACTCCATGGAGTCGCTGGAGAGACTTCTGATCCAGCCCAACATACAGGGAGTTACAGTAATCCAACCGGGACATGATAAAACAATGGATGGCTCTCTCAAGGTCGTCTCATGGTAGATAGGCTTTAATTTTACCCAGAAGTCTCAACTGGAAGTAACTAGTCTTAACAACAGAACCAACCTGTTTCTCAAATGTAAAGCCTGAATCAAAGGTCACACCGAGATTTTTAACATGTGGGCTCAAATAAGAAGCCAGTGACCCAATAGAACTACAGAAAAGCCTTTCATGCTCTTTTACAGGACCTCATACAGTTTTCTATTTCTGCATAGCAATAAAATTAAGTACAATATTGTTTGATGCTTAAAGGGAATGAGTGTATGAAAGGGGAAAAGGGCACTGTACTGCACCAAAAGACCCTTGGGGACCCTACGTATGAGAGGATGTTATGTGGATGATAAACCACCCTGCCTGATGCAACATTGTTAAAGGCTACACTAAGATCTTAAAGCACTAAAATAGCAGGTTTTTTTTTTTTTTTTTTTTTAAAGCAATTTATAAAAGATCTGAAGAAGAGCTGTTTCTGTTTCTCTGCTTTCATGTACAATAAAACCTGACTGGGATGTTTCAATGACCCATTTCTGTCCAGGAAGGTCTGAAGCTGATGTAAAATAACTTTCTAGAAAACCTTGGAGAGAGAAGTTAGCTTAGAAATTAGAAGCTTACATTGCGGATTTAGCTAAATAAGATGCAAAAGATCTGTGACAACATAGAGGAGACAAGATCAATCTCTTGAGCTGGGTCACCAGAAATTTCCTAAATTGACTTGATTCACAACAACCTGATTCAGTTTGATTCAGATTCAATATTGATTCATTTAAAGATATTTATGTATATTCAAGACGAGCGCAAACTCCACCGGAGAGTCAAGCTAACCCGGAAGTGGGGAAAAGTTACAGTTCACCCATCATTCACTGGGGGCTGGCTCCAAAACGGGATTCAATCCCCAGACTCCTGTGTTAAAAAGGCCAATTTACAGCAAAAATAAACACATATATGAAAACAAACTAAAAGATTATAATAAACAATAAAATGGTCACACATAAAATTAACAATAAAACAAATATAGGAACAATAAAACTCATCCGTTTAGATGTTATTTATTCCTGAAATTACACTTAATTGGGGGCGTGTCCTTTTGATTGACAGACAACAGATGGACTATTAGCGTTTGTGTTTGGTTGCTAGTGGCTTGTTCCTGAGAAGGCGTCAGTCATTTCCAGAGCAGCAAAACCGCGGTTTTCAGACAGAAAACAAGCTCCCTTTAGCTCCTGATGAGCTGTGAGCTCTTAGCTACAGGTAGATCAGTCAGTCGTTTGCCCCCATGCTTACACCTGTCTCCTGTCTCCTCTCTGCCCATTTTTGGATTTTTCGGGAGTAGGGATGTAACGATTACCGGTAAAATGATTAACCGTATTAAAATTACCAAAAATTAGTAATACCATTTCAACTTTTAGTTATCGTGGAAACCATGATTGATTACTGCACGTTGAAAAACTCCTTGTGATGCTGTTCATTGCTGTTCAAAGCAGTAGTAGTCGCAGTTTGCAATGTTTAATTTCTGAAAACATGGTGGAAGGCAACAAAGGCACCCACGTGGACATTTCTCTTGAGAGTTTTCCCCCTTTAGAAAGGACAAAGTAAACATTTAGACCCATTTTGGATATTATTAAAGATACTGGAAGGTATTTTTGTATTTGTATCTGTGTATTTTATAACTAATTTTATAAAACACTGAGTCTGTTTACATGGCCATCAAATAAGATATCCACAAGTTATCTGATTACTGTAATAATCTGTTTTGATGTTTCTACATGCACTCCTGAAATACAATACTCGAAGGATAATTGTCTACATTTACCAATCCTTTGTTAGGTTTATTTCAGAGTGCGTACATTTGTGTTAAAGTCACTTCCCGCTATTTTCAACACATTTACAATGTAATTTTAAAGGTGAATGAAAAAATGCAAATTCATTATCTTGGCACCAGAGGCTAATTTGAATGGAAGTGACACAGTCAACCTCTCAATGTGTGCAGTCGTCCTCAGAATTATTCATACCCTCCAATTAAAGAAGAAAAAAAAATCTGCTCGTGAAATAAGTTGAAATTGACAAAAGTAATGATAAATGAAAATTCGATGAAAATCATGACATTGATTTTGAATTGTGGTTTGAAATAAACATAGAAAAACAAATATACAAAAAATTGGTCTGGGACAGTTTTGTTTTGTTTTTTTTCAAATGATTATTTCCAACCACAATTTAAAAGCAATATTTTATTTCACTAAATTATCATTTTGAAAATTTTTATTTTTTATTTGTTTTTTTTTTTTTAGTTTCTTGTAGTTTGAATTACTATTTTGAATTTAGCCTTTTCTTTAATTGGAGGGTGTGAATAATATTGAGGACGACTGTACTGTATATAGATGCAGAGCATCAGTAAGTATTGCCAGAGTTGGGTCGCTATTGCCACTGGAAAAAGAAATTTATTAAAAAAGAATAATAATAATTTTCCAAGTTTTATGAATCGGTATTTTGTGTGATGGTGAGGCCATCACACAAAAATGACTTCACACTTTTGGATTTTCTTCTTTGTAGTTTTATTCTTGCTCTGACTCTTGCAATGAAGTAGTTTGAAGAATTTCCAACCTGTAATGCTGTTAAATTAGATACAAATGACTGATACAACATAAGTGACAGGCAGGTAAAACTTTGTCACATTTCCTTTTTACTTACAGTCTTCTACAACTTCACCGAAGATGGTGTTGTTTTTATTGCAAGTACTACAAGGTGGCATCTTAAAAAGACAAAGGAAAGTTATTCTGAACTCAGAAAACAAGTTTTGAAACATGCATGTGGAACAGGAAATGGTTTGGATTCACAGTGGATTTTCTGACAGTAAATTTTAGCCATATTTTGTTCTCTCACCACAATTGAAGCTTGCGCAATTAAACATATATCAACTGCAATGAAAGTATTCATTTCAGTAGTATGTTTGGTGCCATGCACCTTCAGTGCCTTGTTTTTCACTCAGCTGTGCAAACACCAACAAACATTGAGGACGCTGCAGCTCTCAGTGGCCTCGCTGATAGAAGAAATTTGTCTAAATTCTTGTTTACACAAGTAGGCGGTAACCCCTTGAGCAGTAGCCTCATCTCAGTCCAAATATAGGGCATGCTCACTAGCAGCAAGCCAAAGAGCTCCACACCAGCTTTCGTTACCATAGCAACCGATCTGGTATAGAGCTCAAAGTTGAGCTCCAGCAGTTATTCTAAAACAATAAAAAAAAAAAAAAAAAAAGAAATCACCCAGCAGCTTTCAGCTTGTTGGATAACTTAAGCAGCAGATGAGTGCGGGAGGAGATGAGGAAGAATCTGTTGCTTTCTGTTCTTCACTGGTCACCATGGCAACATGATGTATTAATAAATGAAATTGAGAAAATATATACTTTTTAAATTCCCAACGGGAAAACATGTTGCAGAAGTTTTTTTTTTTTCTTCTTTTTTTTAAGTATATATAAATCAACAATTATTACGCAATAACTATTATTTAAAGTTCTTGCCCTGAAAGATGATGGCTGCTGGCTGGAATGACCTCCTGTACCTCTTCATCTTGCAGCAGACCTGAAGAAGCCTCCCACTGAACACACACTAATGTTTCTTCACTGCGTTGTGTAAAGGGCGTGAAGAATACCCCAGCATTCTCTTTTGGACAATCAAGTCTTGCAGCTCCAGAATTCACAATTCACAATATCACGCCAGCAGTCACAATGCATCAATTTTGCAATAGCTTTTTCATTTATTTTTAAAGGTACAGTGTGTAAAAAAAAAAAACAAAAAAAAAAAGGTAAATGGGAGAAAAATATAATATATAATCCAAAACCTGTGTTTCTACTGATGTGTAATCGCTTCACTAGAATAGCTGTTATATGTTTCTTTTCTTAGAATGAATCATTAATGTCTACTTTTTCGGGGTGCACAAACATGGAGGCTGCCATATTTGTGCTGCCATTTTTAACTAAGGTGTCCTTTAATGGACAATGTGAGAACCCTCTGAACTTTAAAACTGCTGTACCAGCTTTGTTTAATGGGAGTTAGACCACTGTTTGAGATAAGCGATGTATTAAAAGACATTAAAGTAGTTACCCATAGTGAGACCACTGGATCCACTCACAGATAAAAACATCTTTTCTTTCAAATACCCATCTTTACCACTAGATGACAGTAATTATTACATACTGTGCCTTTAAGGGAGGCAGCCTTGTTGATGGTGTCCGCGCCCCAGCGGCCCGTATTAACAAGCCGCTGCAGATGGCTAGAATAGATCTTATATAATGTGGACAAAACTTCTCTTAGAACGTCTTTCCAGTGGTGAAGTGCTGCGCCATTAATTATGTACTGCTGTTGAAGAAAGATGTTTTCACAAAGAATCTGTTATTCTCAGACTCCACACTGGCATCAGTTCACATCTTTTAGCTCTCTCTAGTATTTAAACAGATGCTCTGCTGGACAAAAGAAATCCTTGATAGGACCTCAAGCACAAAAATCTGACTTTTGTGTTATGAAATTTTAGTAAACGATATATTACATAATATCAGTTGTGCAATAGGATTGTCTGTGACTGACTTGGTCTTGAAAAGTTGAAACCGCTTCCTGTTTTCTCTGCGTTTTGCTGCTGATTCATTTCTGTCAGACACTGAGATCGGCGTCTTTGTGTTCCTGCTGTTCAGGTTGAAGTTCAAGTTCCGTAGAGGCAGCCTCCCTCCCATGATGCCTCTGGAATTTGTTGGCTGCATTGGTGGCTGTGATGAGACGCTCAGAGAGATTCTGGACTTGAAATACCTCAGAGGAGCTGCACCAGGAGGAGGAGGAGGGGGAGGAAGGGGAGATGATCCTCGTCCACCCGCTCCTAGGCCCCCTAGACCACCGCCACCTAGAGCCCTGAGTTCCAACCCACGCCCTTCGCTTCCTCCTGTCCCTTCCTGGACCCCACAGCCAAGACCTCCTCCAGGCGGCAACAGTATCTGTGCAGAGGGCAACGGTGATGTGATTGTGTGCAACTGTGGTCAGGATGCCCTCCTCCTCACAGTGCGCAAAGCCGGACCCAACCAAGGTCGCCAGTTTTACAAGTGCAACGCTGGAAGCTGCAACTTCTTTCTGTGGGCAGATCAACCGAGTCAGCAGGGGGCGCCACAGAGTCGAGAGCCTCCACTGTCAGTTCAGAGGACCACCCAGCCTCCGAGACCATCACTGGGGTTCAGAAACACAGCCGGAGGCAGTGGAGGGCAAGAACCGGGCACAATGGGGCATTTAGGACAGACAATGTGCAACTGCAACCAGACTGCTGTGACACGCACGGTGCAGAAGGATGGCCCGAACAAGGGCCGAATGTTTCACACTTGTGGGAAACCAAGAGAGCAGCAATGTGGCTTCTTCCAGTGGGCTGATGAGAATGTACCCCCACAAGGTGAGGCTCACACACACATACATGCATTCAGGCTTTCAACGCTTGTCATCATCAGCCTTTCTGCTGTACCACTGCTGCAGCGCATGACTCCTCTGGACTCTTTTAATGTCCCAAAATGCAGTGCGACTTTAATCAAGGTGATGATGCGCTAGGAGTTCAAATTACAACCATTAGTTTCCATCCTGCTTATACAATGATGCCAACTAGTATTTTTGGGAAACTAAACTTGCTTCCAAGGTGGACAGAAAAGGTAATGGTTTTAATTAAAGAAGTCAGAATTCCAGCTTTTGTAACCAGGTCTCTAAATGAACCACCAGCTCACTAAATGTGGGTTAAAATTTAATCTGATGAGTATTAAACACAATTTACTGGTCACTTTAGCAGGTAGTTTATTAATAATGTGTCTTTATAGCAAACAAGAAGCACTGACTCCCATCGAGTAGAGCCGAATCTTCAACTTCTCCTGCTCAGCAGGTGGTGGCTGAATGGCACAGCATGCAGCCAATCAAATGCAGTACAAGGACAGACTGGTATCATATCATTATGTGAAAGAATGAAGGGGGGAGCCACTCCGAGGACAGCAACTGCTGTGGAATAGGTTAGGCCCCCCATTTATCAACAGATGCACATATGTGTGCATATTTGGTGCGTGAGAACATTTCCTGCAAAGTGTGGAATTTACTATCTTGTAATTATACTTATAAATGTTAAGTATAAAAACAGCTCTGATCATGCAGGTAGAACTGAGAAACTGTTTTTTTTTTTACAGATGCGACAAGTCTCGGGTTCCACATGCATTCATAATTTCATCAAAATAATCATTACTCAATTAGATATCTTTTAGATTGTGGCTGTGTAGCTAAATTGTTTTTTAGAAAATAAACCTGAGAGACAGGCGAGAACTTATCAGTGATGTGTAAAAAAGATGCTTCAAACTCTGAGCTCTGCTGTCGGCGTCATCAGACAGATGATCTGTGCAGTGAGATCACTAAGCCTGAGGTTCGTGAACAAAAATTAGCTGAAAGCCCATCTCTTTAAACTTACTTTTGTTGTTGTATTTTGTATTTTCTTGTTTTCTTTTTTTCACTCTGGGATGCACTTTTTAATTTTTATCTTTATAGATGCTATATAATTAAAATTCTACTTACTTCTTACTTTCTACTTATCACAAAGTGACTTGTTGTGATGTTGGCTCCCTAAAGAAATCCGGTTAGATCTCTGCCGTGATTTGGGGACCTGTGTTACTAAGTTATACTATCCAAGTGGGTTTTTGATTACTTGCATATTTGAGGTAGACGATAGTTTGTGCCCTCCCCGACCATCACTGAGCTGTATTACACCGTTTGTGTTGGTTGTTGGAACCACTCAGCCTTGCACACCAGCTCAGGCCCCCTTCCCCAGCAGAGAGGTGGTGTTTCAGGTCCCTAGAGCTAGCTTCTGCAGCCAAGGATCAGTTCACCAGGGTCCCCAGCCTTTGGCCACCACCCAGCTCACACAGCACCTGACCCCCACAGCCTCTCCTGCAGGTGGTGAGCCCACACCCCAAGCTGTTATACAGTACATGCTTAAGCAGGCAAAAATATAAGCTAATAGTGACACTAAATAAAAAGCCATTTGGGAGGGAGCTATAAGAACCAGTCCTAAGAGAGCCTGACACTCCCATCTCTTTGTTTCATGAAGCAAATCACTACATTTCTTATGAACTTTATTCCATCATGTACGATAAAGTAGCTGGCTTGTGTGTTTAATTTACGCGCGACTGCCTGAGCAACACATACCTGTATGAGGAGAGAAATTTAAACACAGTTATTATTAATGTGATGAACAAAAACCAAAATGTAGCGCTGGTTACACAGTGAAAGGTACTGAGTTACTTTGTTCTTTGCTGGTAAAGACGACACTGAGAGGATGATGTTATTGTTCAACACTTTCATTTTAAAAATCAATTAAAAACAATTTTGAGAAACAAACAGAAAAATGTATGCACTTGTACTTATAGGTAGTGATGCACAGTATTATCAGCCCGATATTGGCTTTAAACTGATTATTGATATTGTTTTGATATCAACCAAAGATCAACTGATATTTTTTTATATTTGTTTATTTTATAGGGACAGATCATACAAAAACAAAGAAAAACTTCTAAATATGGCAGATTTAGCCAAAAGGCTAGTTTTCATCTATTGTTCCTTACCAGATCTTAAAAGGAAATGATGAATTACAGAAATATCAAATTGTAAATAAACCAGCAATATAATTAACCAATATACAGTACTGCAACTTTGCAAGTTCTCCCACTTAGAAATCATCTTAAGTGCATTTCCACTGTGAAAGACATCATCTAAAAATAAATAAATAAAAAATCCGGAAATAACAATATATGATTTTTTTAAAGATCATTTATCTGTGTGTTACTACTGCAAATAAGTATTCGAACACCTGTGAAAACCCATGTCAATATTTGGTACAGTAGCCTTTGTTTGCTATTACAGAGGTCAAACGTTTCCTGTAGTTTCTCACCAGGTTTGCAAACACTGCAGCAGGGATTTTGTCCCATTCCTCCACACAGATCTTGTCCAGATCAGCCAGGTTTCTGGGCTGAAACACAGAGTTTATGTTCCCTCCAAAGATTTCCTATAGGGTTTATGTCTGGAGACTGGCTAGGCCACTCCTTTAGTTATCTTGGCTGTGTTCTTCAGGTCATTGTCATGTTGGAAGACCCAGCCACAACCCATCTTCAATGCTCTAACAGAGGGAAGGCGGTCGTTTCTCTAAAATCTCGCAATACATGGCCCCCGTCAGCCTCTCCTTAATACAGTGCAGTCGTCCTGTCCCATGTGCAGAAAAACATCCCCAAAGCATGATGCTTCCACCCCCATGCTTCACAGTAGGGATGGTACTCATCATTCTTCAACCTCCAAACACAGAGTGCAATTAAGACCAAAAAGTTCTATTTTGGTCTCATCTGACCACACAACTTTCTCCCATGACTCCTCTGGATCATCCATATGGTCATGGGCAAACCTAAGACAGCCCTGGACGTGTGTTGATTTAAGCAGGAACCCTCTGTGCCATGGATGACTTTAACCTATGAGTGTATTACCCACAGTAACCTTGGAAACAGTAGTGCCAGCTCTCATTGACCAGCTCCTCCTGTGTAGTTCTGGGATGATTCCTCACCTTTCTTAGGATCATTGACATGCCACGAGGTGAGATCTTGCATGGAGCCCCAGTCCGAGCGAGATTGACAGTAATGTTTAGCTTCTTCCACTTTCTAATAATTGCTCCAACAGTTGATCCTTTTTCACCAAGCTGCTTGAAAATTGTCCTGTAGCCATTTCCAGCCTTGTGGAGGTCTACTATTTTGACTCTGGTGTCTTTGGACAGCTCTTTGGTCTTAGACATGTTAGTAGTTGGAGTCTTACTAATTGTGTGGGGTGGACAGGTGTCTTTATGCAGCTAACGACCTCAAACAGGTGCTTATAATTTAGAATAATAAGTGGAGTGGAGGTGGACTTTTTAGAGGTGGACAGGTCTTCGAGGGTCAGAATTTTGCTTATTGGCAGGTGTTCAAAATACTTATTTGCAGCAGTAACGCACCAATAAATTATTTAAAAAAAATCATACATTGTGATTCTCTGCTTTTTATTTATTTATTTTGATTATGTCTCTCATGGTGGTCATGCACCTAAGATGAAAATTTCAGACCCGTCTATGATTTTTAAGTGGGAGAACTTGCAAAGTTGCAGTGTTCAAATACTTATTTTCCTTTTTTCCATTTGGTGACAAACCTGTGGGGCATGCTTTCTTTTTTTTATGCTTTTATTTTCTAATTGTTGGTGCATCGGAACAACATAAGACCGCACCCACTGTGCAATAGGGGATTATCACGCTTACCGGAACTTCCTGGTATTTGGGCACTTCCTCTTCCGGGCCATTTTAACAAAAGCCGTTCCTGCTCTGTTATACTGTTTAAATCGGATAAACTCCAAACATACTTAAGTTTTTATTCTAGACTGAAGTGATACTAAGGAGGAAGTGGATCAAAGTGATCGATTCGCCGCGGTGAAGGGCCGAACTTTATAATAAAACACACGTTTGTTTGTTGCCGGTGGGGCACAACACCGGCACTTCACAGCATGCTAGCATTAGCCAGCTAGCGTTTACTGACGTGCTTAACATTGAGCGTCTCCTTTTTTTGGCAGTCCCCAGTTGTTCCACTGGAAACGGGGGGGTACAGACCCGATTTTCAGATGTTTGTGTGTTTTAAGACGCAAGATGTTAAGCACGTCAGTAAACGCTAGCTGGCTAATGCTAGCATGCTGTGAAGTGCCGGTGTTGTGCCCCACCGGCAACAAACAAACGTGTGTTTTATTATAAAGTTCGGCCCTTCACCGCGGCGAATCGATCACTTTGATCCACTTCCTCCTTAGTATCACTTCAGTCTAGAATAAAAACTTAAGTATGTTTGGAGTTTATCCGATTTAAACAGTATAACAGAGCAGGAACGGCTGTTGTTAACATGGCCCGGAAGAGGAAACGCCCAAATACCGCGAAGTTCCGGTAAGCGTGATAATCCCCTATCGACGTCTCTGGCAACTCCTGGATCTGCAGCAGATGCAGCAGAAGTATTTTTCTAATTTTGAACAAGAAATATTGCATCATTTTCAGCTTTAGTATCGGCAGCGGCCATGAGAAGCAAAAAATGATTGGTTATCAGTGTATCGGTTGAAATTTTTCACAGAATTATTGCTGCTTTTAAGTGACTTTGAGGTTGCACCATGACCTGATGATGTTGGTAGCTGCAAACAGACTACTGGCAGATTTCTGGTCAGAATTTGATTGATAGCTGATTTGACCAAATACATTAGTCAAACAATGAAGTTATTTACACTGCAAGTACAGTTGGACCTAGATTGATGTGCATTCCTTTCTAGTTATATATGGTAGTAACTGAGTGTGTCAGCTTCGGGTCTGAATAAGCATCCTGTTGTTTTCCTTTAATGGTAATAACAGCAATTTTACTGGGTGGAGTTCATTTTATATTATTACTTTTAAAATGGCACAAATCTGAACTGCTTGCCGTCACATTGCTGGTGCTGGAGTTTGATTATGCACAAGATCTGCTTTCACAAGGAGTCATACAGATTATGTTATTGGATAAATAATGTTTTTTCCTACCACTATCAGGTTCAACATGTTGCCCTGACAGTTCATGTGAAGCCTGACAAGCCTGATGAGACTAAATACAATTGTAGATCTACAGAAAAGTTGCACCCTCTTTTACTCTTGAAGTAACAGTCATGGTCATGCACATTTGAATGGACGCACCAAAGGATTCATCTCAGTCAAACAATTAACTATCTTAGCTAGCTTCCTTGGTCTTTTTTCAGGAGATGACAAGATTTAATCTCCATTGGCCAGGTAAGAGAAAAGGCTCCATGTTTGACTTTTTTTTCCAAGTCAGCACTCCAAATCTGTTTTTTGGTCTCGTTGTGGGGAATGAATATGTCTGTGAGGAATGCAGTTTCAATCGAAAATACAGCCGTCAGCTGTTTGCACTGAGTCATACATGCGCTCTTTCAAGGATCTTTTATTTCCTACAGAAAGCTCTCGTCCCTGCAGCAGCTCTGTGTGCTGCAGGAGTGTTGATGTGCTTCATCTTAAATGTGCGATGATTTGTACATCTGCAAATCTAATTTTGACAACATACGCAGACTGAAAACCTCCCTGTGGATGGTGGCCTAAAGAATGATGGTGGGATAGAGGTTGCAGTATCTGATCCTGGACTGGAGTCAGTTCTGTTTGCTGGGATAAATGCCCTTTGCTGGTCATAAAAGCAAATATAAACAGATCAAACATTGATGAGAAAAAAAACTTCTCTTAACTTAAAAGTAAAAAGAAAGCTGTCACGACTCAGATACTGAGACCTTGAAGTATTCACACACCAACTCTGATGTGGTTTTACTAGTGTTAACAGAATTATCTCTAATGCTTATTAAGTAGCAAGCTCTAATCTCCTCATGTTGTCTGGCTTTTGTTCCCCAGTGTCTGGAGGTGGAGGTGGAGGTGGAGGGAAAAATGGAAGGAAGGGGATGGGAGATGCTAACAGAACCTCTGCTGCTAAGAAACCTCGCACCTGTGGCATCTGCCACATGCCAGGACACACCCGAGTCACCTGTCCTCAGCGGTGACGGCTGCCTCAGGTTGATGATGTTCTGGAGCTCTGTGGAGTGACTGAACTCACCAAATTTAGTTTTTAAATAGCTGAAATAGTAAGTGCCTCTAACAAGACGTGGGCGCCTTATTTAGCTTTGAGTGGAAGACCTGATGTTCCTTATGCTGGCGTGAAAAGTCAAAATCAAACTTTTTCATGTCACGCAAAATCAAAATGTGCAACTTTGCTGCTCTAATCTCTCAGCTGTTCTCAGATCTGTAGAGGGTCTGTTCACGACGAATGATACACTTCTATTCCCTGGGTGGAAATACAAGCTATTAAAAAGTGGAAATGAACCTTTTTGTGACTCTGTTGCTACCTTCAAACCTCATCTCTAAGTTTATTTGTGAATGGAAAACTTTAGCAGGACTGCAATGCATTTTTTCTAATGTCAGAGTCTTCGTTTCAAAGTTTTTGCAGCATCACAAAACGGGCACCAGGTTACTACTTTCTAACTGCTGGAAGAAAAATCTGAGCACCAGAAGAGAAGCTGCAGCTCATCACACACCAACATACTACTTTCATGACTGGTCGATGTTGGTAACCTGAGTAAACTGAGCACGCTCCATGATAAATTGCTCTACTGGCCCTGGATCAGATTATTCCCTCATATATGCAGTCTGTGTATTCACAGTTCTTTACTGAGGTCAGCTGGAAGGAGGTGTTGATGCTACAGAAGCGATTCAGTGTTTTAGCACTAAGGTTATGACTAATTTCATCATTAATAGTATGTATTGACATGCTTATTTTAAATTTTTTTGGTCATTTTCACCATTTTTCTGTGTTAAACAGTAGCCGGGTTTTTAAAATGTTGAGTGAAGGAAAAAAGGGCAAAGATGCGCTTTTACTCTGTAAACATAACTGATGCTAAAAGAAGATTGCGGCTTCTTCTCTTTTCTATCAAAAACTTAAAGAATTTCAACCCTTCAGCTTTTAATGTAAATTCTGTTTAATGCTAATAAATTGAAATATGTTTTATTCCTGTATGGTTTTTTCTGTTTTTATTGTCGGGACAGAAGTTTAGGTTTTATTCTGAGCTGAGTGGTGGTTTTCTCTTTTGTCTTCTTGGTTTTGGTTTTATTTTTTCTTCCCCCTTTAGCTCTGTTAGTTTTGCTTTTGTTTTGAGTGTTGAGCTTTCAAGCAGCTTAGGTTGAGGAAATGCCCAAATTCATAACTGTCAAATCATATTACATCTCTTATTAAGTTGCACCCGAGCATGATCGCATCTCCTGTTCTTACTGCTGATGGAAAAAACATAAAGGCCCTTTATTTTAGGAAAATAGCAGAGCCACAGAGTGCAAAAAGTCCCCATTTAAAGCAGCAGCTGAATTTCACTTGCGTTTTCATGGAAGACTTTGATGACTGTGATTTGCTCTGCGGGGCTTGCCTGCAGAAATGTAAACTGAATTGTTTCCATAAACCTGGATTGCTAAAATTTAATAGCCTATAAACAAAAAAATGACTAAGTTGAAATGCATATTTGTGTTTTATATCAGAATCCGAGTGGTTTTTATCTTCCCAGAAATGCTGCTTTGATTCCTTTTTATTCCTACTGGCGACTTCAAGTGCAAGCCCGGCGGGTATAAGAGCGAAGAAAAAGGAAAATAAGCCAGAAATGCGCAGATTCCCGGTATAAGGCTTTAAGTTACCCTAATGTTTTTGACCCCCCCTTCTTCTCCCTCTGTATGTGTGTGTTGATATTCCAGAGAAGTGGCTGCTATCGCCTTACTGGCACGTTTGGTGAGTCATACGTGAGTCATAACATGTAGGTGGGAGTGAGCGCTGTGATCCGTCCTGCCGTGTTGTTTTTCTTTTTTTCTCTCCCTTTTTTTTTTTGCTTCTCCATCCAGACTCCCAACTCCGCTACAGTAGTAGTATCCGGGCAGATAACAAGTCATGTGATTGCCCGTGTACCTCCTCTGAATTGCAGGCAATAACCTCCTACTTACGGGAAAAAGGCGCCGCTTTCATCCTCATCCCGGTCTGCGCGCTGCTTCCCTGCAGGGAGGCTGCAGGAAGACCATAAATGCGGAAAATCACTCGAAACAGCGGTTAAATTTCCACACGTCCCGGTTGGAAAATTACTGGAGCCCGTTTCATCTTTATGCAAACTCACTGTGGGACATAAAAGCGTCTTTTTGGACGTTTTAAGACACCACGTTGAAGACTGGAACCAGGGAACTCTGCAGTTATAGTGTCAAAAAGCCCTGATGATGTCACAGTGATGTCATTATGAAACATTCAATATACAACATTTAATTGTTCAGAAAGAGTTGCAGAAATAGCTGCATCAGTTTTAATCAGTCAGAATTTCAAACACTAAGTTAAGGCATGCATGTGGTATGCTCTTTGCCTCTATACTTTAGGGATTTTGAATAAAAAAAAAACTTAATCAAATTCAGGACGAAGTTTTACATAAAAGCTGCCTGCAACTGTCAGAGCATGAATCATCGAGCTGTTTATATAAGCTCAAAAGTGGGGGGTCAGAGTTCATGCAGTTCGAACCGCTCCATGGCCCTGAACCGTTCATCGACTCTTCCTGCTGCGTCACCATCATCATCCAGCTTTTCAGCAGTTGCCGCAGAAACAGTTACCATGACAGTCAATGCCAGTAAGTGATGCAAGTGTTCCAGGTGTAGAAAGACTGTGGATCAGAGCCTGTGTACGGATTGTTTGTGTGTGCAGAGTAACAGTTTTATTGTAAACTGATCCACAAAAGCCTCAATGAAAGATAATAGGAATTTGGCTCTGGGCCTTTTTTCCACAGCAGTCACCTCACCTCGGTCTCACCTGGGGGCTGGACGGATGATGATCAAGCATGAAGTCAAAAAGAAATATTTGTGATCTCACAACTGAAGCAAATCAGTAGTTTTTACCTTCACTGAAGCCTTTATCTTTGTTGAGCTCAATCTGATTTCCAACTCTCCTCTCTGCAGAGAGATTGCTTAGCATTAAGGATGTAAATTTAAGACTTTCAGTCAGTTTTTAGTTCCATATTTGGATCAAACACAGTTGGAGGGGTGGACATTTCAAGTAGAGAGTGAAGCAAAGCTTTCATTTCCATTGCAGATTCTGATCTTCCCAGCTTTACTTCTGTTACATAAAAATACATGAGCTCACACAGTTTCACTCTCAAGTTCAGTGAGTGCAGTGTTTTAACTATGCTGCCACATATCATTGATCAGTCTTTAGGCTAAATCAGTCATAAAAGTTTTTTTTTAATTTTTATGAAACTATGAACTTTTGTGCTCTTTTTGGTCAAAATTTGAAAGGATCTGTAAAGACTGGAAAATTACACTTTGTTGTTTTGTAAATAAAGTTGCAGTGTTAGAGTTTTGATGCAGAGGTTAAAGAAAATATTGATTTTCATATCATGTATGTACAATAGGCAAAGAGCTACATGTAGTTTCTATTTGCAGACTTTAAATTGTAAAAGATCTAACTATAAATAACTCAAATTCAATGTTTGACTTCAGTTTGAGGAGGGAAAAAATCTGGTTATCTTTGGAGGCATGTTGTTTCCACTGTCTTGGGTGTTTATGCTAAAGCTAAAATAACATGCTTAAATCACTGGGAGCGATTAGTCAACATGTAATCATGTGCAAAAAAAAAAAAAGCAAATAAACATAATTCCTGAAATGTTGGGATGTGTCTTGAAGATAAAATTATTCAAAAGGGAATTCTGTGTCAGACTACAGCTTCTTTGATGCAATTTTATACAGTGAAATGAAAATACTTACATAAAATAATGAATTCTTTTTGTATTCAATATGAACAAAAACTGCAATTTTACAATGGAAATGTTAAAAATGACAAAACCATCAGTCCCCTCCCTATAAGTTTAGATTGACACTAATTACGGGCTTTGTGACCCTCCCCCTTCATCCTCTGGCCCTCCTTTGCACTCTGCTCTACTTTCTATGCGTGCCCGTCCTCGTTGCCGTCGCGGGCACGCTCATTGGGGGCTTGGCTCTACGCAATGGAAACGGGGTCGCGCGCGACTTTAAAGAACCAGCGCGCCGTCCAGTGTTGATGTGTCGCAGATTTTAAAAAGTGAGGCAGGCGGACGGCATGAGTTTGATATGAAGGCAGCGGAGGAGCTCAGCGGAGAAAACTAGCACCCTCGCTGGGAGCCAGCACCCACCGTGACACTTTGAAGGATTTTGGGGGGTATTTTTCAGTGCTCTTGTGCATTTAAAAAACAAACTGTTAATTTCTGAGCCTCGACAAAAACAAGTCGGGAATCCAGTTGAGTCCTGTTTGGAACGTGCGAGGCAGCGCGCAGCGATGGAGCTGTCATCAATAGGAGACCAAGTGTTTGCGGTTGAGTCAATTACAAAGAAGAGAGTCAGAAAGGTGAGAAACATACTGGTTATATTATTTTACTTAGAATAACAAACTCAACTTAATTTCTAGAGATGTTTACGTTAGTGTCGCGATGTGCATCGGCGTAAAAACACCTTTCCTCGTGTAAAACTAAACTAGGTTACGCCGTCACCCTACAGTTTACGTAAAAGAGATGTTCGGACTAATCTCCTATTTTATGTAACAGCGACAAAGTTTAGCGTAGTTCCACGGGCTCACGCGCATCCTGTTCCCTTCCTGTGCAGCGGCTGAGGTGCTGCAGCATGACCGTGTTTTGGAGGAGCCTACGCAGTTGTAGTAAAAATGTAAAAGGGGGTGTGTATCCTTAAAGCTGGTATAGGGTCAGTGTGTGGGGAGCTGCGCAGTTTGTATTGGTTACGCTAGCGAGCCGAGCGGTGGTGGTGGCAGTATCTGGGTGAAACTGCTGCGTAATGAAAGCTGCGTGATGCTGACCCTATTGATTTCCAGCGGGGAGGTGTTGTGGAGTCACTGCTGAAACGAGCTACAGGTGCTCTGTCACATGTTTTCACGCGGTGTGTGCACGTTTTTTTTGTTTTTATACATATAGGTCATCTAAAGGGAAAAAGTGCAGCGTGTTATTCCTCTGTAGCAATATCTAAGCTATTAGAAAGTTTCCGATGTTCTAATATAATAATAAGACCGTTTGTTTCTGTATTGTTAAGCCGCATTATTAAAACAGTAATTCACTTATTTTGACTTGACTCGTAATTGTTTCGGACTTGAACGTTGCGCAACACTACGTTGTTTACATGTTCCCTTGGCCCCACCTATCTCAGCCACCTTGTTCTAGAAAGTACTGGAGAACTGTGGAAACCGGTTCGCTGAGCGGTAACGTCATCCCGAAAAGCTGCTGTTTGAAGGCCACGCAACCCCCTCTGTCATTGACGTCACCCCTCAGTAAAACAGCGTTTGAAAGCGAGAAAATTCTCCACGAGCCTCCCTCCTGTCTTCAGTCCACTCGTTAAAGTGACAGTTACCCTCTTCTGGCGCACAGTAGCGTGTGTAAATAAAGGGCAGGTTTCAGTGTGTGACCGTCGGACTCTGCTGCATTTTCTCTAAATGTGACACCCTCACCCCTCTTTTTATCCCCTCAGGGTAATGTGGAGTATCTACTGAAATGGCAGGGATGGTCCCCGAAGTGAGTAAGCTTTGAGTCATCATCCAGTGACCTCATCACTTTATTATAGTAGCGACATTATCCTGCTTGAAACTCTCACCATGTCACTGATGGATGGATAGTATTTGAATGTATTTGTGTTTGCAGGTACAGTACCTGGGAACCGGAGGACAATATTTTGGACCCTCGCCTGGTCTTGGCTTACGAAGAAAAGTGAGTAATACTGGAAAGTGTTTTAGGCATGTAAAGTACTTGTTTTTCTTTCTTTTCTTTTTTTTTCAAATTTTCATTGTCTTACTCACAGTTTGTCTTTGTCTGGTCTCCCCCTTCCCTCTCTGTCTACCTCTCTTGCAGTCAGGAGAAACTCAGAGCTCTGGCCTACCGCAGAAAAGGTCTCAGACCCAGGAGGCTCATGCTGCGGGTAGATGCACTCACATTGTTTCTTGTTTCACAGATTTTTGCAGAAACTTCCTGTATTAATGCTTATTGCTGGAGGGTTTGTTAGTTAAAAGACAAATACATCTCTATGCAAGAGACAGCTTTTGGTGTTAACAACACTAAAAAGAAAAAAAAATCTTGAATAGAATCAAACAATAAAAGGTCAATCTATTAATCACTGATCTGTGGGATTTCCCTAATAGAAACATTTGCAAAGGCTGGGATTTCCAAATGCATTCAGCTGTATGTTTCTTTTTTCCATTATGCATTTCAACAAAAATACCCCCTGAGCAAGAGACGTCTATTTGGTTTAAAAGACGTCTATTAGACGTCGTTTAGGCCAAAAATGCTCAGTGGGTAGGTTTGTGTAATCCAAATGTGTGTCAAAATACGTTTGAAATCAATAAATAGAATTGAAATCAAAGTTGCAAACCTTGCAAAAGAGTTGTTGGATCAAGAGTAAAATTTATTTGATATTTAAATGTAAGTTCACGTATTATGCAACACTTTTTAATTTTTCTTTTTCATGAAACCAAAAGTTCAGTGAATAAATGGACAAAGGGTGGCACACCATACAGTTTGAACCAAGACTTCAAAAATATTCTTCATGTTTCTGAAAGTGCAGCTCATTTTTTGTTCATTCAAAAGATTTTTGGAAATCCTGAAAATGTAGAAGTTTTTTGTGCAGTTTTTGTTGTCAAACTGAAAAGTTCAATAAGTAAATTTATCTGTCTAATAGAAATTCACATATGTTGGGGCAAATTTAAAAGTATCTGGAGTTCAGATTATTTATTTTAGTACTTTTGTTGTAGTTTTCTAAATGGATGAGTTTATTTTGTTATTTAAACAGGTTTTGTTTGCAGATCTAAAAGTTTTTTTTATTGATTCTTTTCATTAATGCTAAGCCTTTATTCATATTTTTTAAAGGTTATCTCAAAATTATAATGTTTTGTTTTTGAGTTCAAAGGTCATGCTTTTGTTTTGTTTTTGTTTGTTTTTTTTGGGGGGGGGGGGGGGGGGGGGTGAATCAGCAAATCCTGGATTTCACTGAATGCACCTTGTTTTTAAGCACAGGTGACATCACTTTGATGTCATTACAGTAGCTCATGTTGGGGTTTTTGTCCTGGGAAACTTATCACATGCTGTGTAGTCCAATTTAGTAAACTGAAACTGAGGTAAAATGGCTAGAATGCCCTTTAATGAACTGTAGTTATGTCATACAATTGTGTGACTGCAAATGTTTACACTAAGATGTGAAATAGAAAATATTTCAGTAACGTAATGCATCATGGGGTGTCGTTTCCATGGTTGCATTATAAATTCAGCTGTTTTCATCAAGAAAAATTCAGTCAGAGAAAAAAAAAAAACCCATCGAGATAACAACAGAATTGTATGTTTTCGTATTGATAATATCCTCAACAGACCAGAATGCAGTGTGGCTGAAGGACATGCTGTGTTTTTGAGGGGGTTGACTTTAAGGACAGTCTTGATTTTGCTTTTACTATCATTTTCACTTCTGTCATCATCTTAAAGTAAGGTTATATGTACTCCATATTGATGGAGTTGTAGATTTTTACTGAATTATTGGTAGATTTTCTGTAAAAGCGGCTATTTTGGCCACTCTTCACCATCATAAATACAGAACTCAAAATATGTTTGTGATCACATTTCACCCAAAAGCTGCAGCATAGTTTAGTGTTTAAATGAATCCTGTGTTGATCTGCCTCTGCTCCTCTACAGAATGTCTTTGCCATGGACCTCCGCAGTGCCCACAAGGTCACAGAGAAGCCCCCACCTCGCCTGCGCCTCTCCCTCACTAGGTCCATGAGCACAGATGTGGACCAGGTGTATCGGCGTCCAATCAGGAGGAAGAGGCAAAGGATGATCAGAGGTGGGAACTCTTCAAGCAAGCTGCTCCGTCAGCAAAGGAAGAAAGTGGAGCCCATGGAGGAGGACTGGGGAGTCACCAGTGATGAGGAGAAGCCAGAGTCTGAAACCACCACTGAAGAGAGATGTGAAGACAGTTCATACGGTTGGTTTGTCAAGCCAATAAATAAATTAATTAAATAGCGTTGTGATTTTTACTTTTCAAACGAGTTAAAACTTGTCCCGTTCTCTCCAACAGGTCAGTCAGAGTGCAGCTCACCTCCATTACTGGAGCGACAGGACTTGGACATTGAGGTGGAGGAGAAAGTGGAAGCCCACCTCACAGCGGTAAGCACAGAAATGTGGACTGACAAATCAGATGGAGGGACGTCGGAAACATGTCAGAGACAAACACCTTCTTGCAACAAATCAAAGGACAGCAACTCTGCATTTGAGGCCAGACCAGGAGATGCGGTTTCCCAGGGTGACGGGTCAGTCTGGGATGAAAGTGAGAAAGACGTGGAGGCAACGTTGGAGTGTCCCAAGTTAGAGAGAAACAATGCAACTTCGGTGATAGTGAGGGTTCAGGGGAGCGTCAAGACGGCAGGTGACGTCACCACCGTCTGCCCACCTACTGAGTTGATGAAGGAGGAGGTAAAAGGTGACAATCACACTGTTACTATGACAATGCCAGACAGTTTGACTCCCCCTGATGCAGCAGAGCATCCCAGGAAGGTGATTGTGACACATGTGACTATAAACTCCCTGACAGTGACTTTTAAAGAAGCCACGGAGGCTGAAGGCTTCTTTAAAGACTATTGAATGAAGAGAAATAAAGATGGAGAGATCAGAATAACCATAATTAGACTTGCCACTCATTTTGTACACTAAATAACCATGTATGTAAGATAATTTCACATGTTTACAAAGCTACACTCATTTCCTACTGAAGACATTATTGCCTTTGAATTAAAAAAGTGAGTGGTAATTTTTATTATTGTGGCTCATTTATTAGGTGTGATATGAAACCTGAAAGCCTCTCCAAAGTACTCAAATTATCCATCACAGTTCCACGGGCTTAATGGATCTCAGCGGCAGGTTTTATTTGTAGGTCCATGGGGTTTAGTGAGAGTTGGAGACAGATGGTGAGGCAGCAGCCTAAAACAACACAGATGACACAACTACTCTGATGCAGCTATTTTTTCCAGTTGTCCTCAGTGCTTTCCAGCAGGATGTCGATCTTACTGTCAGATCTCTTCTTGGGGCCTGTTTCAGTTGCTCCTTTTTCTTACAAGTAACATTTTGTAAATATGTTGCGCTGGGTTTTTGGTTTTTTGCTAACCGCATGCCCTGTCAGTCTGTGCCACACATGCACAAAGCTCTGTCCTGTGCTGTTTTGGAGAAGTTTATTTCTGTCACAAAAGAAATACAACAAAGAAAAAAAGACTTAATGGCTGCCACTTAGATGAAGTTCTGCATTTCAAGGAAGATGGATGCACAAAAAAAGTGCAGTTATTGTTTGCTGTCTGTCCTTTAACTTTGCAAGTATGAAATGCTACCCGTTTCTATTTTTGTATTACCAATTGATGATCTACTCTTTTCAGTAGCCTTTGTGCATATCAAGAGATTTCAGTTTGTACTGCTGCTTTTTCGTTACGTAGATTATGTGCAAATAGTTGCAAATGTACTTTAGATCAAACTGTAGTGAGCTATTATTTATTGCATGTCACTTGTATAAGCTAAACTAACTTATGTCACTTTCTGTGTCTGAATCACTCTCTCTGACAAGGAGATTGTAAACATGTCTTCTCTCTATAAAGTCATTTTTATTCGATTGCATTTACAATAAATGTGTTCTGAAATAAATACATCCTGGAGCGTATTTATCTTGGATGGCATGGGCATATAGCAACCTCGAGACAGAGAACTTCCACTTTTCCACACCCGTCCAACACATTAGTGCAGAATTTAATTTAGTGATTTATGTCTGGGCGCACTGTGACAAAACTATAGCCAATTTAATTTTAGACTGCAGCATTCAAATTTCTAGTAATGCATCTATTTGCTAATAAATTTATAGAGCTGGATCTCTCTTCCAGCATGTTAGTTTAACCTCAAACACCCATCTGAGCTCATCCACTACCTTTAGTTAAGATCCATTACTTGTATTATGCACCCCGCAACTATGCAACTTTACAGCGCTGGAAATCAATATAATTTATCACCACTAGGTGGCATATTGTTCTTAGGAGAGATGGTTTTACTGGAAGAGCCAATGGTGACTCACATGGTCAGTATGGCAGTAACGAGATGTGATTAAAAGAAACCGGAGGAGAGGAAAACATTTTCTCAAAATTTCACAAATTTGAGATGCTTGCAGACACTTCATGTTGTCAGGCAAAAGTAACATTTATAATTTAAGCTCATCAAAAAACAAGTTTTTAGGATTGTCTTTTTAAACATGGATCATTTAATTTCATATTTCAATGCAGACTCATTCCTGTCATGACTTGCTAGTTTTGTTTGTATTTTTTTTTAAATGTGTTTTTGTATTTTGCTGACCAAAATTTTAAGCATTTCAATGTGCATGTTTCTATTTGAGGCTTTGTTTTCAAACCTCTGGGGAAGCAGAGGTTGATTCTGCATACTTTTTTTTTTTTCCCCAAATCTATTACTTGCCTCTCAGCTGTAAAGTACACACTCTATAGCTGCAACGGGGATCAGGGCTGTTTCAGATCAGAGGATCTGAAGTTCCCCTGCTCTAGAGCATGTTAGTCATATGCAGCATTCTTTACCACAGTGATCACACTAGTATTTCAATATTCACAAGTTAAAGCCACTTTTCTCCTCGTCATAGCTTAATTGATGAGTCACATGTAGAACCGAACGCTATTGGTAATTTTCATTTTATTATAAAAAAAAAAAAACAAAAAAAAACAGTATTTGAGTCCACAGTTTGTTTCCTTTGTACAGTAAAAAATTTTAAATAAAACTCCCAAAGTTCTGAGCAGAAAGATAAAGACGATGGAGTTTGTAAGGAGGGAGCTCAAAGTTCCCCTCCCTCCCACCCCAAGGAGGATATAAAGTCCAAGGGAAGCAGCAAAGGGGACGAGGAAGAAAGAGACGGAGAATGACCGCTCTTACCGCCTTCTTTCACCTCATTTCTGTGCAACACAGTTCATTTGGATAATCATCATCCTCCTCTGTTTACTCCAAACAGTAGAATCCTAAAAACACTATAAGGAACCCCCCACCCCATGTAATTAAAATGTTACAGGCACAAAGGTATGCACCCCCCCTCCCCATGCCTCCATAGCTCCATGTTAAGTGTCTTTAAAAGGAAGGAGTGCACACACATTCGAGGGAGAGGGCTTGCATGTTTGCGAGGGGAGAGTCTCTTCCAGCATGATGGACGTCCAAACAAAGAAGCTGGCCGGGACGTCCAAAAAATTTGTCCACTGGACATCTCAAAGTCAGAGCAGACCCCCGACCACTGCAATTTAACAGCGCTGTTGTTCCCATTTGGACTAAGCCAACTGAGGACAAGAAGAGTGAAATGACATATTTACCACCCTCCCAACCTTTAACAGTCAATAACAAAAATATATTTCTATACGAATTGTAGCAGTTTCAGTGAATGTTAACGCCTCCCAGCCCCTGAAGGAAAATAATAATAAATAAAGCAAACCCAAACTTTTAAAGATATGAATCATGTTTGGATTTACAAAATTCACATCACTCTGCAAACAGAAATGGACAGACTGAATGATGCAACACAAAAGTTCTTTGAATTAAATCATTTCCTCTTTAAGTCTTGACCTCTTTTAAAATCTTACAAACATTTCTGAAAAAAAGGCAAGTACTTCTATTTATCCCCCCCAAAACCTAAAATATCACCTTTTTTCTACAAGAGGTGGAGACGAGGGGAGGGGGCGGTGGTTGCAAGAGAAACCTTCCCCCTCTTTGTCCTCAATTGGCAAAAAAATAAAAAATATATTAACAGCAATAAGTTACAATTCATTTATTCTAATTCATTTAACAACTGCTTGATTTAATGTTCATCTCCCATAGGAAGTTCAGTTCAATGCATCTTTATTGAAAACATTTTAAATAACATTTTATAATAGAAAAAGAAGGCTAATAATAACACTGTCCTGGGTGAGTGCAGTTTGTGCGGAGATTCACTGAGCATCTCTTTGGCTCAGTTTAACACATTAAGAAATCCTACATGTGGTCTAAAGAGTTGTGGTTCATGTTCTGGCCCATTGGGTCCTGACTGTTGCTCCCTGGCCCGTGCAGACCCGCCATGCTGCTCAGTTGAGACAGCATGGCGCTTTCGTCCGACCCAAACTGCTCCATAGTGTTCTGCTGCTGCTGGCTTGGTGGCTGTTGCTGTTGTGGAGGGACAACCATCCCTGGATGGTGCTGGTTTAAGTGGCTCGGGTGTGGGGAGCCGGTCTGTATCTGGGGAGAGATGCGATGTGGGGAGGGCTGAGGCTGCATGCGTGGGGACGGGCTGGAGTGTGGAGGCTGTGATTGGGGTCTGGGAGAGGGCTGCGGGGATCGCACCTGGTTAGCGAGCGACGTGGGCAGCGCCTGGCCCTGCAGGTGTGGGTGTGGGGACTGAGCCATCTGCTGCGGTTGCTGGGGGCTCATGGGATTGCTGTGTTGGGCTGGTGACCCGCCCGGACCCAGCTGCTGCTGCTGGAGCAACCTCTGGTGCAGAGCCTGTTGGAGCAGTGATGGAGGCGGGGGTCCACTTTGGGTAGATTGAGGGCCCTGAGATGGTTGCTGAGGACCTCCTACACCCCCTCCACCTGGTCCTGCATCCCCCCCTGGAAGGGCAGCCATGGTATTCTGCTGCTGCATCTGGAGGTGGTGCTGGTGCTGGAGCCTCTGCTGGAGTGCAGCCGTGGCTTGCTGCTGGGCAACTGACCCTGGGTAACCTTGGCCCTGCTGACCTGGGGGGGCACCAGGTTGCTGAGGGCCAAGAGGTGGGCCTCCAGTTGGACCCTGTCCCACTGCAGAAGGCTGCATCCCCTGCTGTCCCATGAATCCCTGCCCCTGTGGGGGTTGAGGTTGCTGGAATTGACCGTGATTTACTCCCATTTGTTGCTGCTGCTGTTGCTGTTGTTGCTGTTGCTGCTGCTGCAGATGCCGTCTCATGAGCAACTCTCTAAACTGGGGGCTGTTGAGGTTTCCCATCTGCGGCCCCTGGCCCTGCATTCCTCTTCCTACCCCTTGCTGCTGCTGCTGCTGCTGCTGGAGAGCTGCAACCTGCTGCTGCTGTAAACCACTGAGCATCGGCCGCTGCTGCTGCTGCTGCAGCTGTTGCTGCTGCAGCTGCTGTTGCAGCTGTTGCTGCTGGACTTGCTGTAGCTGAGCCATGGCAGCCATGTTGACATTTGACCCTCCCTGACCTCCTATATGCATTCCTGGCTGACCAGCACCTGCAGCATTCATGTTAACTTGTGGGCTTCCTCCTGCAACCACGTTTCCAACAGGCCCCCCAGTGGGACCAGGTCCTCCTGGGACTCCACCTGGGACTCCTCCTGGTCCACCAGGGCCTCCCTGCACCCCCTTGTATTTTGAAGCCCTCTGCTTGATAAAAGCAGCCATGAGCTGAGGATTAGACCGCAAGATGTTGAGAACCTGCTGTTGCTGGAGCGGCGAACTTGGTGAACGGAGAGTGCGTAGCAGCTCCTGAAGAGCTGCCTGGGGGATGTTTCCACCAGCAGCACCAATACCAGCAGCTCCGGGGAGGGCTCCACCTGCGATGATGCCACCAGCACCCTGCTGTTGCTGTTGTTGTGCCATGTTCATTAAGGCGACATGACCCTGGCCTTGTTGGTGCTGTGCCTGCTGTTGCTGTTGCTGCTGCTGCTGAGCCGCCATCATGGCTGGATGGTTCATTTGGTTCATCATAGCTTGCCTCTGCTGGGCTGGCACACCCTGTCCTGCCCACTGCTGCTGTTGCTGCTGAGGGTTCTGAAGTGGAGCCCCCATCCTCTGCTGCTGAAGCTGCACCTGAGTTGGGAGCTGGCCCTGTGGGAGGTTACCCTGCTGGGGGGGCTGCTGCATGTGACCACCAGCACCAACCATCATCCCAGACGGAGCTCCTTGCTGTTGCTCCATGTGGGCTCGAGCAGCTGCCACTGGTGCTTGGCTTTGTGGTGGCATGCCCTGGGGTCCAACTATTCCTACTGTCCCTGGGTGTCCCATGGCCATCTGCTGAGCTTGACCTTGTTGGTGGTGAGGGTGAGAAGACATCAAGCCTGCAGCTGCTGCTTGCCTCTGGAGGGCCATCTTCCTTTGAGCATCAGCCACCTGTTGAATCTTTAGTGCTATTTCTACTGCTGCTGGTGGAGGGCCAGAGGGGGGCTGCTGTTGCTGCTGGCCTGGTGGCTGACTGGGAGGTTGCTGGCCCCCTACACTTCCAGCCATGACAGCTCCACCAGGCTGCTGCTGAGGAGGCGTTGCAGAGCCAAGAACTGGTTTACCCTGGGACTGGTGGATTGGGGAAGAGCCAGGGGGTCTGCTGGCATAAGGTGGCAAATTGCTGGGGTGCTGCTGAAGCTGCTGAGGGTTGGTCCCTGATCCGGTTTGTTGCTGCTGCTGGACTTGAGGAAGCATTTGCTGCTGATGTTGTGGAGAGTTCATCATTCCTCCAGCCCCGCCTCCTCCACCCGCCATCTGTTGGAACTGATGAAGAGAATGTTGAGGAGGCATCCCACCTGGTTGCTGTTGCTGCTGTATCCCATTTCCAGCCCCCATTCCCTGCTGTGGGACAGGAGTCATGGTCTGAGTTGGGGTCTGAGGGGTCGGGGGTTGGGTTCCGCCAGATGTTGGGGTACTCGGAGCAGTGGTGCCATTGTTTCCCGGTGATGGAAGACCTACCATAGGTCCTCCTGGCGGCCCTCCGGCTGGTTGTCCCACCCTCTGCATGGTGGCCATCCTCCTCCTCAACATCTGGGCCTGCTGGAGTCTGTGCTGCAGCTGCTGCTGACGGAGCTTTTGCTTGATGTTCAGACAGAACGGGACGGGACATTTGTTCTCCTGGCAGTGTTTGGCATGATAGCAGCATAGAGCAATGAGCTGCTTGCAGATGGGACAGCCGCCGTTTGTCTTGCGTTTGCAGCCTTTTGTGTGCTGAACAACCCGTTTCATCTTCTGGCAGGACGGCAGGGAGCAGTTGGCGTTGCGGCACTGGCACGCGTGGACCAGCGACTGGATGCAGCGCTGGATGCTGAGCCGGCGTGAATCACCGGGGCTCTGCGTAGCTGCTGCCGCCGGGTTGTTGCCATCATCATCCAGGCCAAGCCCCAGCTTATCCATCTTGTGCTCATGACCTTTAGTGTTGTAACAGGTGATGCACAAGTCATAATCCTGGAGAAAGAAAAAAAAAAAAAGGAACGTTAATATACAGCAATTTCATGCATATTCTACATTTATATTCATGGCTCAGTCTACCACCAAGTCTCATCATCGCATCTCACCTCACAAACAGTGCAGTGGAAGCGGGTTTCCACGTGGTGTTTACACTCATTGCAGGTGTAGACAAAGCGGTCCTGGCTCTGGTTGTGCAGCTCCACCAACATACACATGGAGCTCCACTTGGACCTCCTGAGAGAGCTGAACTCTAAATGCTTATCCCTGGCCAGAGTCAGAAAAGCATCGCGGCCATCCATCAGGTCACAGGCCATCAGGGGGTCTGAGTCAGTGATGGGGGGCAGCGAGTTGGCAGTTGGGCCGGCAATGAGGCGGATGACGAAAAAAACCTAAGAAATAGAGCATTGTTTCATCTTTAAGAGCACTGCCATCATTAACTTTAAATCAGAAAAAAAAAAAAAATACACTTGTCAGCAGCAGCTCCACCAGTATCCTAATAACACTCCCATCTAATTCAATAAAATACTGTCTTTTATGACCCAACATACCTCCTTATGTTTCTCCATGGTGGCGTAGAGCTTCTGGGAGAGATCATTGGAAACACTGGGCATCCCTGGTTTCTTCTTGTTGGCTCGGCTCAAGCTAGTCTTGTTCTTGCTCGTCTTCTTATTGTTCTTCTTTTTGGCATTCTTGCTGTCTCCCTTTGTCGCCTGTGAATCATTTCATGGCAATTCAGTCCAGAAAACAGGGATATTTAGTCACAAAATAAGAATCCTGACAGCAATGTCAGGATGTGGATAAACTACTCACATCTGTGCTCTCATTGGAAGTACTGTTCTCCTCCCTTTTCCTCTCCTCTTCCTCCTGCTCCAGCTCTTTGATGCTCTCCTCCAGTACGTTGGGCCAGAAGTCTCCCTCAAAGTACGGCAGCTCCTTGGCACTTGTCAAACGGTCCTCTGTTGCCTGCTTGAAGATGTCCTAATAGGGCCAAATACAAAACCTATTTAATATTTTGGAGGTCCTTAAATTACCATAGTATCTATCAGGGATGAGCGATATGGCAAAAAAAACAAAAACAAACTTTTTTTTTTTTTTAAATCACGATAACAATAAACGACAATAGAAAATATGAGCCTAATGGTTTGAATTATAAATCTCACTACATTCTGTCTTGAGAGCCCTAAAATAATAATGGGAGGCACTAAACTACATCAATTAAGTTCAAGTAGTACACCTGTTCTGCTTAACTCCTGTGACACCAAACAAACATGTCTGAAATATGAGCACAAATTTGGGATCTATTCAAATAATGCAAACAGCAAAATTAAATATCTATAAATAACTGTGAATATAACCTGATAAATTTACTGTTTTTAACATGAGATAAGAAATTACCACCATGGGGAATTTCTTTGGCAATTTATCGCACATGATAACACATCGTCCATCCCTGGAATCTAGACACTACCCCACTCCCAACACACTGTCCATTTAGTAGCCATTATAAGCAGAAAGAATTGAGAGTACGCACATAATTTGACCTACGAGAACAGCTGATAAACCATCTTAAAAATGAACACAACAAACAGGGAACACTTGGGCTAAATGTAAAAATGTCCCACCTTGTAATCATGAACAATCCGCTCAGCTACAGCTTTATCCAGCATCTTTTTGTACCACTCCTGAAGGCGTTTTGGCTTTGGGATCTTCTGGTCCGCTGGATGACAGTGGAAGATGTAATCATCACCTTCACTAGGAGGACAAGCCCAAATATGGCCTGTTGTGAACCTGAAATGATTTTTACAAAAAAAGGATACTGAATTGCATCACATTATTACTCATTTTCAAGCAACTTAATGTGTTCAGTAGCTCCACACATGTGGGGCTTCTGCTTCTTCCCTTACCCCTGCCTTTTGACATACTCCAGGTAGCCTAGAAGGATCTCGTGGTAGACGGCTGTCCTCAGTTGTCGAGGTTTAAAGAAGTGCACGCTGTCCAGGTAAGAAATGTATACCCGTCTCTGATTGGGAGGGGGGCAGTCCGAGCCGTACTCTTGAACATGCATGCCGAAAAAACACACATCTGCTCCGTCGATATCTTCAAAAGCAAACAAGGCTTTCATCCTGTATGGGAAAGACTCGGCCATCTCTCCACTGTCTACAAACCTGGAGAAAAAAGAAAAAATGTAAATGATTTCAATGGAAATAGCCATAAAATCCAACAAGCAGATATGATGTAAATAACAAACATACAATGTGTTTGATCAGTCACAGGTTGTTTCTAGAGACATTGTTAAAACCTCATCACTAACTGCAGTCATTTGGCTCATTCGACTTTAGCTATATGCAACGCAACCAGTCAGGAAGCAAGGGATTGTGGTCCTGGGGTATTGCATGCCAGTTAGAAATTTGGTCCGACTTCAGACGGCACCTGGACTGCACCAGAAAATGTGGCCATACCACATAAACTTAAAACATCACAGGAGTTACTCACAAAGTTCTCACCTGGCCATGAAGTCAAACAGTAGATCGAAGCAGTCTATCCAAATGGGCCTATTAAGTACAACTTTTTTTTTTTTTTTTTTTTAAGAAAATACAATACAAAAATGTGCTTTTGTGAGATTCCCTCCTGCAGGACATTTTAAGCATTAAACATCCCAATAATGTCCTGCATTTCTGCAGAATTTTTGTTATAGCTGTGTCCCTTTCTCAGCATCACCTTATCAAGAAAGCGTCATCTTCTTGGTGCCGTATTCAATAAGCACCAGATGATGATTCAAAACAATGACAATCTTAGGCAAACATTACTACTCATTTCAAATATTCAGTGTCTGGTAAATCAGCTATTGCAAATTATTATAACCCCTTGTCAGTCAACAAATACAAGCTTGATTTACTGTTGTGTACTTGTGTGCACAGTGTTGCTCCTCCTCAATATTACAGTGGGATATACTAAATTTAGTGCTGGAGAGGAGGTGGAGATGCTAAAACAGCCCATCTGAGATAATATTACTGTGTACATGTGGATAATTACCCCACACCACCTCAGAGATTGTGCCAAACTAACTTTCCACTAGCAGCACTGACAACTAGTTTTGTATTTTTTCCACCATGTAAACTTAATTTCTGAGCATGCCTCAATTATAAACAGATTTATAAACACCAAAATGGCCTTTACCTTTAAACCCAAGACTGGACAGACCGAACAGTTTCTTTAAAAGAAATCCTTCATATGAAGGATTTCTTTTAAACAAGCAAACTGGCAATTCAATTTGTTGCCAAACACTTTCCGGTAACTGTATTAACCCTTTCACTGTTTTTTTTTTTTTTTTTTTGGTAAAATAAGTTTTTCAGTGACTAATATAATTAATCGTCTGTAATAAACATTTGTGGAAGTAAAACTGCCTGAGCTATCTCTACCTCTTGGTTTAGGTATATAAACCAAAAGTAATTCCCTTTTTTAATCCCATCACTGTTTCATTGATTCCTGTCAGTAATATTGTCCCAAGGAAAAAGAAAAAATGCAGTTTAACAGTTCCAAATGCTTTTTTCTAAGTGCAAACATTAAAGGGTTAAGATGAGAAAACGCATGGCATAACAAATCAACTTAAATCAACATGCCGACACTTAAATGTCAGACGATAAACAGCACACTTGTTACTACGTTTCAGCCAATCAGATTTACTTTAATTCCATTTCTATGAACAACTTTTCCTAAATGCAACCCATGAAGCTGTGTGAACAGCAGTTCTTCCTTTGAACTGTGGGTATTTCATCTCAGTAGGAAGAGCAGTTCCCTATGAACCAGAAGGTTGTTGGAACGATGTCCGGCTTTTCCTAACTAAGAGTCAAAATGTCCTTGGGCATGACACTAAACCCCAGTGTGTCCAATGGAGTAAGAATATGTGTGCTGAAGCACTTAACATTAACTGAAAACCTATATTGTAAGTAACTTTGGGTACTTGCAGTGAAGTGTGTGCTCAAATCAATTATGTGAAATAATTTTACCACAAGCTGTATAAGCTCAGTAATATTTTATATGCTGATTTGTGATATCCCATCTTCAAAGAAATACACACACCTTTCCAATTTCAAAATCACCATGGAGGAAAATAACACATAAATCCAATTAAAATTCAAATAATGCAGCTTTCTACCAGCACGTAAATGCAGCATTTATTTGTAGAACTGTGAGAGCGGGAAAGGAGTCATAAAGTACCACATCTGCTCTGATCCATGAGCAAATGTAACCTGATCTATCCACATCAGGTCATGCATGCACATACATTCAGTAATTTATATGTACAGGGCGCTTTTTGAGCATGAAATGATCCCATCTGTGAATGTGAAGGTAAAAAGAATCTACCAGTAGAATATAACTGCACTTGGGCAGTGTGTAGTGTGTAAGTTTTTTTTTTTACATGTGTTCAAATTTCTTGAAATTTGTGTGTAGATTCAAAACACACTCTTGCAATAACCCAAAGTTACTCATAAACTGTGCTACATATATAAATGATATAACATATTTCTAACTAATGAGAGCAATATCACTCCATACATTTTGCCGTTTCAGTGAATAAATGCTAATAACTGGATGAAAAAAAGGACCTTTAGATTTTTACCTTATAGTAAAAAACGCATGCTACAAATATTGACACTATATTCCCTCTGCCTGCTCACAGCTCCTCCTGGTTTTAATCCCCCTCACTGGACTGAGTGATGATGCTCAAATATTTCTACAATTTATCATCATCAGCTAACAATCACAGTTTGGACAATGTTGTAAACACTGAAGGGATCTGGACCAACTTTAAATGTTGAGTAAACCACAATCCTGTATATGTGTAGTGAAATTTAATCGTCTACCTGGACTTCATGCCCGGCTTGACCTCAACCACCTTGTCTGAGACATGGACCACGCGGATAGTGACCTCCCCAGACTCTGGGTGGCTCTGCCGCTTGAGGTAGTCGTTCACTCGTGTCTCCAAAAAGTTTCCCAGCTTTGTCTGAGGAAGCCCTATGAAAAAGGGACAACGTGTGAAGAGAAGAAGCTTACAGCAATGTTTCAGTAAGTCTAACAAGTGAAAAGCAGTTATTAAATGGAACCCAAACTGAGAAGAAATAGTTTGAGAACAAAAAGTCTAACCAACGGGGGTGGGTGGGGGGTGTTATAGTAAAATACAGTCATGACATGAGCCAGTAGCCTCACTTACTTTTGGCGGCGTATTTGTTCTCTTTCCGCGTCTTATTGACCTTTTTTAGGCAGTTATCACATACAAAGCTGTGGTTGGGGAGGAAATGAACAGTGACCGGTTACATTTGCAGGTTAGCATCAGTTCTGTAACAATAAGCACCAGCGACAGAGACAAGTGGCTTTAATCAAGAAGTAACTCAGCTTCTCATATTGGTTGTCTGCAATTTAAACAACTCTAATGACTGGGAAATTGCTTACATCTTTCAATCACAAACAGACCACACATGAATGGAAGATTTAGCATTGATGAATGACAGATCTGCTAAACTGTCTGTTGAAACAACACTGCAAGTAGTAGTTTTGTGCAGCTGAATGTGTGCATTAAAGTTGGCTCACCCTGAAGGCCATATGGTTTCATTATGCAGGACACAGATCTGGTGCATTTTACGACCGCAGTCAATACATTCCACAAGTCTAAATGGAGAGAAAAAGAGAAGAGACAAAATATCTTGTTTATAAAACATCTTCTAATTCATGATGCGACACTTTGTTCCCCTGCAGGAGCTAAAGAAGGACTGTTACGATAATGGCAGAAGAATCACAATCCAGTGATTACGTAAGAGCTGTATTGGCCCTACAGTGAAGCCTAAAACCAATAAAACATACACTTAATATACACTGGGTCTTTTTACATTGCATAAAAAGGAGGAAAGGTAAAGAGTAAAAAAGGAAACATACAACTCAGGGTCGAGTGTGTCATTCTTCTTTCGCTGGAACTGATCCTTGTTGATGGACCTGTGGAAATCACAGAAAAACTACTGAAGACTGCAAGCTGAGGACAAAATCCTGATCTCTGTTCAGAAACTGCAAATATGACTTTAATATTTAAAAAAAACTAATTGTCTGTTAAGGCAATAATTTCTTATTGGACAAAAATAATCTTAAAAATAATCTAAGTTTCTGAAGTTCAAATGTGGCACAACAGACAGCAAATCAAATCTACACTTCACCTGTGGAGACATGCAGTTACATAAAACCAAGTTTAGAGGGGAAACTTTTTTGTGAAAGCTTTGCCAAATTTGAACTCATGTTGTGCTGTCCAGCTACAACTTCACAACTGTAACCATCTGTTCGTTAAAAAAAAAAAAAAAAAAGTAAGTGCAAATTGTGTTCAGGCCTCTGTAACCAAGTCCCAGTAAGAGTGACTTGATAGCTTACAAGAGAATAACTTAAAGTGTAAACCTTTCAAAGAGATTAAAAAGCCTCTTTTCCTCTATTTGGTTGAAGAATAACTCATTTTACTTTGGGTATCCTATGGATAGCTATTTCATAGACAGGGCTCCAAGTAAACACACAACTTATGTGCAAAGTTATCACTTATCTACAGAGTTTTCTAATGATGTGAGAGCACAGCGTTAAATGCAGACCTTATCACCTTGTCAAGTATTTAGATGCATTTTGGATTTGTGAACTTGTGAATTACAGGATAAAAGTTAAACACTTCATAGACAAATAGGACTGAATCATCACCTCATATCAGCTAATCTAATCAAATAGAGCCAGTAAGTAAAAACATATCTGCACTGAAGCTGTTTTTGTTCAAGCAGACAAAGTAAATCAGTCCATGAATGATTTCATTTTTAGACCTTTGCAGGTACAAATTTTGGGTTAATGATTTCCTACAAGTGTTACTAATACAGAAAGGCTGTTCCTCACTGCTGCTGTTTATGTCTACATGACATCAACAACAGTCCTACCAACTCACTACCCCTGCACATACACCAACTTATGGTTTTACAAAATGCATGAAACCAGTGATGTTGTTTAGTACAATGACATCTCCTTTTCCCACTTTATTCTAAAAACAAAAGGAGGAACATCAAGTTCCACCAAAATCACTGCAGGTATCTGACATAACTTTCTCTTGACTCATCTGTCTTCTGTACCCTAATGAGCAAAGGGTGTTAGTCTTTATTTAAAAAATAAGTAATTACCAACTAATATGTCTAATTTAACCTAGGATTTGTGCTTACATGGGTTAAAATGGTATTCGTTCCTGGTGCGAAAGTTAAACAATCAGAACTGTTAAACCAGGCAAACATTACTAAAGAAAGTCTAAATGAATGTTGCGAGTTAAAAAACAAACAAACAAACAAATAAAGGTAAAGAGAGTAATGGTACTCACGTCTGAGGCTGGGAGGGGTCGTCTCCAAGGGATACACTCTCGCCTTGGATTTCGTTGAAACACTTCTCACAGAAGTGGTACCTGTCAGCAAGAAGCCCATATTTTGGTGAACTACACCGTTCGTCATCAGCACAGCCAATCACAGAGAGGGCACGAAGAAGCAGCCGCCAATCAGGGCAGGGCAGGGCAGGCCAGGGGGGCGCGCACACAGGAGGAGGCAGAGGGCAAGGTGGGTCGTCGCCAGGAGGCAGCAGCCAATCGTGACGCAGGGTTTTTGAGTGGGCGGGTGTTTTGATTTTGCGCGTAAATTTCGGAGTGGATGATTGGTCACACCAAAGCAGGCCAATGCAGACATCACAAGCGTTAAAAAACAGGGAGGGAGAGAGGGGGAGAAGGGAAGGGGGAGGTCAAAATGAATATTTAAAAAAAAAAAAGAAAGAAAAAAGCGTGAAATAAGTCGTTACAGGTCAGACGAGGACAATGGAGGGACAGAGAGGGAGGTTGGGGGAGGAGGGGGACGGACAGAATGTGAACAACAACCAACAGAGGACAGAGAGCCAAGGCAAAGCAAAGATTAGCGTCAGACATTCAGTGGTAAACAACAACAACAACAACAACAACATTACAGCAACATGAGAGACCACTAGGAGCTGTGGAGGAGCAGGGGGAGTGAGGAGCCGAGGCTCCAAATATGAAGTGAATGAGAAAAGAATTAATAAATGATAAAGCAACAGAGATCCATCATCCTTTCTGGTCATTTATAAAGTGGGAGCTGTTCTTCTGGTGGGTACATTGAACCCACCCCTTCCCTCCCACTCTGTGTAAGTAAACATAAAAAAAACACCAGTTGTCTGGTTTATAAACAAAACTCAATGGAGGGAAACAAATAAATCACTGCTGAAGAAGAGAGCCCACTTTATGAATGACAGCATAATGAAAGTTAAAACGGTAAACTATGAAGATGGAAATGGTGTCAGGGTAACCAGTGGAAGCCAAATTTAAACTCATCTGTGATTGTACTGACTGATAGATTAATACTATGCTGTGGAAAATATAGCCAATGTAAAAAAAAAAAAAGTACAACAAAAATACACACAAGCTGATACCACCGTCTGAATTTTCACAGAAAAAGTATCTAAATCTAAAATCTACTCTGAATGCATTTTGCCTGTAATGTGTGTGTCCAGTGTGCCAACGTCACTTACCTGTTCTGGTAGCTAAAATAAGCAGCGTCGCGTTGGATGGTGCATAATTGTTTTCCATAGCAGCAGAGAGTTTGGGGGGAAAATTCATACTGCAAAAATAAAGAAACAAAAAGAAAATATTCACACATCTTCCATCTGGAACGCTTTAAAACAAAGTAAATAAATTGCAAATGCCACACACTCCTTACAATAAAGCACACCTGTATGTAGGGCTGGGGATATATGATATGAAAAATATATGATATATTTTAAAGAGATAAGATTGACAATATCCCAATAAAAAAAGAGGTTAGTGTTTTTTTTTTTTTGGTATAAAAATCTTTTAGGGTTTTTTATTTAATTGTATGTTTCTTTTCTGGATATTAATAAAAATAAATTTTTTTTTTTTCTTTTTAGTGAGTATTAAATAAAACTATATTGGTAAAAAAATCTCTCCTAAAAATAAAAAATAAAAGTTTCACCCCCACCTGTATGTTTTATGAGGTCACACCCAGTCTAAATATCACTTTATTGTAATTAACAGCTGTTTATTATGTGAAAGGGAATGAGCTAAATTGTAGCAAGAGCCCAAGTGAGGAAAAAGAAAGCTTTGCTGCGATTGGTTGTTAAAGTAGACTGGATCCAGCAGCTACAGCTATCAGTTCATTAGTTTAGCATTAATACTGGAAGAAAGCATTAATTTAATTCTGTCTAAAAGCCACAAGAATACAATAAAAGCACCTCTAAAGCTCAGTAATTATAAACTGTTTATATAGTTTTACACATAACCAAATCAAACAGTCATATTTTTCTCTTGTTAGTTTTTGATGAGATTAAACAGAAAAGACACAAGCTGCTAATTAGAGCTTTTGAGGCATTTTCCAAGTGTTTGTGCTAAGCCAACAGGCAGGATGTAGAGCATTTCCTCACTCATCATCCCATGCTTAATTGTAAATTGACTAATAATAATAATTGAAAAAAAAAAAAAAAAAAAAAAATTTAACACCAGTACATCCAACAATATTTGAGAAAAACTAAGTCAAACAAGAGCTGTGCCTCACCTTCCTCCCACAGCAGTACCCTAGGCCTTGCATGACAGGGTCGATCTCCGACTCGAACACCTCAGCCAGCTTGGAGCAGTACTTGTAGACTCTGGATGTCTTCCGGTTGTACAGCCAGGCATTGTTGAACATCAACCAGATGTCCTCGATGTACTGCCACGGCTCTTGGTATTGTCCAGTGTCCAGCTTCCGCTTGATGGTTGACAAGTCCATAGGGTTCTTCACGATGTCAAAGTAGTCCTGGATTGGAAAAGGGTGCCATCCAGATGAGATGCCATGTCGAGGTAAAGTTCAGTTAGGAAAAAAAAAAAAAAAAAGATCGAAGACGCCAGATGGTTTGTTTGAAGAGGTTGAGGTGGGTTGGGAGGAAGAAGCACGTCCAATATCATCAGCAACATGGATATCAGGGGGAGACGCGATGAAGGCGTTGCAGTCAACCAGGTGGGACCAGAGTAGGGAGAGAAGAGGGTGCAGGGGAACAATGTTGTTGAGCGCTGCAGAGAAGAAGGTTCACGTGCAAACAGAGAGACATGACAACTTCTGCCCTCCAGCTCTCTGCTTTGCACCCAACACTTTAAACCAAAGTGCCTATCTGTGCTGTGAACAGCAGCAAGGCGACTAGTCTGGCCAGTCCTCTGCTGTCTTAAACTACCTACAGATGCCATTTTGTTTCACATAATTAAGCTACAAACTGAAGCTCAGCTGTGCCATCGTGAAATTATCAATGTCTCAAGTCATTTTGCAACAGCTGATAAATAACCTTCCAGGCTTAGATAGTGATCAGGGTGCAAAACTAAGAAGAACAGAGCAGCGTCAAGAAGAAAAAGAGATCTAAGCTTTTTTAGCGATAATGTTGTTGGTTTTACCAACACCAGCAGCATGAGTGGTGGTAAAAAAAAAAAAAAAGCAAACAGGCAGAGCTGAAGCCAACAGTGCTGAGGTGAAGCAAATGTAACAGGAGGTGGAAGAGTCTCCAAACTGTTCCTGCCGCCTGCCCTCCACTTCTCCTCAAACTACAATGACATTTTTAAAAAGAAGCGGAGAGGAGGGCAAGGAAATAAGACTTTTTTTTTTTTTTGAGATTCAACAAAAAAAAAGGTGCGAGTTTCAAAGAGCAGGGTCCATCTCAGCGTTACTATGGCAACAGGAGTTATGAACAGACCCTCATCTCTTAATGGAACCACTCACGAGGACAAACAAGTGATGCATATCACCATGACAGCCTGCAGAGCCAAATTCAGGACACAATACTGCAGTAGATAGACGTGTGTGAACCTAATGCCTCTATGTGTGAATGAAAATTATTTAAATTTATTTTTACCAGTTGCAAGTTGGATCACTTTACAGTGGAGGTTGTAGAAGGCAAGATGAGCTGTGGTCTTCATGCACCACCATTTGAAAATTGATCAAATTTCATGTTTTGTAAGCTAAAAAAACAGACATTGTTGCTCTGGTTCAGTATGAATGCATACTGAGTCTTGGTAAGTAATTTTGCACCAGATTTGGATGCAATGAGAGCAAAAAGGTCCACCTTTACACGCTGCCCACCTGAACACCATCAAACTACTACTGGTGAGGAACTGAACTAGAGAGCTAGCAATGGAAAACTATGATGAAAGCTGTAAGGGGAAAATAACAATTCAAACCTAAAATGTGACAAATGTGCCTAAAAAAAAAAAAAAAAAAAAAAGAGTTATAAATGAATACAACTAGCTCATGAACTGCAAATGACTTTACCTTTTTAATTTGTCCAATAAAATAAAATCAAGTATTGGGTGTGCTTTGATCCACTGACTCAATGATTACAGCACCAGGACTCCAGACTGACCATTTACCTGCTTTTCACAACCATTTTAGGGAGGAACACAATTTTAGCTTTGCGGTTAGCCTACTGTAATCTTTGACAAGGACCCTACAGTTGCAAAAAAAAGCATGAACCCCTTGGGATTACTTGGATTTCCGCATAAATTGGTCATAAAATGTGTTCTGATCTTCATCTAAGTCACAACAACAGAAACACAGTCAACAACAAAAATTTAAACATTCACAGGAAAAAAGTATGTGAACCCCTCAGCAAATGACTTCTTCAAGCAAGGAGGCAATAGGTGGGTCTCCCCATATGGAGCATCAACATCACATAATGCAGATGGACGCAGGAAGTAAATGCTGTTGACTCGGCGTCAAAATACCAAGTTCTGTGCCGAGTATGGTTGTTGCAACCACTGTAATCTGCACAAAAGGTAAATTTTTTTGTGTACCAAAAGTAGTGCGTCACAAGGGAATTAAATAAAAAACCCCAACAAAAAACAGTTTTTATTTCTTTGTTCAGACATCAGAGGATTAACAATCTCCAGCTAAAAACAGGGGGTGCAGCATGCTGGAGTTTGCAGCGACCACTTTCTAACAGGTAAGAATGGTGTAGTTTATTATAATTTATTTATTTATTATTTAGTGCCATGTTGACAAATCAACACCACATAAAATATCAAACAAGAATGGAGCTCATAGGAGAACTAGAAGTCACTGCTGTCCAAAACAGAATTGCTACACATTGGAAGTTTCCAGAAAAGCACTTGGATGTTCTACAACATTACTGACAAAGTGGACATACAAAACCAAAATTAAGATGTTTTAAAAGAACAAGTGTGGAGAAAAAAAAAAGGCACAGCACACCATAAAACCTCACCCCAACTGTGCAATATGGAGCAGGAGGCATAATGGTTAAAGGCTGTGTTGTTGCCTTCGGGCTTGGATGGCCTGCCGTCAACAACGGAAAAGTTAAATCCCAAGTTTTTAAAAACATACAGGAAAACTTAAAGACCATTTGTTTGCCAACTGAAGCTCAACAGAGGGTGGGTGATGCAACAGTACAACAACCCAAAGTATTGAAGTAAAGTAACAACAGACTGGGTTCAACAAAAGAAAATGTGCCTTTTAGAGCATCTCAGTCTGAGTTCTGACCTAAAATGCTGTGGCATGACCTCAAGAGAGCAATTCACACCAGAAATCCCAAGAATAATACTGAACTGAAACTGTTTCGTAAAGAGAAATGTTCCAAAATTCCTCCTGACAGTTCTGCAGGCCTGATCTGAAACTACAGGAAACATTTGGTTGAAGTCACTGTCCAGTGACAATCCAGTTATTGAATCCAAAGGCTTCCATACCTTTTTAACCCTGCACAGTGAATGTTTACATATTGTGTTCAATAAAAACATGGAAACGTCATGTTTTAAGCAGTATGAGTTTAAGCAGAAAGTGTTTGTCTTTTGTTGTGACTTAGATGAAGATCAGAACACATTTTATGACCAATTCATGTCCTAATTATGTCCTAATTCACCTGTAAACTATTTAACAACTTATTACTTCTCACATTAGCAGCTAACACAAAGACTGTGGCCTCCGCCATGTTCAACAAACAATGAAGGTTATAAAAGAACAGGAAGTGACGTCACCGATACACGTACGTACTCCAAAATAAATCCCATAACGGGCAGGTGAATGTAGACAAGGATCTTTTGAATATTGCATTTCAAAAGTGACACATCAAATCATTACAGTAATCTAATTAATCCTAGATATCTGATTTTGATGGTCATATCAATGGCCTCAGTGTTTTCTAAAAAAAAAAGAAAAGAAAAAAAAAAGAAAAAGTTATCGGAGAATGTCTTTAATATTCAAGCTGTTGTACCTAAATATTTGAAAAAGAATCAATATCAAATTGAATTTAATCAAAATCAAATCAGGCTGTTGGGAATTGAACTGAATTGATTCAGGAAATTAGTGATGATACACAAACTACAGAAAGACAGACGGACTTATGGAACTGTAGTTCGTTTGCCAGCAGCAAACAATGCATCTATCAAATTCAATGTAAAGGCCAAGTCGCTACTTTCATTGGTCACATGAATGACAGTTGAAATATGCAATAATATTTCAAATGTGACCATAAATGTTTTTCAAATTAGCTGAAAACACTGAGCGCTCCTCTATATGTTGCTGGGCAGTGTTAAAAAGTGTGGCTGGATGTATCAAAGCACTAAATGTCAAAATATTACAGAGGCATTGAATTCATGACTGAAGAGCTACTATTAAAACTTTACATTCATTCTTTAAATTATTGTTTTCTCTTGAAATAAATAGATGAAATAAATAAATAAGAGGCTAAAGTGGCTCTAGATTTTTAAATATTGTTTGTAGTCTTCTTCAGTTAGAAGCACCAGCATCAGTGAGAAGTGAAGTTAGTCTGGAGCCCTAAAAAAGCTGATGGATGATTGAATCATCCAATATCTTTTTTAACTTGAGTTACATCCAATATTGGAACAAAATTTATAATATCTTAAAGCCTTGCTTTCATATCTCAGGAGCATACATGTTCATAAGAGCCGTTGCTTTGCTTTACAAATGAAATGATTCAGAGAAGATGGTACAAAGCATGCACGCACACTAAATCTATTTCCTTAGCCTCTGGCATGCAATGAGGCAAAAACTAAACTAGATTAACTGAAACTTTAAGCAGTTATTTAAAAATGGCAATAATGAAAAAGCAGAAAAAACTATCTAAAATGAATAAAGAAAATGTACAAATGAGAAAAAGAAAAAAAAAAAAAAAAAGCTACATTTTCATATGAGTTGAAGCAAAATGGCAGCCAGTGCAGTCCCTTACCAGGTTAGTTTTGTTACTAGTTCGAATACGTACGGGTATTCCCAGTAACTGGGGGTCCACTGGCTGACGGAAGGGAAGGGACTCAGGGTCCTGCCGGTACAAAGACTCCAAGGTGGGCATCAGAGCCTGACGCAGCTCCTCTGGCTTAAAGACTGCAAAGGAAGGAATTAGTAAAAGTTAAGACATGAGAGACTCGGTTTGAACCTAGATGTCACCCTTCCCACCCCAAAGAGCTCCCACCGATGGCCTGGCAGGGAAGAACCCTGACTGTAGCCTCTAATAACACCCACAGCAACATCAGACAACACCCACATTCAGAGGTAACTGTTGTTCCCTGCTTTTCTGTTTGCCCCAACCTGCCACTTTGTCCACCACTGGATGGTTGAATAAAAACTTACTGAAGAGGAAAAGAAGAGCCCTCCAACTGTTAACAAGCCAAAAGAACAATAAGGTCTCAGTTTATTCTAAAACAGATTAGTCTCCAGACTGACTAAACCATGGGGAACCATTTGTAATCCGACAGAGGAAACCTTTTGAGCCATAACAGATTTTGGCATTTTTGATCTTTCCACATATTTTTCCCCTTTAAAGTTGCAACAAAGTTCCATCTCTTCCTCTTTAAGTTAATCCTCTAATTAGAAGTTCAACTGTTGGCCATTTCAACTCAATGTATGGTTTATTATTAGTTTAACTTTTTGTTTAAGAGGGGGTTTCATGTCATAATTAGGGAAAAAATTACCTTTTATGGCACAACCAAATGACTGTGTTACCTTCAGTAGTTTTGGAAATACAGTATAAATAAAAAAACAACTTGAAATGTGACATCACTCCATGTCTGTGTCTGATGCCTTAAAAATTCACTGCTGCCCCTTTAAGATACCTACTGCTGTTTCCGACATGCCCACTCCACTCATAACAACAGTAGGCTCGTTCGGATTGACTGCGTCTGTCTACCGTCTGACTTCATGGTCAGACGAGAGCTGCGTGAGCGGATCATAAATGCAGCGCATCTCAGCTGGACAAGTTCGCCAACGTGAAGACTGCAATAACGGAGGATCTCGCGGCATTTGCCTTTATTGAGCTCAAAGTTACTGAACGCTGTGCAGATGTGATCAAGTCTGATTTCAGAGTAATGAAACAGCGTGTTGTTGACGCTGATTGCATGAACTTAAACTGGACTGTAGTAGACAGAATGTTGTTTACCTGTTAAGGTGAAACACAGAGGACAGTAATCTGGTAAATGTCCAGGCTCAAATATAAAAACCATAAATGCTTTGCCTTGAAGAATAATATAAAAACAAATAAAGAAATAGAAACTTATTTTTTCTAGATGGGGCTGGAAATAAATATTATATATTATATATTTTTTATTTTATTTTTATTAAGGATTTGGGTAGCCTACTCATGGATAACATAAGGGGGAGCATGTGGAAAGGTGAATACACACCAATAAGTCCATCAAATCCAAATTATGAAGAGGATTTGTGAAAGTTTTGGTATAACTTATTAAGCTTTATATTTATCTGAGTAGAATAACTTGTGGCTGCAACACGTTTGTGTTCCTCTGTTGCTGCAGTCAGATATCAGTCTGTCCAGATATCAGTCTGTCCAGGTTTGTGAACATCAGCCTAACTACAGTATGAAACACCAAGGCTGATTTTGTAGCCTGTTTAAAACACCTAAATGGATTTATTACTGGGGGACAGTCCCGTCCAACAATCGGAGCTTGCGTCAGTGAGAGTTGAAACCAATCAGGACCAGGTTCTGGCGGCGGCGGAGGCAGGTCCAAAAGCTGCAGTTGCTGAGGAGGAACTGCACGCTCCGACTGCAGACGGACGGCTCCCGCGATGTTTGATGATCATGTGGTCTGGTCACGTTTTCCGGTGCAGTTCAGGCGCAGTCTGAAGTCGGACAAAGTTTCTAACCAGCATGCAACATTCCAGGACCACAATCCCTCACTTCCAGCCGAGTTGCGCTGCAGATAGCCAAAGTCGAACGAGCCTACTCTCATGCTCTGGTGGGGCGGAGCTTAGCAAGGAACGGGGAGGAGCTTCACAGTATTGGAGGTGCTTAGTGGTAGCAGCCGTTCTGGCAGCCATGTTGGTTTCCATGGGAGATTCAGGGATTTCGCAAATATGCGTGAATGAGTCAAAATAACCCCCCAGGGCATGTTTTACAGGGAGGAAATGACATGATAGCATAATAAAAAGCTCAAAAAAGTCCATTTTGCATGCCCCCCCCCCCCCCTTTTAAAATATAGAAAACAGTTAATGAAAGACTTGCAGCACAGTGAAGACTCCACACTTACTTTTCTTCTTGCTCTGTGTGCTGGCTGAGGAGCTGTTGACAGCTGATGACCCTGACCCCTCCTCTTCCTCTTTGGGCTCCTTCTTCACCTCTGGCTTCTTGTCTTCACTTGTAGCTACTGACGATGACCCAGAAGATGAGGATGTATCCATTGGCTCGCCCTTACACCCGTCACCAGAAAACTTCTCCTTCTTTATCTGAGAGGATGATTAAGGTGTTAAAATACTGATTTCCTTATCGGTGAAACTCCACAGTTTCACTTCAGGCCTGATATAATTTCAGATAATCTCACCTCTGGTTTCTCCTCTGTCTTCACCTCAGATTGACCCTTGCCCATCTTGCCCTTGCCGTCACCTTGGGTGTCAGCTCCTTCATCATCTTCATCCTCCTCCTCTTCCTCCTCCTCCTGCTTCTTCACCTCCATTTTGACATCCTCCTGGCTGGGTGCAGGTCCGTCGACAGGGGCGAGCTGAGAGTTAGGATCAGTGCTGCTTGTGACTGAAGCTGGAGAGGACACCTGACCGTCTGTGGTCAGAGAAGGCTTTGGAGAAAGCTGAAGCATGAAGAAATGAAACGCTTTAATACAAACAGGAAACTTGCAGCCTTTCTGAATTATTCAAAATCAAACGCTTATGAACTTTTAAAAAAAAAAAGGGTTCTTTCTACTGGTAGCCTACCATCCTTCATTCATAATGTCAGTTTCACAAAACTTGACTGAAAGAGATGCTCAAAGCTTTGGAAAGAGCATTTTATCTACTCACTGAAGTCTGTGGCAGCTGTAATGGCACGTGAGTGTTCTGGGTCGGGACTGAGGAAGTCTGGCCCGCTTGAGGGCCTGGAGACGCCACATCTCCAAGTGTTTGCTGTAGAAGCGGATTGGCTTTCTCAGAGTTCACAGACTTCCCTGATGGCAGCTGCTGCTGCTGCTGCTGCTGCTGTGAGGCTTGCTGTTGTTGTTGCTGCTGCTGCTGGGAATGTTGTGACTGGGGTGGGGGCACTTGGGGTGTGTTTGGGGTCTGTGGCTGTGGGGTCTGAGAGCGAGGTAATGTGGGTGGTGTTTGGTGGGGCTGAGGCGTTAAGCTTCTTGCTGGTGATGGGGAGTTTGTTCGCACAGGTGGGCAGTGAGGGAAGGCGTTTGGCTGGTTGGACGATGGGGGAAAGTTTGGTAGAGGCCCAGCACCACCAGCATTGGTGGGTCCCATAGAGCCTGCAGGGGCTCCAGGACCTGGGACAGAGGAGGTGGACTGTGCTGCAGGACTGCTTGCTGGGAGGGAAGGCGGCGTTGTCATTTGGTTCTGCTACAGAGGACAGAATACAGGGGAAAAAAAAAAAAAAAAGGTCAAATCAAATCACCCTCTTGAGCAGCGTAAAAATTAACTTAAAACACAAAAACATGAAATCAGTCCACTGAATCATGCTGATCTTTCCCCATTTCAGCATTTTCGAAAGCTGAGAACAGAAACTTGTGTCCTCACTGGCATTCCTTTGGCAACTTTTCCTCATTTAACTCCAAATATGTCAGAATCACATTTTTTCTCTGCTTATCCAAAAACCTCAGCTTCCTTTTGCACCCAACCTTAACAGCTAATGTCATGCTGTCACCCAACCCTTACCGAAGGCACAGCAGGCTGTGCTCCTGGCTGGTTCATGCCAACAGGCCCAGAACCAAGTCCTGGACTAGAGCCAGGAAACTGGCCCGGAGGGAGGTACTGGTTCTGTAGCTGTGTGGCATTGGGCTGACCCATCCTCGTTCCTCCCATTCCCATCTGGAAACAAGAAACAAGTGAAGTCATCGATCATTTAAGTTGCCGTTTACCTCTAAATGACTAAAGGTAGCAAAACAAGATTAACTCAGTCTTTTGGACATCAAACTATCAACTAAGAAAGTATATTTGTGAAATTACCACCATCAGGTTTATATAATCGCAAAGCTAAAGACAAAGTTATGCTAACCTGGTTCATTGAAGGATTAAGAGGAAGAGGAGGTGTCAACCTCTGACCCATCGACTGCATCCCCATCTGACCAAACTGGTTCATTCCTAAAAGTGAATCAGACACAAATGAGACATCCAATTCAGAAGTATGGAGAGCAAAAAACTTCATAGGGACTTGGACTGAATATGTACATGGCCTGTGCAGCTTACATTGGGCCACCATACAGTTACTGAAAGACAAACTGCTCATGTAACTTGACCAAAACTAAACAAAAAACAGATATTTATTGCCTTTGCTTTTGTGGTAATTAAAATGTAAAAATACAATTAATAGGCTGGCAGTGTCTCTTAAAACAATGCAGTGATGGCATTTCCTGTTCTTATAGCTGTACCTGATGGGTTCTGCATTCTGCTGACCATCTGATTGGGACCAGCTGGTCTGACCATGGACGGATCAGCATGAGGACCATCTGAAAGGAAAAGAGAGAACATGTAGATCTTCAGGATCACGGAAAATTTGTGAAAAAATCCCTTATATTCAAACATGCAAGTTAACTGGTGTGTCAGCTTGAGTGTGCCATTTGTCCACCTCCCCATTTTTCAATTCACTTCCAATATAAAAACTGATCAGTATTCAGCTGTATGGGCCAAGAAACATGAATTGAGCAGCTTTGAAAGTTTAACAGTCTCTACTGTTTGTGTGTGCACACTATTGAGAAGTGTGTTATTCAGGTAAATTCAGGTTAACTTACTAGGGGGCTGTCCAGGGGGCATGGGTGGCTGTCCCACAACGGGGGGCCCCTGCGGAAGGCCAGAAGAGGCTATGCCAGGTTGGCCGGGCATCATGCCCTGCTTCTGGAGCCGTGTTCTCCTCTTTTCTTCCAGCTCCTTTTGGATTTTATAGATCTTCTCAGCCAGGAGGTGGTAGTACTCCGCCTGGAGAGGACACAGCAGGAGGTTATTACACAGTACAGACAGCAGATAACAAAATGCACGGTGATCAGGGCACGGTTTATACTCTGTATATGCAAGTCTCATACCCTACTGTTGGCCGACTCGTACATGTCCCCTTCTACTTTTCGCGCATAAGCTACCAGATTCTCCATCCGCCGGTCCTTCAGAGCAGCTGGGTCAGGAGTAGGAAAGATGGCCTGTACACTGCTCACACACACACAAGAAAAACATTGCAGTTAACCTGAGTTCAGATCACCTCTAATATCATCTGGTGGTGAAAACAAACTGGTTTGATGGAACCTTTGCAAGACAACAGACTCACAGTTTGTGGACAAGATGGTTGCGGAGGTCTTGCGTGATGTCTTCATGCCAAGACTTTCTCATCCCTGCAGCGGAGGGGGAGCAGCTGTGGGCATGGAGCCCAGGTTCCCCACACTGTCGTTCATCAAACTGAGAGAAAACAACCGAAATGAAGTGAATATTTCAGGCAATTCAGGACTTATTTTTACTTTGTGAAAGCCTACAGTAGGGCCAACAGCTCAACTGAAGCTAAAGAACAAAAGTGAAAAGCAGCCTGACCTCTGTGCTGTCATGTTGTTGTGCAACATGGCATCTGCCAGTAAAGTGGACTGCTGGTTGGAGGACTGCACCCCCACTCCACCATTCACTCCCATCGAGTTTCCTCCTGGAAAGATATCGCAATAAAGTTAAAAGGATGACGAAATTTTTTTCAGCAGAAGTTGCTGTGCCAAACATCTGAACATTAGTAGTTCTTTGGCCTGGAGTAAAAGAGTCAGTGTCCACTTCAGAATTTATTCCTTGGCAGGGAGCAAGAGATCACCATAAGACATGTGACTGTGGACTGCATTGTAATATAAATCAGATTTGTTTAACAAAGTGACTGACCACGAGTCAGCTGAACAGCTGGAAAAAATTAAGGTCATTCACATCTAAAACAAAGACTAAGTCCAGTGAACACAAAGACCTGTTATGTCCTGTGAAGCAGCGACTCATTCACTGCATTGGAAAGCTCAGCACAGAAAGTTTGTTAACTTTGATTTAGTAAACCATTGTTGCAGATGCGAATAAATGATGTTTAGTGAAGGCCCATATTAAACAGTGATGCACAAACTAAACTAACCCATGGCATTTAGACTCCTCATCCCAGGCTGTCCCTGCAGCCCCTGGTTTGGCATGTTGGCCTGCGGTGGCTGCTGTGGCATCTGGTTGCCCTGGTAAGTAAGACCCAGTGCAGCGTAGGCCCTCTCTATGGAGCTGGGATCAATCTGGCTGGGAGGGTTCAGGTTCGGAGTGTTGGACTGCCCACCTGGTACGCCTGAACCTAATGAGTTCACTAAACCCACTGCTGCACTGTTGACGAGAGCTGCGATGGTGGAAAAGATGAACAAGAGGAGATCATTTGATGGGACAAAGAAAGCACACACACACACGACAACTTTCCAACTTAGTAGCCATTTTATGAATAATTTATCTTATTAGGAGATGCACCAATCCGATACCAGGATCGGATATCCGCTCCGATACTGACTAATAAGCTGCAGCAGATATCGAATTAATGAAACCAATCCACAATTCCAATCCAGTCAATTCATTTTTTTAATATCATCATACACAGCAATAGTTACAGTGATCTAGTCACGTCAATTCTATGTTTGCAACATCAGTAATGTCATCACGCAGAGCAGAGAAGTGCTTATTTCTTTTTGCTGCAAATGTACACTTTATTTGTTTCCGGATAATATTAAGTACATTTATATTAGGGCTGTAACGATCTACCAACTCACAATTCGATTCGTATCACGATTTTTGACCCACGATTCGATACACATAACAATTTTTTAATTTTTTTTTCTGATTTAAAAATAATGTTTTTTTTTTTTTTACTTTAATTTTTTTAAAGTTGTACTTCCGTGGTCATTTCATTAATATTTCTGTGTTCTCCATTATTATTGAATGCTTTCTGCATCGTTTCTGTTTAAAAAAACCTTCTGGTTGCTTAGTATCCAGCTGTATTTGTATACTAGAAGAAAGGGTTGTGGTCCAACGGCAGGCTTTTCTGGGTCCTTCTCATGAATTTCCGTCTGATTGGCTGGCTCCCGTCAGTGTATGAAGGAAGCTCCGCCCTCCGCTCTTATTTCGCTACAGACAGGAAATAGAGCCGACAAACAAGTTTGTTCCGCCATGCTAACAAACAGTTAGCTAATTAGTTTCTCAACTCCGAAGCTACAGTCGTGCTGTCTTTACTTCTAGTGTGTAGTGGAGGGTTACCTGCCTTCCAATGGACAGATAGAAACCCCACGTTACGCTTTTTGCAATGTTACGTAGAAGTGCAAGGCTGTTCCCGATTCGCTCTTTTCTTCGTATTGTTTCTGTGATAAGGAAGCACAGCCGACTGGGGGGAACGCAACGCTAGCAAGTCAGCGTGTGTAAGTAAACAAGGGGAAACCCTCCGTATTTCAGAAGGAGCAAGTTAAATGGGTTTTCAGTGGAAGGAGGCCTTTAAAGTATTTTATTTCAATGGCATTTATAACATTTATCTTAATGTAACAAATAGCCTGAACATAGCTGAAGACAATAATCAAAATGACTGAATTATTAACCAAGGATAAAACATTTCTCTTTTCTCTAATAGAATAATGCTTTTGAAAAATAAAAATAATTGAACTGTGCTGTTAATCAAAAATGAAGTTAAATAACAAATAAGTCCTTGACAGCTTTCTACATCAAACCTGTTGATTTAAAGCTAGAGTTCTTCAGGAACAGCATCATGTCCACATGTCGGGTGAGAGGCTGCTCTGCTCCCTGCAGAGGAGAATTTCAACTGGAAGATGTCGGGAGATGGTGGCGTTATGATGGCCGAGCATGAGCTGATGTTAACCCGAAAAAATTATGACATACCAGCGCGTCTCAGAGAGGAGGAAAGCACTCAGACCTCACTTTCCCGTTGGCTGGAACAACTTATTTTCAGGTGCATCGCTGGAAACTCCAACATGCTGAAAATCAGCTGTTCAAAGTTAAATCAAAGGGAAGGTCTGGACGCTTTCACTGCTCCGCAGGGATCCGCCACTATTTGTCTTATTTGTTAAGGCTGGATCGAAGAAATTTTTTTTTTATTATTATTATTGGTTTATTTCTTCACACATGCGGTGCGCACACGCACAGTATCCTGTTGGTCGTTTTGTGGCTTTCACGGGGAGTCCCTACCGAAACTGGTCCTCCTCTCCGCTCGGAAGATTGGGCGAGCTGTGTGAGGGACCGGCCGGGACTCCACACTGCAAGCTGGGGCTGGTCAGGACAGGACCGCCACTGATTAACCATCACAAGTCAGAGCAAATAAAAATGCCTAAACCAGCAGCGGGGCAGCGGTGGTTTCACCACCGTTCCGTGACGTATTCACCTCTCGGCTGTCCACGCGCTCGGTCCAGCTTGACGTCCTACGCGCGTCTAGCCTGCCGAACACGAACAGGATCCCCCTCCTGTCTTTCTGCTGGTCTCAGTGTCTGAAGACCTGCCATCGCTCCTCAACCACACACTCCTGAGCTGGATGCGCGCGAGTGACTCATCCCGGTTGAAGGTTTAGGTAACGATGGAAAACTGCCAAGTTTCATTTGACACTCACGAAAAAAACGTGACACTTTACCTGGTGCCTTTAAGACAGACGTGTTGTCTGGTTAGCGACTGAATGCTACAATAGCCTGTAGCCCGATGGGAAAAGTCATATAGTTTTCTGTGATCTGAGTTTTAAAGCGTCTGAACTGGGCTTGGAGGGTGTCGCGATCCTGCCTTCTCCCACCGCGAGACAGGATCGAGGCTCTGAGTGTCGCGATTTCGATACGGGTATCGTTGCAGCCCTAATTTATATCTGTGTGAATTTGTTACCTTTTTTAAACGAGGCTAAATTTTTACGTCAAGCCTGATGCCTTCACTCACACGGCATGGTATAGACTAATCTGGCCAAACGCCACAACTAGACTGTCCACCACTGCCGGGAGAAGGCTTCTGTACATGAGTAATTATCTGACCTTTTTCTGGAGTAAATCGAGAAGGATTGTCGCATTCCTGGTTGTTGGAACAGCAGAGGAAAACTTTAATTGTGGTAATAAGTGAATAAGAAGATCACGGACATTTATTTCATGAATATCATATTCATGATTTCTGCTGTCTGTGATAAAAGTGGACGCTGCTGCTGCTCAGTCCATTGATGTCAGTGTGTCCATATCGGGGAGGAATATCGGACACTCACAGAGCAGAGGAGGAATAACTTGCTGCCACAGCGGAGAAAACACTGGATTTAATCCCCAACAACAAAAACACGGTAAATTATGGTGAACACTCATTAAAGGAGCCCTCTCGTGAAAAATGGACTTTTAAGAGCTTGTTATTTCCTCATAAAAAACTTCATTGAAGTCGTTTTTTTCTTCATTTGTGCATATTTGAGTAATATATGAATATTCAGGCCAAGCTGTAGCTTCCTTAACATAACTGACTTACACCGGCATACGCAACGAGTTGGCACCAATCACGAAGCGACAAACACGCATGCGCAGCATTGTAGCAAGACGCTATACACACTCTCTGAGGAAGAAACTAACAGCCAGCAGGAAGATTTCCTCAGAGACAAGCAGCCATCAGCTAACAGACGTTTGCTCCAGAGTGAGAATTTTTTATTTTTTTTTTTTAAGCTCTAGAGGACGGCAAGTTGGGAAAAATGTGGTTGCGTTCAGCGTGGGAGTTTTTTTGTTGTACTGGACAAATCGACTTGCCAGAAGTGTTTGGATTATAACTTCAAGAGCAGAAAAAAAAAACCTCAACTTTGTGTGTGAACTTCACTCCTGACAACTTCATGAATCTCGGCCAGTAAAGTGTTTTTTTCTCGGGGATTATTTCTGAAACCTGACGCAGTTCCTACTATAAAACAGCGCATGGACAGACAACAGCACCGGTGAGTGAAGCACATCTCTCAGCTCAATGCTAACTGTTAGCCTATGATTTGTTCGCCAATTTTCTCACTTGTCAGGGTCTCTGTGGTACTTCTGTGGTACTGCGTGTACTTCAAACTCCATATCAGACTCTGGGTCGAGCGCATACACCTCCATAACAGGCTGCTCCATTTTCTCCCGCCGATCGGAGTCCGATTATCCATCAATGTTTACAATAACATCGTTGTGAGCTGTCAATTCTGTGACCCTTCAGAATCAGTGTCTCTTCCGGGGCAACGTCATGAAATGGGCGTAAAACATGTTGCAATTATTCAAGAGCTCCATGGTTCAGTACAGTCAGCAATCTTACTTCCGACGCATACAAAAACCAATATTTCACACCAAATTAGTTTCTATAGTAGCGATGGGAACATATTTAGCTTATAAATGCCTGTATTTGACTTTTTGAGCGTTTGAAAAGCATGATACAGCTCCTTTAATCTGACACTTTGGGTGCGTCCCAATACACCCACTAGCCCTACTTTTTAGCTCTACCCCTAAATTCTGCGCGTTCCCGTGAAGGTAGTGCTGTCCCAATTCCTCTTTGCATGTAGGGGTAGCGGACATAACGAGGGGTAGCGGGTATGAATCTAGCCCTTCAGAGCGAGGGACGTCAGATGCTGACTTGCTGAGGTAGGGCCAGAGAAAGGGGTTAGAAAGCTGTACGTCATTACGAATCAAAAAACAAAAGCAACCTCCGGAGAGCAACAGGACTCAGAGAAGAAAACTCAAATGTACAGATAACACATTTGTTCATAACGTTTGCCAGACTAGCCACGCTAGCTAGCTAGCTAGATAACAGATAGATAAAGTACTTTATTAATCCCCGGAGGGGAATTCTGTGTGCTACAGCAGCAATTAAAGGAGCTGTATCATGCTTTTCAAATGTTCCAAAAGTCAAATATAGGCATTTATAAGCTAGATATGTTCCCATCGTTACTATAGAAACTAATTTGGTGTTAAATATTAGTTTTTCGATGCATCTAATTTCCAACACGGAAGTAAGATGGCTGACTGTACTGAACCGCGGAGCTCTCGACCAATTGCAGCATGTTTTACGCCCATTTCATGACGTCGCCCCGGAAGAGACACTTATTCTGAAGGGTCACAGAATTGTCTGTAGCACCGGCACCGGCAGCTCTCATGTGGATGTTAGTAGTAAACATTGATGGATAATTACTCCGATCGACGGGATCAAACGGACCAGCCTGTTATGGAGCTGTATGCGCTCGACCCAGAGTCTGATATGGAGTTTGAAGTACACGCAGTACCACAGAAGTACCACAGAGACCCCTGACAAGCAAGTAATTTAGCGAACAAATCATAGGCTAACAGTTAGCGCTGAGCTAAGCAGCACTCACATGGATCTTGTAAACATTGATGGATAATCGGACTCCGATCGACGAGATCAAACGGAGGAGCCTGTTATGGAGCTGTATGCGCTCGACCCAGAGTCTGATATGGAGTTTGAAGTACACGCAGTACCACAGAAGTACCACAGAGACCCCTGACAAGTAAGTAAATTAGCGAACAAATCATAGCCTAACAGTTAGCATTGAGCTGAGAGATGTGTTGACTCACCAGTGTTGTTGTCTGTCCATGCGTGTTTTTATAGTAGGAACTGCCTCAGGTTTCAGAAGTAATCCCCGAGAAAAAAACACTTTACTGTCGAGATTCATGAAGTTGTCAGCAGTGAAGTTCTCACACAAAGTTGAGTTTTTTTCCTGCTCCTGAAGTTAAAATCCAACCACTTCTGGCAAGTCGATTCATCCAGTACAACAAATACACTGCCACGCTGAACATAACCACGCTGAACGTAACTGCATTTTCCCAACTTGCTGTCCTCTAGAGCTTAAAAAAAGGGAAAAAAAAGGAGGAAAATTCTCCTGAATCTGGATCAAACGTCTGTTAGCTGCTTGTCTCTGAGGAAATCTTCCTGCAGGTGTTAGTTTCTTCCTCAGAGAGTGTGTATAGGATTCTCTGAGTTTCTGTTCAACAGAGGGCGTCTTGCTACGATACTGAGCGTGCGCATTTGGACTTTCGTGATTGGTGCCACGTTCATACGTAACGCGGTGGGTAGTCAGCCGTTTGCAGGGAGGTAGCACTTGGTTTAAATATTCATGTAGATTACTCAAATATGCATGAATGAAGAAAAATAACGATTTAAATCATTTCTTGATGAGGAAATAACACACTGACATGCTGAAAAGCTCTTAAAAGTCCATTTTTCATGATAGGGCTCCTTTAAATAAAATAAATAAAGAACAGTGTACAAAAACAAAGTGTAGATAAACGAGAAATATGAATTGACTTATAAAAACACAATATATACAAGTAAGGCTCAAGAAACAATAAATATGTAAAGATGAAAATAGAAAATAGAATAATAAACCAGATACAAATAAGAAAAATAGCTAGGCTTTTCAGCAGTTAACAAGAGACAGTCGTCATGGCGACTTCTTCCTCGTGTGGTTGTTTTGTTTATTAATCAACCGTAGCATGATGAATGATGAAAAAAAGAAAAACGACCACAACTGTTAATTCTGTGTTGTTGCTGGGTGTGTTGTTATGGTGAGACGTATGTGCAAACGTCTCCACACAGTCGCTTACGTGCCTGAACTTTAATGCAGCAAGTGGTGTCCCAATTCCTAGGGAAGATTACAAAGCCCTACCTCTTGTGGCTTCAATTCGAGGGTGTAGTGATAGTGGGCAAGGGCTAGTGGTAGTGAGTAAGGGCTAGTGGTTGAAAGTAGGGGGAACATTGGGATTGGGCCTTTATTTCACAAATCTATGCTCTCGAAAATTATGCACCACATAACGTTATCATGCTAGCTAATGCTAACAGAGACAGCTGTGGTGTTGCTGCGAGTTAATGACTAATCTGGGAGATATTGTGAAATATAACGTTATTTGCTCTGATCAGGGCAACGTTGTGACGTGAACGGTTTAGTCGCAAAAACAAACGGATCACGAAGACGGTGTCCTGCAGCCTTTAGTTTCATCTGCAGGACATGTGAAGGCTATGGGGTCTGTATAGTCCTTAAACATTACCAAAAGCCAAATATGTGATAAAATAGAAAAAGAACGACCTTTGAAAAAATTAAGTTTTTTAAACTTTGATAAGTAATCAAGAGATGTGCGTGTTATTCCAGTGTGGCTTGTCATTAAAACCAGTTTCCGGAGATAAATAATAGTTTACAATAATGCTCCGATGTAAAAAAAAAAAAAAAAAAAAAAAAAGTCAGAATACTTTAGAGATCTCCGGATAACATACCTTATGAGGCTATAATCTCCTTAGATGACTGTTCAACATTGTAAATCCAGATATTCGTGCTGCTTTACATGTTGGCAGATACGAGGTAATTGGGACTCGTTCCCCTTGCAATGGCAGCGCCGCAAGATGGCGCAACACACAAAACGCTTGTCGGATTAGTCTATACAATTCATTAAAAAAGTAGCATCAGATCAGTATCGGCCGATACGCTCAGCCCAGGTATCGGATTGGAAAAAACTGGATCGATGCATCTCAACTTATTATTCATAAATTTGCAACATCTGCGTGAATATTGCTGAGACAGTTAAGTGAGAAACACTCACACTGCTGGTTCCTCTTGTCTCCAGCGTTTTTCAGTGGCAGGCATACAGGACAGTCATGTCGTGTGCAATTCTTCCAATGAGAGATGATCTGTCTAGATGAGGCACAGTGTGCCACTGGAGAAGAGGAGACAGAAATGGAGAAAAGTTTCAGAAAAGGGAAGATAGGTGGAAAACAAAGAAGAGAGCACAAGTGAAATATGACAGGGTGAAGGAGGAAGATGAATGATGAGACAAGGATAAGATGGGAGGAAAAAAGGGAACGTGTCAAAAGGAAGACAGAGAAAGCAGAAACTAAGAAAGTTATTGTATGAGTCATTCAGTACAATGAAACTATGACCAGATGGAGGCTCAATGAAAGAGGGAGAAAAGAAAAATTACAGAAGATCAGCCAGCTGAGGAGAGAATAACTCATCCTGATACAAAGAAAAAACTGGGAGGCAAACCAAGTAGGATTAAACACAGCACAAAAAAACTAGGAAAACGGAAAAAAAGAATTGCTGCAGATACATGACAACTTTACAGTCCGCCCAGTGTTTATGTTATAATCCACACGGTTTTCAACCAGCAATCAACATAACTCATCAACTCACCCTGGCAGGACTTGCCAGCCTGGCAGTGAGTCATGTGGTTGAGCACGTTCTTCATAGTGCGGCAGTGAGGCAGGTTGCACTGCCGCACTTCCCCGTTGGCCTGCTCCCTCCGCTGGCACTTGTGTGCGTGCAACAAGAGGACAAGCTGTTGTTGAATCAGCTTCCGTTTCTCGGGGTCGGCGGTTGGGGGCGTCGCGCCGGGTCCTGCCCCCACAGCGTTCAACCCAACCTGTGCTCCTCCCACTGATGCCGCACCGCCGACCGTCACGCCGCCAACTGCCCCAGGCTGCTGCTGCTGCTGAGGAGCCTAAACAAAAGTAAAGAGGACAGATGAGCTTTTAAAAGAAATAAATCAGATATCATGGGGCTACTTTAATTTAGTATTCTGGTAAGAGCTGATATTTCAACATCTCGCAGAAACGTTTACTCCACAGGCAACAGGTTACAAGGATGTCTTTGACGAAGCACAGGACATTGATTGTTTTCTAATACATTTAAGTACTCAAGAGTAACAAGTAGATGCGTCATCTACTCACTGATGAACTTAAATGGAAAAAACTTAATTCTATCAATAACAAACAGGAAACAACCTAAAGCAAAAATGAGAATGTAAACAGTACATTTTGACTTGTGGTTATCTGACACAGCAGCAGCACAGGAGTAATTTCACTTTAAAGTGATTAACCCTTTAAAACCCTTCAATTTGTGCCTAAAAGAGTTTTTTTTTTTTTTTTTTTGGTATGGCTTTAAAGGTAAATTGTCTGAAATACATGTATACTGAAGCTATAGATATGATTGTAGCCTGGGATGGTACACATCATTCACATCTCAAGTATCTCAGCTTCCCAATGGTCAATAATATGTGCAGATACTTGGAATGGACAGTGAGTAAAGTATATATTTGTCATATCCTACACAAGAGACAACTGGTGCCAACAAGTTCAGTTCTCAGTAAGACTATTACAACAGTGATTTAAGCCCCTTTTAAAATATAATCTTAATCCCACACAGGACTACCATGTTAACACCTAGCAGGACCTTCTTCCCCTCTGACACCTCTCTGTCTTTCACTAGTATTAAAGAAAAACTCTACAATTACACTGAGAGTAAAATAACTCCTCAAATGATGGTAAATGCCATGAAAACTACTTTCAAAGCATGTTGATGTAACTTTTTGCTTTAACTCGTGCATCATTAGAAAAAAATTTGCAACTCCTTCTGCTGTTTTGGCAACTCTGGACCACAAACCTGTCACCCTGGACTTCCCGTAGGGTTTGTTACAGGTAAAACAAATTCATCTGCATCACTTATCTCAAGGGACTGAAACAACGGCTACAGTATTCATCATCATCACAAAGACGTACCGTCACTAAAACGAGGATGAAACGGTCTAATAAATTTTTTAAAAAGTTCTCAATAAGTCATTGTGAAACGTACCTTAGTTAGGAGGCACTTATCAGAAAAACACAGTACTACATTACATGATAAAGAGTCAGGTGCAGCTGGAGATGTTCACCTGTTGACCCTGTTTCCAGTGGCAAGATATGCATTTATCTCAGGCTTTCTTCACAGAGAAATCCCTCAAAAAGCTGAATCAAAAAAGGATTTTGCAAGATGCAAAAAACTGATTAAAAGTTTGCCACGGGGCAATGAGATAACATCTTTCATTACCACTAGTAAAGAATCATATCACAGATAGTCTATAGTTTGATACAATCAACAATCCCATAATGCGTTTTTCCACTTTTCAATATTTTTCAACTCCCTAAGGCATGTTTGTGGCTCTCAAACAAATAATGCAACAGCTTCTTATTAGGTACAACATCATCTTGATGACAGGTTTTACTTTTGTCTTAAAAATGTTAAAGGACGTTCCTCTGTTGCACGTTTTTAACTTTATGCCAAGAGTAGAAAGAGACATCTCTAAAGTTCAGAAAGAAACCATACCATTCCAGGCATGCCTTGACCAGGGGGTGCCTTCTTATCCATGCTGAACTGGGTGGCCATATTGTTGGGCAGGCCCGCCTTATTCTGGAGCTGTGGGCCCAGCCCTGCTCCGGGTAACCCCTGGCCAGCAGACTGGCCGTACGGACCACCATAGGGGCCCGCGTTGGCCATCATATTCATCTGGAGGACAATGAATAAGAGGAGCCAAAAACAAGGAAAAACACATAAGGAAGAGTGTGAGAAAAACAGCTTCAAGGATCAGTTACTTTTAAGACAAAAGAAGATGTGGTATAAAAAGCCACTGACATATATATTTTTTTCACATTTTAAAAATGATAAGCATTTTCACAATGTCATCTTAGACAAAAAAAAAGCTATAGAGTCACAGACATATGTTTCAAATACTACATTAAAGTTATTCTGTCATAATGGATTTCTGCTGTGACAATGTATATTCTGATCTCTCCTCATTTTCTTTCTTCTCTAAAATATAGTAAGAACACAGACATAGTCTAAAAATCATCTTTTAGACCTGGGAAAACAGTATCATCAGCTGCAAACTAACAAATGAAAACATGGCATAATATGCACCAAACTGATCCCTTATTAGTTAATACTCAAATAGGGTTTTTGCTCTGTTGCTATGATAAAGTGTCTGAAAGTCATTCGTCCACGTCTGAGCTTTAATAAAAATAAATTTAGTAGCAACTGCGCATTCCAGCTCTTGCTAAATGCACAACGATGATCAAAAGTTATTTCATCAATCATTTGCTTGCCAATGTACAGAAGCAATAAGAAAACAACTCTAAACAGCCATTTAACAACAGTTTACAGTAATGCTTTTGCACACCTTGTCAACAAAAATCACAACTGTCATGTGCCATACTGACTAGCAAAGAGGTTAACCATCAATACCACAAACTGAGCTGTGATGTAGTTGCAAGTCCAACCCATAACCACACTTTTCCCTGCACCTGCTGTGGAAAAATAATCCTCAGCAGTCTTAAATGTGCAACTTCTTAAAAGGTCTACATTTACTTGTGTTTACACCCAAACCAACTCTATTCAGAAGAATGTGGACGAACGTTCCTGTCCACATTAACAGCAATTCCAGTGTTAATTCTGCCTGAGATGGAGGGCTGTTAGAAGCACACCATATTAACGCTCTAGAAATGCTCTCTGTTTTTACGTCGATTAAAAAAGTCAATGTTGATCAAAACGTTTAGCTGTTAAAAGAATATTAATGAAGTTTAAAGGGGGCATTTTAGTTTTAAAACTAAAGTTTAAGAAATGTATTACCTAAAAATAGCTAAATTGAGATTGCTGTCTGGCTCTCCCACTGTGAGTGCACCTACCTTGTTCAGCGCACCGGGCTGCTGTGGTCTCATCCCTGCCTGCCCCCCGGCTCCCATCGGCTGGTTGCCCTGCTGCTGTAATGTCTCTGCCAAAATATTACTATTGTTGCCCATGCTGGCATTGCCAGGGTAGCCCATTCTAGGCGAGCCATTGACAACCTGTCCCCCCATCAGCTGCTGCTGTCCAGCGTTGCCCTTTTGGGCACCCATCATGGCTGCTGCCCGATTGAGTGCCGCCACACCTCCAACCATCCCAACCTGCTGCATTAATCCAGGTTGTTGCTGCTGGTTCTGAGGGTGAATGCCTTGAGGTCCTCCAGAGGACACACTGACACCCCCCATCATCCCCATGGGAGCCCCGGTTGACGCGCTGTTGGAAGTGGGGCCGCCTGGCTGTGTTGGTGCTCCCGAACGCAAGAGCTCAGACAGCTGTTTGTGTTTTGCAGCTGCATCCTGGCCACCCCCACCAATCCCTCCTCCAAGCACTCCGAGGCTAGTATGGAGTTGGCTGGCATCGTCGCCGTTGGTCAGCCCCAAGTCTGAGGAACTGATGAGCTCATCTGGGAGGTCCTGCTCCAAGTCAAAGAACGAACCAAAATCTAGACATGAAGGAACAAAAAAAATTACCAGTGAGGAAAAGGTATCTTTCCATTTGCATGATTCAAAAACATTTTTCAACCCTCCATATACAGCCCATAGCTTGGAAACCAGCTCAGCAGTGGCTGCCTCACATAACTCAGACTTCTCTCTTTGGCATCAGATTGTGGTTTGGTACAGTTCCATACATGAAGAGTGGACGCAGTGGGGACAAGGTGAGAAGCCACAGAAGGTAAACACTACAGTATACAGGTAGGATTATGCAGCAGTTATACGGTAGAAGAGCATCGAAGAGCAGAAAGCACAAGAAGTTTGACATTTTGGACAGGCAGAAAAAGTTAGAAGTGTGTGGATAACTATAAATTATGGTCAATATTTCCTTCATTTAACATTACGTGAGTTAGTGCAAAGAACTGCTACATCCCTGAGCATATTACATTACGAGTCCAAAATAAGAGTAAATTAGGGAGAAATCAATTTTGTATTAAATGCTTATTAAATATTTGGGGGCACACACCTGAGGGCCAGGTTAATATAAACCATCATACCAACTCAGCGTAGCAAAAGATGCAATGCAAGAGGAAATAATGCGTGGAGTTAACAACTTTTTGTAAACCATTCTGAAAGTAACATTCATAATCAAGGTGAAAACATTTAAATATGCTCCATACAATGTGATTTATCGGCGTTACTTAAATAAAAAAAAAAAGTGGACAGCGAAAAGTGCAGCGCAGTGTTGCCGTGCACTGAGACAATGGAGGCGAAGAGTGGGCTTCGTAGTATTATTGTTAGCACACTTGATAACTAAAAGCCTCAACATAAGGACATTTTTAAAAAGACACTTAAAAATGTGCAAGTAATTTGCTTTTCTTGTTAAACGCGGTAAAACTGTTTAAAGTGACACAGCTATAACTTCGACAGGACAACCCTTCGCACAACTTGACTAAGTGCCGAACAATAGCTAGCTTGACAATAGTTGTCTAAAAAATAACAGTATACTGCCGTCCAGAGTACTGAACTCTTGACGTAAAGGCTTTTTCGGGCACAGAAAGAGCTACTATCGGTTGAAAACGTTACTAAATTTTCGAGGGGAGGAAAAATAGTTAACTAAACATCTTCTATTTTCTTCTCGGAGCTCAGCTGAGCAGCTCCGGTGGGGGTGTCTTTCTAGCTACTTAGCTAGCTCGTTCGATTGCAGTAACTTTCACTTAAAGATGGTTTGGAAAATCACATTTACCATTATATGTATTTGATAACTACAAAAAATTTTACTCCGTATGTAAGCACTTCCAAACTTCTTCTTAATTAACTTTAGAAGAAGAAAAATACCTTTAAGCAAACGGGGGTGTCTCGACTACTCCATTGTTTGGAGGTGGATCTTTTAGTTGCGGCTAGTTAGCCTGTTGAGGCTAACGCATCAAAACAGTATTGTTGGAAAGTTGCTTCTGCTCCGGGACAACATCGGGTTTCTCCTTCAACAGTCTCAAGTCTCGGACTAGTTTTCCCCAACAAAGCTGCCCAAACATTCATGTGTAAAAGCATCATCTATGAAGCAGCAAAGTGTCAGACCAAACTAAGTTACAGACTTCCAACACTGACCAGGTAAGTCATGAAATCATCGAGAAAACAGCTCATGTACGCGTTATCCTGCAAAGTAATGCATGCAATATATTTACCATTTCCATCACTCGCAGACACGGACAGAGCTGGGGAGGACAGCTTGGGCCTCTTGGCTGAAGGCGGGCCGGACTCCAGGACATTATCGGCCATATTTTTTGACGAATTAAAAAGGGATTGTAGTGTATTTCCTTTATTTCCGTCTCCTACTCCCTTTAAGAAATGTTTCTGATCGTTCCCCCACCGCTTGGGGGGACGGTAGGGAGAGGACAGCAATGTTGAACTCTTTTGAGTTCACCCTCTCGGTTCGTACCTCTCTGCAGATATCAGTCCCCCTCCCCTGCCGGAGATGTTGTTTCTTCACAGATTTGAACAGGAGGAGGTGGGAAGGTGGAGTCGGCAAAAAGGCGAGCGTGCGGCAACCTCATGTAGCCTCTTCTGCGACACAGAAACCGTCCCAAGATCCGTCCTCCGTACTGCATTCAGTTCTGTCTGCCATAGTCAGCAGGAGGAATCTTATATTTCAGATCTGGAAGAGGCTCCTTAGTGAGTCTTTATTATGGTGCGAATATGAAATCTGTGTCCAAAACAATTCAAGTCAGGGGTACTCCTCTGTTAACTCTTATCTCATCCCATGCAACAGTTAAAAACTCCTTGGCTGGATTCACGAAATCTCTCACCTAACCAGACTTCTCCCTGCTGGCGGTGTCACCGATTCCTTTGCGTTTCCTCAGGGGTTTAAAAAAATGAAGAAAAAAAAAAGAGGGGGGAAAGGCAATCGGCTGGTGTATGAAAACCACCCAGCAGTAGTTCAATTTACAGTTAAAGCGCAAGTGGTGGTAACACCAAGAAAACAACTTAATTGGCTTAATAGTTGGAATGCAGGAGCCACACTCATCTATCCATAAAAATAAAAAATCTATTGCAGATGTGTATTTTCATGCATGACGTTTCTTTTGCATGTGCATGCGGACTTAAATGTGCACTTAGTGTTTGACCATGCAAGGCACTGGGTCAGAAAGAACAGACTGTTATTGCACATTTGGTTGATGAAACCCCAAACGCGAAATGTCTGTTGCAGTCAGCACGGTTGGCAAAGGTTAAAAACAGAAAATCCTTTAAAATCTAAAAACTGCTCATGTGCAGTCTTCACGCATGCAGGTTTTTCCTCGTTTTTTCCTTCTGTTTCTTTGAAGGTATAGTTCTTGGAGGCAATAACAGCGTTAATTGCCAATCAGCTGGGCGGTCTGATTGATCCAATTACTTTTATATTGTACAGGAAGGTCTGTCGGGTTACTTATCTTGTGCTCCTGCAGAGGTTCCTCCTCTGGTTCTTGCTTGGTTTGAACACTTGCAATCTCAGATGATGAACATCGTGATTATTAATCACTGTTTTTTCACTGCTTGGATATGTCCTGGCCATGCATGGGGAAAAATAAAAGCTTTTTAACCAAAACCAGGAGCAGAGCCACGGCGACAGGCAAAAAAAGAAGAAAAAAAGAAAAAAAAAGTGATTTCTTGTTTTTCACAAAAAGACAAATTAACGGCGAATTGCTGGGGAATTGTGGCTGTTTCGAAAGCGGAAAGCCTTAAATCGACACAGTTACCTTAACACTCCCCCTTAAAATATTTCGGGCTGACAAAATCCTCATTGACTCTTTGTGATGGTGAATGCCCCCTTCGTGTTGGTCCTGGCAATTTTCCCCTTCTCTTTAAACCCGTCTTTCTTTCCACCTCTCCCTTCTGCCCGGCAGCAATTTATTTATATAATTGTCTATGCGGGCTCGTTCCTTCCTCCGCGACGGACACATAATGATTTTTCATGTTGATGTTTTCCCCTTTTCGCAGGTTTTTCCTCGTTGTAATATTGCCCTCTTCCGCCTCTCCTCCCCGTCGCCGCTCCGCAAAACACCCCCTTCCTTGGATTTTTCGGAGTATTTCCTTCTCATGCATACATATATATATTTATATATATAAATATATATGTCACCGAGTCGGCTTCCCCTCCACTGACGTCTTATCTTTATCGTGATGCTCTCCTTCTCTGGATAGCACGGACAGGATTTGGCTACTCTGGCTTCCCCCAGCGGTTCCGGAGCGGCTGCCGTCGGCTGCCGGAGTCGCTCCTTCTATCGGTTATCTCCTGTTTCTGACGGTCTGTCCGCACAAACAAAATGGCGGCTTGTTGTTTCTACTCCTCTGATACGGGGGGAGGGTTTGAGGTACAGCAACATTAGGCGTGAAGGGGAGGAGGGAGGGAGGAAGGGAAGAAGAGGGGAGGTTGTCTTCGTAAATGCTCGGGAGTGTCCGGAAACCGGCCCCGTGCCCTATCGGCAATCATCGATTTCAATCTGCAGGGGACAGTGGAGCTCCACTTTTACTTTACTCTACAAATCGGTGTCATGTACAGTACAGAGTACAGTTCAGCCAAATAATATGCAAAAGTACACTTTCTTCATTTCCTCCTTAACTTCAGTGGAATTTGTTTTGAGGCGGTGTAAAATGTAAATAAAAATAAAATGCAAACCTTTACGGCCCTAGTTGGAAAAACAGATGAAATACTGTACGTTTTAAGAAAAGCTTCATTTGAATTCGTCATCTACAAAACTATTTATAGTTTATAGTCTTTCATTAAATATTCTGGGACTGCATTAAGACAACATATGTGAAAAGAAATCACTACACAGGCTAAGGAACACTGTTGAAAACCATTCACAATGTTAAAAGTCTTCCATGCAATGAAGATAATAAGATCATTGTCTGAGATTATGTGTATTTCTATGGACACAATGAATGTTGACATTTAATAATGGATGTCATCTCCTGCACGTTGAGTTACACAACTTGTGAGCTCATAATTCAGCTACTTTTCACGTGTTTGGACCTATTTACAGGTATTTTGGTTGTTTGGTTGTTTCATGTACTGCTCCCTTCCACTGCCTTTTTCAGAGAGGGTTTTCTACTTACTTCATTAAGACAATGCCAAAACTTTTTGCATTCATATTGTAAAACCATGATTCGGTTACAGAGTCCAAAAGCTAAACTGGCAACCGTGCTCTTTGGTTATTGATACGTTTACAAGATACATATGAAAATATTGTGGGTTATTTGATTTCACTTGACATTTTGTTGATATATTTTAACACTCATTGTTCTTTTGATACATTTTAATACAGTGATGGTAGGGAAGTAACAATAATCGAAATCGAGAAAAAGATAAATCGAGATATAATTCCCTGACGATTAGTATTTCCGTTTCAGATTTTAATTATTGTAAAACCGTGATTATCGTACTTTGAAAAACTCACAGTGATGCTCGTTGCCAGGAAAAGCAGCAGCAGTCCCTCAGACACAGTTTGCATGTTTGTCCTCTGAAAACATGGCGGAAGGCACCGCATGGAAGCTCTGGTGATGTTTTCCTTTCTAAAAGGACAAAGTCTAGTCTGGATGTATTCTGGATTTTTTTAAGGATGCTGGGAGGAAACTTTTTTATTAATTTATTTATGGTATTATTTTAATGTTTCTGCCACATTTAATATGCACATTTGATTTCCACTAAGGTACATGAAACAGTTAAAGTTTCCTTTCTGGACCAGTTCTTCTGAAATCTGTAAGACTAGATCAAGTCTTGAGCTTTGAATGTGAAGAAAAGTATTCTTGGTTCTGATCTACAATATTGCATAAAGCGATGAACCCTCTTATAAGATGCATCTTTAATGCACATTTGTTTGATGTCTACACGTTATGCCAACAGAAAGTCCATTGTGCTTGTTACCATTTTTTTTTAAATTGAAACTTAGTGAAAAGATTTTACTGTGTGTATAAGAACGTTTTGAACATTTTGAGAAGATTTTACCAATACTGCGATAATATCAATAACCGTGATAATTTTGGTCACAATAACCTCGACATGATCGTTACATGCCTAAGTGATGGTAATAATCACTCCACTTCCCTGATCCATTTGATCAATTTTATCATAAGAACTGGCAATAGTCTGTTCAGGTAAGCAAGTTGTGGGATTCTGGACGAGTTAATCTTTTTTCACTGTTGCCGCTTCCTGGGGACATTAAATCAAAGTGAATTGCTTAACTAATTTGCTTAACTTTCGCTATTTCCTGCAATTAAAGGTCATAGTGTTTGTTGTTAATGTTTATCACCAGTGGTAGCCTGCATGAGGTATTTAGATAATTTATTACAAGAGGCAAAGTAAGGCAAGTTTATTTGTATAGTGTATTTTTAACATAAACACAATTCAATGTGCTTTACAGAAAGAAAATATAAAATTAATTAGAAACAATGCCCAAACATTTCAAATCATATTAAAACATAAAAGGATGTGCAAATGATCAAAATATAAATCCATATAAAATGACAGTGGTCTTGGATCTACAGTAAAAGCTCTGCTAAGTTTATATTATCTGAACATATCACAGGTGTATTCTGGGCCTAAACTATTCTGGTATTTGTAGACTTTTTGTATGGTTTTAAAATCTATTCTGTCAGCTGACTAGAAGCTATTGTGAAGATGTTCAAACCGGTGTGATGTGTTCAGATTTCTTCGAGTTAAAACCCTTGCAGCAGCGTCCTGGATGAGCTGCACCTGTTTGCTCTTTTTTTGGAAGTCCTGTTTAAAGATTATTACAGTAATCCAGTTTGCTGGAGATGAACGATGGATGAGTTTCTTCTGGTCTTTTTAGAAGACAAACAAATATGCATACAAACTTGGTTGGTGGTTTTAACCCCATAATGTTTGCTGTTGCATATTTGTGGCAAACCACTTCAGGTTTTTGTTTATTTTATTTATTTTTATCTAACCAATTTAATTTATATTTTTGCTATTATTTACTCTTATTTATGCATTTGTTTCGTATTATTTATCTTAGTATATAAAGTGTTATCAATTTATTTGATATTTGATTGCAGTTTATTTTTTTGTCTTTTTTTTTCATTACGATCTTAATTTTTTTCCTGTATTTATTTTTATTTACTGTAATTGTAAATAGATTTGGATAAGTCTCAATGTATTTATGAATGCTGACCTCTTTGTTACAGTAAGAACTAGAAAAGCACTCAGAGAGCGCAGACCTCCACCAAGCAGCTCGACCCCCTTATTTTTGTGGGCTTTGGATCATAGTATCTGGAATTTTCTCTGGATCCGGATCAACTTTCAAAATATTATAGAACACATTGAGATCCTTTTGTATAATTTTTCACGTAACACTCAGGCCTTTTGTATGGAGTTATATGGAAAAATTCCAGAAATTTGGCCTATTAGGGTGATGTTCATGTAAGATTGGTTAGGCTTTGGTAAGGAGGTTTGATGTTCACCACGGGGTGTCGGTCAGAACACACAGGACTAACTTGTACAGTTAACTACTGGTCACTCTTAATCACAACAGCACAGTAAAACAACAAACGACAGGCTTACAGGTGAGGATTTCCAGGGCTAGTTAAGGTGAATGCCTGGATGGAAGTGAGTGTGGTCTATAAACCACATATGTTTTCAAGGCGAGCAGTTAGAGTAACTGGCATGTAACAGGTCAGCTAGCCTACTAGCATAAAAAGGCACATGGTGAATGGAGGAACACTTCAGAATAAGCAAATCAGGTAAATAACATTAAAGGCTAAATAAACATCCTGTTCAGGCAGAAATACAAGTTACTTACAGTTCTTCACAGACACACACAGTTCACCATATTCAACTGACTAGAAGTCTGTCCAACTCTTCTCTCCTCGTGCTCACTGCTGCTCAGAAGTTTCATTTTTGCATTCTGACATCATGTGCTCTGTCCCGCAGCTGCACACTTCCGCCACAAGGGGGCATTCACGCCTCATCAACAGCCTTTCCAACGACATGGCCTATTCTCACAATGATAAAGAATCCTTAAAAAAAATTCCTGGATCCAAAAGGTGATCCGGATCACCACCAAAATGTAATGGGTTTGTTCTTGGGCTGAGGCCAACGGCTGGTGAAAATTTCAAGTCAATCCATCCAGTACTTTTTCCATAAAGTTGCTGACAGACAGACGGACGGATGGACAGACAAACCAACACTACCGAAAACATTACCTCCTTAGCGGAGGTAATCATCTCAGTTTTGTCTTTATTCAATTGTAGAAAATTCTCTCCCATCCAGCTGTTTGTTTGTTCCAGACACTGGCACAGTGAGTTTATTGGGCTGCAGTCATCTGGTGACAGAGACACACAAAGTTGGGATTCATCGGCATAACTGTGATAATTGATGATAAAGTTCAGTAATATTTGACCAAAAGAAAGCATTTACAAGTTGAACACAAGAGGTCAAAGAACTGACCCCTGGGGGGCTCCACAAGTCATAGCTGCACGCTCAATTTCATAGCTGCCTATAATAACAAATAACTCTGGCCTTCTAAACCAATATTTCTCAATGTCCTGCATGTTTTTAGAGATTTCCATATTTAAACACAACAAACTCAAATGAATAGTTCATCTGCAGGCTTGCAAAGAACTTGATGTGCCGATCAATTTATCTGAATCAGGTGCACTGGAGTTGGAAACAACTAAAACCTGCAGGGCAAAGGTCCCCGAGGAACAGGTTGCAGAAACAGAGTTTTAAACCAACAATACAGAATCATTCCAAATGAAGTTTTGATTTAATGTTATTTAAGTGAAGGTATTATCAGGAAAAATCTAACAATAAAAATCCCCCAAAAATATTTTAAAATGGGATCTTCCCCGTGAATATGCTGAGAAAATGATCAGATAATGAATTTACATATGACCGCTCTGTTATTGAGCAAGTACTACATTTTGTAGAAACCTATTTGTGTATTAACTGTTATTCATTTGTTGTAACTGTTATAGCCAACTGAACAGTTTTTTTTTTTCCAACACCTCAGACGATAAAAGATTCTCAGCATTTAAATTATAACTGTGTACTATATTTATTCTGTGAAAATTTATAATAATTAAAAAGAGGAAGTGGAAACAATGCGAAAGTTTGACCATCTCATGAGATTTGAGCTCTCTGATAACTTGTATCAAGGTCTCAAACCCTATTTAGTTACACCCATGGCTTTGTTCACAGTCATTATAAAAACACTGACTCCTCAAACCCTGCCGCAACAGTCAGCAGCCATGGGTTCATCTAAGCAGCTGCCTAGCAAAAAGTAATTTATACCCACGAAGCAGCAAAAGGACTTCATGCAATTTGTGTCCTCAGTTTGTCTCACAAACTGGAAGGAGATTAATTAGGCCTACTGAATCAGTCAACATCAACTATCAGCCAAATTTTTACCGTCAACATTGTTGTCAGTAAGAGCATCACTTCTTTTTAATCTAAGTTTATTTAAAAACAAAAACAAATTTGGTCATTAACTTAGATAAAAACTCTAGCAGTCCCATAATGGAAGCTCAGGCTTTGCTTATACCAGGGGTGCCCAAGTCCAGTCCTCGAGAGCTACTATCCTGCACATTTTGGTTGCATCCCTTCTCCAACACACCTGAATCAAATGAAAGGCTCGTTAGCAGGCCTCTGCAGAGCTGAATGGCATGCACATGAGGGAATTAGCCATTTGATTCAGGTGTGTTGGGGAGGGTATTGCTGCATCGTAGCTCTCAAGGACCAGACTTGGGCACCCCTGGCTTACTGAAGAGGGTTGCATTACATTCCTGCTATTGTGAATGCTGGTTAGCTGTAGATTTAGTGCTGATATAGAAAAGACAGAGCTTCCTCTGAATGGAATACCGCCCTGTGCTTTACTTCAAGTAGAATTGCTTGCTGAAACAGTGTTTATAGCCGACCATTTATTGCAATGCAAGCCTATGGCATCCAGATAGTGCTGGAACAGTCTTCTACTGGTAAAAGATATACAAATACTGTATTATCTTCCTGACTGGTTAACAGAAGAAACTTTCACTTTTTAAAACAAAGTTATTGTTTTTTGCTTTTTTTGAAGCTGTCTTATGTGCTTAATTATATATTTTAAAAAATGGTAATATAAATGGACTATGGTTCAAACCTGTGGAGCAAAAGTCTTTAGTCATCCTCATTTTTATATTTTGATTTCAATGAGCCAGATGTCGCAATCTTATGAATTGGTCTTGACCAATAAACTTTGAAAATTGTGTTTTGTCAACGGTTGCATTTTTTTTAGTCCAGTCCTTGTACCTTTTTTTTTTTTTTTACTTTATTGCCAGCTTAGAACAGTTACAGGCAATTTTGTAATACAACATTATAACCCTGAGTGTGGGCTTTGGTTTACACATAAACCAAAGGTAGCAGTATTTATGAGCCAATATATGTCATAAATAAGGGTTTCCAATTCCAGAGACGTAGTAGAAGGGGAAAATCAGAAAAGAAAGAAAAGAACAAATAAACAAAAAAACTCACATTAATTAAGGTATTTATAAACCGAGGACCATCTCCTTTTAAATAACGAGAGCTGCAGCTGCAATTGGGCTGTCAGGTGTTCCATCATATAGACATTTCTCAAAACGTCCATCAATTGCTGCAGTTCAGGGGGGCAAGGTTTCATCCAGTTAATAGTTATACATTTCTTTGCTATTATCAGGAAAATATGCAAGATGCAACTTTGGTCTGTAGAGAGTTGTTGCTCTAGGGTTATTTCCAGCAGGAAAATTACCTGCCCATTTATAAAGGATTTTTTTTCTTTGTCTTTTGAAGCCACTTTACACATAATTCAAACATTAAATGCCCTAATTCAAAGGAAAACCCAATGTTGTATAAACAGACAATGTTAAAAAGACATAATTTGTTCCTATTTCACCAGTTGCATGTATGAAAAATACCAAAGATATTTTTACAGCCATAAGATAGCATTTTGCCAACAAAATTAACCATGAGGAGCGTTTGACCCAAAACTTGGCATATCTGGACATGATGTGTAATGTGACCTTAGATAACTTCAAAATGTATAAATGGAGGACAAAAGAAGTGTCGGGACTAAAAAAGAAGAGGGGGGGGGGGGGGGGGATCTACTGTACATGAATTACATCTGAAAGTGATGGCCTTAAGAAAAAGCAAAGAAAATTTGACAAAGACCTGGCAAAGGATCTAAAGGTGCATTTAGACCTGCAGTTGATCCATCTACTGTTCACTAAAGCCTTATCAGAAGTGGTCTCCATGACAGGGTGGTTGTCAGCAGGTCATTCTCACAGAAGGGAAACAGGGAGAAAAGGCTGAGGTATGCCCAAAAACTCAAGAACTGGACTGAAAATCAGTGGAAAAGGGTCTGATGGAGAGATGAATCCTCCCTAGTGTGGGATAATCTGGACAGAGAACAAAGCAAAAAGCAGCAACATCCAAAGAAGAGCATTAATAAGTCCTTCAAGAGGCCTGAAGAACTATTCCTGTACTAATCGAGCACCTGACTGCCCTCCAAAGCAGTCAAGGATCCCCAAACTTTTGTGATCATACTGTACTGTATGAGTTTGATGGAACTTGTAAACTAAATTTAAAACTCATAAGAAATTCAACTGGAATAACAAATGCTTGCTTCCTTTGGTCAAGAATGACACACATTTAATCAAAGATGATACTTCAGTACATATTTGGGGCTCTCTTCTTAACTCTCTACTTTTCAACTCTGTATTCACCTCAAGAAAATAAAAGTATCATAGACCCTCATATCTTCAATAACCAGCAATTATTATTTCCAAATCCTTTTTCCCCTAAGCTGTTGAAGTAGAGCTGAGAAAAGGCTCTAACCATCATTCACTCAGCTGCCACAGTGCAGAGAACCTGAAGCAAAAAGCACAATATCATCACAATATCATGACATCAAGATTCTTAATAAAAATGAATGCAGCCATTCTTCATTTTGTCTGTTATATTTCATTCTGCTAATGAGCAAAACTGTCTTTTCTGAAACTGGGCTTCTTGCTGCACCAAGTATGATTTTGGTACATTTTATTCAAGAGAATAAATCCAAATATTATATTTGGTTTATGTCCTTTACAGAGATTTGTTTGTACTTTTACTGTAAACTGAGTTTTCATCAAACTTTATGTCATGCAATGATGTATTTTCAGCACTGATGGAGACTTCACAGATGTGGGAGCAGCCCATGCCACAGGCACTAATGCAACCCCATACCATCACAGATGCAGGCTTTTGAACTGTCCACTGATAACGAGCTGAATGCGCCTTCTCCTCTTTAGTCCATGGACACAGTGCCCACGGTTTCCATGAGGAATTTAAAATTTTGATTCATCTGACTACAAAAGTTTTCTACTTTTCCTCAGACCATTTTAAATGAGCTTTGGTCCAGAGAAGACATACAGTAAGTGTTTCTGGATCACATTCACAAACGGTTTCCTGTTTGCATGAGTTTTAACCTGCATCTGTGGATTGCAGATCACAAGCCTCCAGTTCTGACCTTTGGTCTTGTCCCAGGTGCAGAGATTCCTCCAGATTATCTGAATGTTTTTATAATATTATAAACTGTAAATGGTTCGAAGTTTTCACAATTTAACATTGAAGAATACTTTTATTAATAATGTTCCACAACTTTTAGACTCGCTTTATTGCAGGTACAACTACTGTTCATCTTTATACCAGAGTGGCTCTGCCATTTCAAAATGCTCCTTTTATACAGTATGATACTGATTTGTCACCTGTTAATCCTATTAGCTGTCAAATGCTTGTCCAGTTATTTTTTATTTGTTTCATACTATTACAGTCTGATTACAGGGGGTTCTGATGTTGCATTTAACATGAGCAGGAGCAGGTTTACAAAATCTTTGATAGGGTGGCTGGGTTACAGACCAGGGAAAGGATGGCACATGTAAACGACAAGTGAAACACCATAAAACAACTATCTAGATCTTAGGAAATAACTGCTAATAATTACAACAAAAGTAGTCATCTTTTGTAAAAGTCAGGCATTTGTAAAAGCATATAGTCAGCGATTGTTTTATTGATTTAATTTTCACTATCCTGTATGCCTTTGGCCACTATTAAGTAAAAACTTAAGATGCTTTGTAGACTTGTTAAATTACTTCAATTAGGGCTTTGTTTTTATTTCCCTGATGTATTATCCCTTACCGAAAAGCAGTATATGCAAATATGCTAAATTAAGTATACTAATTTTAAACTTTAAATAAGACAGTATACTTTCAATTTACTGTTTATGTACTCATCATAAATATACTTACAGTTTACTTGACATTTACTCATAAATAAACTAGAAGTTTAAAGGTACAATATATAAAAAATCAAAGGTCAATGGCAGAAAAATGTGACATATAATTCAAAATATGTTTCTATTGATGTGTAATCGCTGCACGAGAATAACTGTTATGTGTTTATGTTCTTAGAATGAGTCATTTATATCTACTTGCTGGGCGGTGGACACATGGAGGCTGCCATATTTGTTCTACCATTTTTACTACGGTGTCCCTGAAAGGACAAAACAATATGTTTGAAGTGAGAACCCTCTGAACTTTAAACAGCTTTGTTTAACGGGAGTTAGAGACTATTTGGGATCAGTAATGTTTAAAAGACATAAAAAGCAGTTCCTCATTGTACAGTCATAGCTACACCTGAACGCCTTTCCACACCAGGACCAATGTGAATAAACGACACGAAATTGCGAATAATTCGGAGGAGAAATATCGACGCATTTGTCTATACATACCTGCTCCAACGCGAAAATTACGAAGATGCAAGAAAAAACTTGCATCTGTTATTCCAGAGGAACGTGAGCACATGCAGCAGTGACGGAAGGAGAGGCGACTGCAGGTAAACTTCTGGATGCTGAAAAACACAGTGGAGATGCCAAATGCAGCTTTTAAATATAACACCTGTAGCTAATAACCTCAAATGGCTACAAAATGTAGGGGAAACACTGCTACTTTAGCGGTGATTTTTTCCCCTCGTTTGCCAAACAGAGTGCTTAGAATATGACGTCATTTGAAAGAAAACATTTTTTCTTTCAATTTACTAATAGATGCCAGTAATTCTTACATACTGTACTTTTAAGTATATTTAGCCTACACATATTTAAACTTTTAAACGATATGCTTTAATAGTAGTATTCATAGTACATTTTCACACACACAGGTTTCTTTGTGGCACACTGCAAGATGTGCCATCTTGTTGGGGGCTATTGCTCTCACACTTTGAAAACCCCCAGTTATCACTTTTATTCTACTTTAAAGTGTACTTAATTATACTTAAAAGTGTTCTTTCTAAAAGTAAAAGTAAGCTTGAAGTTTTAGTATGAGTAAACTAACAGTATACCTAGACGATTACTTTCAGTATACTTGAAAGTGTACTTTTAAATACTTAAAGTGGGCCAATTTAGTCCCAAGAAGTATACTTGTTAGTATACTGCTAGTACATTGGTATCAGTGTACTTAGTACATGAAAGTACACTTGGGGGATATACTTTACTATACTTGAGTTTACTTAATGACATGTACTTAAGGAATACTTCTTTTTGGTAAGGGATGTTTGATACAGTTTTCAAAACCTATAGCATTACTTTTTTCACAAGATATTAAAATCTGGGAGAAATGATTTAAATTACTTAACTCATAAATAACATTTACTGTAACAAAAATAAATAAATAATAAATAATAAATATGCAGCTCTCTGTTGCTAAGTTGTAACAATTAATCCCTCCCCTTAAACACAGAGAACCATTTTTACTGTCAATATTTTTCAACAAACCACTCACATTTCGTAGTGATGAAATAAGATCTGGGGTGTTTTTAATGTCAATAAACAATTTTCTTTAACAGAGATCACATTATTGTTTATAGCTTAAGATAGAATTCCAACACTCATACACAACATCTCAAACTCCTGTTAGCGTACACTTTTTGAAATTCAGACATTAAAAAAACAAAACAAAGAAAAAAAAACTTTAGTTACCATCTTCCATGTTACTCTTGAGTTGCCATTTTGGACACGTTCCTCATTATTCTTACCTGCATCACCATGGTGATCACACAATACATTTTCATCCTACAGTAATTTCATGTTCTGCATTTTGGTGTTTAGATGTTTTGAAGTGCAGCATGAACAGAGGAAAAAATATCAGCTTTGGTGTGAAATTTTTTAAGGAGTAAGACACCAAACACTCAGTGCGCCACAACGGTGAAAACTGAAAAGTACAAGATGTGGAGAAAATAGTCATAGAGTGATAAAAACACTTCTGTCGTTAAACTGAAGAACTGGATTTTCTGAGCTTCAGACTTTGCTCACGGACAGCACCATAGGACTGAATCTGCCTTTACCGCACCAGATCTTCTAAAACTTCCTTGAAGCCACTTTTATGCTTTTTGAGGCTGGAAATTTGTTGATGTTCTTGTGCATTTACTCCATAATGATCCAGTGCAGCGAGGAGCATAAAATGGTCTGTTTCTGTAAGTCTTTAAGACCAAACTTCAAAATGTTGCAGGCTCGTTTGGACCAAAAGTGAAGTCTTGCAGCCTGCTTCCACCTTTCATGCTCCTGGGCCTGAGCTTGATGACATCATCACCTTGGTGACGACTGAAAAGTGCAGCAGCCATCAATGATCTGGCTCATTTGGCCTTTTATCTATCCCTGTGCGTTATCTCATAGCACAGGCATTCTCGACATCAGCGATGGTCTTTGGCGCGTCGCAGGAGAGAATCAGAGGTCCTCCCTTGTCTCGGATCACCACGTCATCCTCAATCCTGATGCCAAGTCCTCGGAAATGCTCCGGTGCCTGATCGTTGTCTTCACAGATGTATAACCCTGTGACAGGAAGAGAAAGACTGGAAAACTGAAGGAACAACAATATGACGAGGAAGTGTAGATTCACTAAAAGTGCAGAAATTTGGATATTTGGAGCCTTATTTTTCCTGCTACCTGGTTCTATGGTGATGGCCATTCCTGGCTGAAGAGGTTGCGAACGGGATAATTCAGGAGTGTCGTGTACATCCATCCCCAGGTAATGGCCAACATGGTGGGGGCAGTACCGCCTTGCAGCCTAAGATATTCAAAAACAAAATTGAGACTGTTTTAAAAAGTGTGCATAAAACAATGTGCTATTTATTTAAATGTATTTAAATTTTCTCCTTTTTTCTGTCAACAGCAGATTCCATTCTCATTTGCAACTGGTTAAAATCAACCATCATGGCAGTGACAATAAGAACTGGTCATCTTTATTTTTCAGCATAGTCTGAACCATCTTAGAATCATCTTAGAAAAGCTCTCCTGTGATTTTTATAAGTAGGCTTCAGGAGTTTCACAGGTTTCTTCAACAACTTCCCAAAGCTTTTCTTTGGATGTTTTCTGCTTTTGTTCCATTCTTCATCAAGATGATCCCACACAGCTTCAGTAATGATGAGGTTTGGACTTTGGGGAGGATTCATCTCTCTATTGGGCCTTTTCCATTGCAGCTGCACACGGCACGGTACAGCACCACACGCAAGGTTAGAGCTAGCTCTGAAACGGGTGCGAAAAATCTCAATGGCTCGTAACGGGTTTTCACAGAGGAAACACAAATAAGGCGTGCCGTGTGGAAGGGTTACGAAAACGGGCAGTGGAAAAGGCCCATATTAGACCTAGTGACACCAATTTTTTTTTTAAGGTCTGACACTTAATAAACTACTTTTGTTAGCTCAGAGATATATTTGTTTCAATAAATCATGGTCAGCTGCTAACTATTAATCAGTGGTATGGGGAAATATTTAAAAGTTTTACCAATGGAGCGCTTGAGCTCGGTTCTGAGAAGGAATAGTTATTTTGATAAGCTGTGGTCACCCCTGCTTAACTGCCTACAACATGGTATATCAGACTTGATGCCTCAAGGTTGCTGCGATGTTGACTGGCGCTTATACACTGCCCGGCCAAAAAAAGAAGTCGCCAACAAAAGAAAGGTCAAACATTTAACATTTCGTTGGACCGCCTTTAGCTTTGATTGCGGCAGCATTCGCTGTGTTTCCAGAAGCTTCTGCAATGTCACCAGATTTATTTGCATCCTGTTGCATCAATTTTTCACCAAGATCTTGATGATGATTGTAGAGTCTGACAACAGCACATCCCAAAGATTCTCAATGGGGTTCAGGTCTGGACTCTGTGGGGGCCAATCCATGTGTGAAAATGATGTCTGATGATCCCTGACCCATCTTTCACAATCTGAGCCCGATAATTTCTGGCACGGTCATCTTGGAATATGGCCGTGCCATCAGGAAAGAAACATCCATTGATGGAATAACCTGGTCATTCAGTATATTCAGGTATCGGCTGACCTCATTATCTGAGCTCATACTGTTGCTGAACCTGGACCTGAGCAACTGCAGCAACCCCAGATCATCACACTGCCCCCACAGGCTCATACAGTAGCACTAGGCATGATGCTGCATCACTTCATCTGCCTTTCCGGCCACATTTCTTCCTGGAAGACGATGGTCCACTATCCTTCCAGTTTTTCATAATGCGTTGGACAGTTCTGAACCCAGTTTTAGTAGTTTCTGCATCTCCTTAGATGTTTTCACCTCTTGATGCCAATGATTTGACCCTTCTCAGACAGACTAACATCTTTTCCAAGACCACGGATGTGTCTTTCCACATGGTTGTTTAGGAAATGAGAAGCAAGTCAATGCACCAGTTGGGGTTAAATAACTTGTTGCCAGCTGAAAGATAATCGCCCATGCAGTAATTATCCAATAGGAGGCTCGTACCTATTTGCTTAGTTAAATCCAGGTGGCGACTTTTTTTTTTGGCCAGGCAGTGTATCTGTATAATTTCCTGGACACAGAAATTGCTTTTCTGATTAGGATGTCTCACCTTAAATCCATGTGTGATACCCAGCCTAATGATTTTCTTTAACAGGTATCCATGTGGGGCCCATCAAAGCTCAAAGATGCTTTCTTATTTTATTTTGCTCTATTTTTAGGGCCCATTCACACCAGCCTTTTTTATTCGAATCAGGGTCAGTTTGCACAGAAAGTCTGCTTTTTTGGGGGCATTGTGATTATGCAAACGGACTCTGATTTGGACTAAACAAGCAGACTCAGTCCACCTACAAACACAGGTCTCAGTACGATTGAAGCAAACCAAATGCAGGAAGTGGACTACAACTGCCACACTGCATTTGGTTCGGCATGACATTGTGGGTTAATATTATGGTTTATGTTATTAAAGTTGGACACTGTTGGTAAACACTACCAAAACAAACACACATGTAGGACTTCTTTAGAAATGGCTCGTGGTCGAACGTTGAGTGACTATGCAGTGAAAGTTTTGATTGATATATGATCAGAAGAAAACATCTCGGTTCCCAGTAAGTACCCACAGAAATAAAGTAGTTTTATTTAAAGGTACTGTGTGTAAGAATTACTGACATCTAGTGGTAAAGATGGGTATTTGAAAGAAAAGATGCTTTCTTTCAAATGACTTCATATTCCAAGCACTGTTGTGAATGTACGGTGGCCGTTAGTGGCCAAAATTCTCCCAGACATAAAGATGTTTTCATCTGTGAGTAGATCAAGTGGTCTCAAGTGTAGCTATGACTGTACTATGAGTAACTACTTTTTATGTCTTTTAAGGCATTCTTGATCCCAAGCAGTGCTCTAACTCCCATTAAACAAAGCTGGTACAGCAGTTTTTAAGTTCAGATGTTTCTTACTTCACACACATTGCTGAGTCTATTCAGGGACACCATAGTAAAAATGGTGGAACAAATATGGCAGCCTCCAGATGTGCACCACCCAGCAATTAGATATAAAGTACTCATTCTAAGAAAATAAACATGTAACAGCTATTGTAGTGCATCGATTACACATCAGTAAAAACACAGTTTTGAATTATATCACATTTTTCTGCCATTGACCTTTGATTTTTTTACATACTGTGCTTTAATTATTATTATTTTTTTGTTTGTTTGTTTTTAATAATTAGCTGTGAAATGGAGACTCTGGGATATGCACACACACACAAAAAAGAAAAAAAAAGGAAAAAAAGGTCAATATTATGTAAAATACATCATATACTTGGAAGAATTGGCAGCTCAGGGAGCAAGACTGGCTTGAATGGCTAAAGTGCAGCTTGAAAGCAACCTTTGTTTGGGAAATAACCCCCACCCACCTGCTGAGCCAAGTCCCCAATCAGACCGAGTCTCGCAGACTATCTGTTGTGAATGCACTCTTACTCTTTTAGACACTGTTGCAATCTGTATACTGTAATATGCCTTTGCCTATTGCTGCTGCGTGTTCACGGTTTCTTCAAAATTTAAAGGAGCCCTATCATGAAAAATGGACTTTTAAGAGCTTTTCAGCATGTTACTGTGCTATTTCTTCATAAAAAAAAACTTCATTTAAGTTGTTTTTTTCTTTATTTGTGCATATTTGAGTAATATATGAATATTCAGGCCAAGCTGTAGCTTCCTTAACATAACTGACTTACACCGGTATACGCAACGAGGTGGCACCAATCACGAAGCAACAAACACGCATGCGCAGCATTGTAGCAAGACGCCCTCTTTGTTGAACAGAAACTCAAAGAGAATCCTATCCACACTCTCTGAGGAAGAAACTAACAACCTGCAGGAAGATTTCCTCAGAGACAAGCAGCCATCAGCTAACAGACGTTTGCTCCAGAATTCAGGAGAATTTTTTTTTCTTTTTTAAGCTCTAGAGGACGGCAAGTTGGGAAAAATGTGGTTATGTTCAGCGTGGGAGTTTTTTTGTTGTACTGGACAAATCGACTTGCCAGAAGTGGTTGGATTATAACTTCAGGAGCAGAAAAAAAAAAAAAACTCAACTTTGTGTGTGAAGTTCACTCCTGACAACTTCATGAATATCGGCCAGTAAAGTGTTTTTTTCTCGGGGATTATTTCTGAAACCTGACGCAGTTCCTACTATAAAAACGCGCATGGACAGACAACAGCACCGGTGAGTGAAACACATCTCTCAGCTCAATGCTAAGTATAAACCTATGATTTGTTCGCTAATTTAGTTGCTTGTCAGGGGTCTCTGTGGTACTTCTGTGGTACTGCGTGTACTTCAAACTCCATATCAGACTCTGGGTCAAACGCATACAGCTCCATAACAGGCTGCTCCATTTTATTCCGTCGATTGGAGTCCGATTATCCATCAATGTTTACAAATAACATCCATGTGAGCTGCTGGTGCCGGTGCTACAGACAATTCTGTGACCCTTCAGAATCAGTGTCTCTTCCGGGGCGACATCATGAAATGGGTGTAAAACATGCTGCAATTGGTCGAGAGCTCCGTGGTTCAGTACAGTCAGCCATCTTACTTCCGTGTTGGAAATTAGACGCATAGAAAAACTAATATTTAACACCAAATTAGTTTCTATAGTAGCGATAGGAACATATTTAGCTTATAAATGCCTGTATTTGACTTTTGGAACGTTTGAAAAGCATGATACAGCACCTTTAATAAAATCTGCATTTAAAAAAATGGTCTGACAATTCTATTCCCTTCAACTAATCCAGTTTCTTCAGACTTTTGAAGAAAGACTGCACCATGCTGAGACATGCCAAGTTTACAGCTATACATTGAATCAGAGATACAATGTTGTCTGTCAAATTGTGTTCTCCAATTCATAGATAAAACTAAATGAAATTGCAACACTTTACATACCCCTGTCTGAAAAAAAAAAAAAAAAAGAAATGGGGTGGGCGTCAATAGACCTCAGAGACTGACATTGGACGAATGACAGTAATACTGACATTGGATAATGTCAAACAATGTTGGATTCAGATTAAATGCATCTCCTAATCCGCTTCCCAAGTTCTAACAAAGCCTGTTAATGACATGTTCATCTTAATCAAGTACGTTGAAGCAGGAAACATCAAAAATCTGCAGAACAGTGGGCCTCGAGGATCAAAACTGGACATCTTTGGCCTCAAGTTGCCATCAAAAATACGTTATTTGTCAAGTTTGCCCGTTAAAGTATTTTGCCGCTATTGGGGTTCCTAGAAATAAATAAACAGATATTGTAGACACAAAACTGGTTCATCCCTTGAGTTTGCTGTATTTTTATGCTTGAAAGATTCAATGGTCAGTGTTAAGTGACCTCTGAAAATGGCCTGTTACTGAGACTGGGCTGAACACGTATGAAAAAGCAGCCAGCTGATTATTACCTTCAGCACATCAGCATCACTGGTTCCAGCCTTGAGGATACCGAGCCGCTTGAGCTGCCGTCCCAGCAGAGCCAGCATGGTACTGTAGATGTGATCGAGACTGACGCCCGGGGAGCACAGAGACAAACAGGAGCGCTGAACATCCAGGACGGCCTCGTACAACTCGGCCTGAGCAGGGCTGAATCTGCAGCGGGGAAGGTGAGAGCAGGAGACTGTTAGGGTGCATTTCCACCTGCCACTGCTTATAAAACAAGTCAAACACAAAGCCACAAGTTTTACTTTCATTTAACAATAGATGTACAGTTGTCATTAATTTACAGTGACTTCAGTGATTAATTGAACTTTTGATAAAATATTTGGACTAATATTTCGCCGTCTCTGTTAAACCAGGGTCAAACTTTTTAATGCAGAGCACGGAGCAAGTCAATACATAGTCCCACTATGTGTTGGCAAGTGTTTATGGATTAGAGAAGTGGAGGCGTGACATCTTCCATTTTTTAAAAAAGTTTCAGCTTTAATTCCTGAGACTCTTCTATCATACTTACCTTCCATTAACAGGCCACGTTCGAGTAATGTCACTAACGTAACCAAAATATTCACAACCGCCATCAAGCAGGACCATTTCACCGTCCTGATGGAGAAAAAAAATAAAACATGTATTATGAATACTTATAAGCTTTATTTATTGTGAACTAATTCTATGAATGAAAACCATTCTTCAAAGTACTTAAAGGTAGAGTCCGAAGTTTCCCTCCTGAAAATAAACGTTAGACTTGTGCAAGTGAAATCCGTCTCAAACCGCGCCTTTGGGCCTCTACTCGCGTGCAGCGGTCCCTCTCCTCCTGTCTGTAATTCACTCTTTCGCTTTGTTTTGTTGTGGTCGGGACGTTTCTGGGTGGAGATTTCTGTTTATATCACCAGCCAATGATGGAGCTAAGGGCATGACGCTGTGTGGGAATAAGCTCATGATTGGAGCAGACGCCAGTCACTCGAACTCTCGAAGACAAAAAAAATAAGAAAGAAAGAAAAACGGTGGATGCACTAAAGAAAAGGTAAGAGCTTTAGATGGTGCATGTTGGAAAACCAGGGTTAATATTAGTTTGGCTTTTATCTGCTTTTGAGCTCTGAAGGAGAGGCTTGAAGCTGAATAGGCTGAAGAAGGAGGCGGCCATTAGCCTGAGAGGGAGGGGCGCTCAGTTTGAATACTGTTATTTGAAAACAGAAACGGTGGAGGGACTCCGGACTCTACCTTTAATGCACCTTAGATTTAGTGATTACCTTGATAATCTGGTTGTTATTTATGTAGTGCAGAGTGTTGGCTCGATTCCCTCCAGCAACCACAGGGGGGTAGGCCAGAAAGTTAGCGCCATGGATCCGATTCTCAAAATCAAACTGGATAAAAAAAAAAAGAGGCTATATTCAAAAAGGGTTTTTTTTGTTTGAGATGTGTTTGTGAAACCTGGGTCTGTTCTAAGTTATCATGACAAAAAAGTTGAAGTTTTAAAATTTACACTAAATGAGCTTTACCTGTAAACTTAGGTTCAGGAAGGCCACACCTCCACCACACCTTTAATCACCTGGTGAGCCTTCTTCTGCTTCACCCACTCAGCACTATTCGTTTCAATGTCTCAACCCCACCCTCCCCAACCCTGCCTCATCCATTCTCACCCTTTCATATTCATTCATCCTTTCCCCCTTTTCTCACCTATCCATCTTTTCTTGTTTCGTCCATGCTTACCTTGCCTTATCCATTCATCCTTCCATCCCTCTCCTTTTCTAATTCATAAGTTCCTCCTCTTTCCTCCATCCTTCCATCTCCCCCTCCCTCCCTAACCCATTCATCCCTCCAGTGTTTCTTCCCCAACTCGGCTAAGTCTTGTCCTTCTTTCCTCTTCACCTGATTCAAATGACCACAGTTCATTGTTCAGAACTTAACAAGCTGTTGGATCCTTTTCATTTTAATCAGTTGTGTTAAAGCAAAGTAGAACCTAAAACCCTGCAGGATAGTGGACCTGGAGGACCGGGTTTCAGATCCTCAGTTACGCTCATTCAGGAAATTTATGCTATGAGTTATATGGGGTCACATTTCTCAGCCTCCTGGGTAAAGTCTATTCTGGGGTCCTGGAGAAGAGGGTCCACCAGATAGTCTAATCTCGGACTGAGGAGGAGAAATTGGTTTTAATCCAATTTAATTTTGGTCGTGGAACTGTGGACCAGCTCTACACCCTCTTCGGGGGTCCTGGGAGTTCGTCTAACCAGTCTACATGTGCTTTGTGGACTTGGAGAAGGTGTTGGACTGTGTCCCCCAGGGACCTCTGTGGGGTGTTGCCCCAGAATATGGTGTTCCAGACCCCCTTTGAGCTGTCCAGTCCCAGAGCTTGGTCCACATTTCCAGTAGTAAGTTGGATTAGTTTCCGGTGAGGGTTGAACTCCGTCAAGACTGCCCTGTGTCACAATCCTGCTCATAACCTTTATGGACAGGATTTCTCGGTGCAGCTGAGGTGTTGAGGGGTTCCAGTTTGGTGGCCTCAGGATCAGGTCTCTGCTTTTTGCAGATGATGTGGTTCTGTTGGCTTCATCGGGCCGTGATCTCCAACTCTCCCTGGAGTGATTTGCAACCAATTGTGAAGTAACTGGAATGGGAATCTGCACCTTCAAATCCGAGACCATGGTCCTCAGCCGGAGAAGGATGGAGTGTCCTCTCCGGGTCGGGGGTGAGGTCCCGCCCCAGATGGAGGAGTTCAAGTATTTCGGGGTCTTGTTCACGAGTGAGGGAAAAATGGAGCAGGAGATGGACAGACGGACTGGTGCAGTGTCTGCAGTGATGCAGACTCTGCATTGGTCTGTTGTGCTGAAGGAGGAGCGGAGCCAGGAGGCGAAGCTCTCGATTTACCATCTGGGAGGGGCTCAAAGTACAGCCGCTTCTCCCCATCGAGGGGAGCCAGATGAGGTGGCTCAGGCATTTGACTTAGTATTTTAATAATGTTCTTTGCTTTTTGCTCTCCAAAAACTCCTCCATACTTTAAGCTATTAAAACTGTTCATTTTAACTGAACTGTATATATTTATTTTCATTACAATCTTACATATCAATACTTAACTTTTAGCCTCTGCAAAGCTCCTAAAAAACAAACGTTCAATGCATGTCAACACCAATTTGAGCTTGAGATCCTTCCATTTGTCTTTCAGCTTCAGGAAGTCTTCAGGTCTACAGCTATTTTAAAAGAATTCAGATTCTTCATCATTCTTCATTTAGCAATGCTTTCACAAAGATGTTTGACAGAAGCAGAATCTTCTTGATAAATCTCGTGACAGAGCAGCTGTGAAGAGTCATACGAAGCTTATCAAAGACTAACATTACCTTTGCAAACAGCACAGCTTCATCCACATCTCCCTGAGACAGAGCCATTGTCCTCCTAAATGCCTGAAAAACAAAGACTTAAGATTTCAGCAAGAGTTTGTAAAATTTGCCTTTTTTTGTTAAAAAAAAAGAAAAAAACAAAAAACTTTCCGGTTAAAGTGAGATGGATAATAAATATACAGCAGCTACATGTAGACACTGACACACCTGCGATGAGATCCGACCTGCTTCCTGCATGAGTGCCACCTCTGCTGAGCTCTTCAGAGCCCTGAGGGAGTGCACGAGGGGCCTGATGGAGCGTGGGGTCGGGCCCGCTTCGAGCACAGGGAGCACATGGGTCTGATGGAGCCGTGGATGGGCAGGCTGAGAACCATCGTACCACAGCTGAGTGCCTGAAGGATGAGCAGAGGAGCAGTGAATGAAGAGGTAAGTTCAGAGGTTTCACAAAGCAGGTTCAACAAACTGAGAGTTACCCTGAACTCAGAGCTGATCTACTCTGAGAGAGGAAACTCTGAGTTTTCCGTTCCAGACCAGCTGATTTGAGTTGGTTTAATCAACTCAGAGTTCTTCAACCTGGGGTTTAGCACATGCACCACAAGGATAAAAAGCCAGCATCAATGGAGCCCTGATTTGATGAGTCACCATGGCAATGGGGATGCAGCGGCAGGGCTGCGTTGAATGGAACTAGAACTTCTAAAGTGCTCATATGGTGAGTTTGAACTGCTGCTGCAAAAAAGAGACGGCATGGGAGAACATTTAAGTTTAAATGCTGTCCTTTACAAACACAATATTAGAGGGCAGAACAGTTTAATGGTAGTGTGACAGTCGGAGGTCCTGTCAGTATGACTCTGAGTGGTGATGTGTCCTAGCCCTGCACTTCGGTGCTTTAGACACACCTGTTTGGCTGAATGGTCTGTGCACCTGACTCCCACCTGGGAAGCTGGTGTTCCTTTCCTGCTCTTGTACTGTCACAGCAGCCTTTTAATTGAATTCATTTAGGTGCACGGGGAGAAGCGCCCATGTTGGCAGCGTAAAGATGAAATATAACCATCGCACTGCTAAAATGCCCTGCATCTCCAATGAAAAAACTTCCATTTGCAAAAAAAAAAGCAGGGCAATAAACAATCTACTTTGAGGTGAGAGCAAGACTTTGTGTGGCGATACTAGAAAAAAAAGGTCCCACCTGGAGTTGAACCCCAGCTTACTGAGTGACAGACCAAGAGTGGCAGATGTGCACCCTAACCATTCTGCCATAATGGCTCAACGTCAGGACAGATTATCTCTCAGAGACAGAGACAGGACCCACAGCTCTCATATATGCTGGTGATATTATAAATGTACGGACAGATCAGCTTGTGGATGTAGCTGATTGACTGTGATGTAAAACGGTAACGCTAGAAAAGACAACTGTCAGGAAATGAAAGAACATCTATCCGTGGTCTGATAACAATCTCCGGACAAATGCTTAAAGGTACAGTATGTAAGTGTTACTGACATTTGGTGGTAAAGATGGGTATTTGAAAGAAAAGATATTTTCTTTCAAATTACTTTCTATTCCAAGCACTGTTGTGAATGTACGGTGGCTGTTAGTGGCCAAAATTCTCCAATACATAAAGATGTTTTCATCTCCAGTGGTCTCAGGTGTAGCTGTGACTGTACTATGCGTATCTACTTTTTGTCTTTTGAGGCGTTACTGATCCCAAACAGTGCTCTAACTCCCATTAAACAAAGCTGGTACAGCAGTTTTTAAGTTCAGAGGGTTCTTACTTTATACACATTGTTTTGTCCATTCAGAGACACTGTAGTAAAAATAGTGGAACAAATATGGCAGCCTCCATATGGGCACCACCCAGCAAGTAGATATAAATGACTCATTCTAAGAACATAAACACATAACAGTTATTCTAGTGCAGCTATTACACATCAATAGAAACTCGATTTTGAATTACCGTATTTTCCGGACTATAAGTTGCACTTTTTTTCATAGTTTGGCAGCTTGTGCGACTTATAGTCCAGTGCGACTAATATATGAAAATACATACAATTTTTAACATATTTTTCCGTATCAATTTATACTGACTGACATGAGGCAAGGAGTAAATATTACCATCTAATGTCAAAAGAGTGTGCTATATGCCTGTGACAACTATATTCTGCTCTAAGGGCAAAAAATCCCAAAAGAGCCTCATCTCAGTGAGAGTTCATTTTGGACATCTGACTGTTCTGCCTGTGTGGTGGCACAAATCCTCAAAAATGTTTATCCTTCTTTGTTATGATGTTTGTGATCATTTACAGGCGATAACTTTAGAATTAGACTGATTGGGTCATTTTTAGCAGTAACAAGTGAGATATAAAAAAAATCAAAAAATCAATAAATAAATAAATACGACTCATAGTCCAGTGCGACTTATATTTGTTTTTTTTCCTGTTCGTAGTGCATTTTTTGACTGATGCGACTTATACTTAGGAGCGACTTATAGTCCAGAAAATACGGTATATATCACATTTTCCTGCCATTAAACTTTGATTTTTTACATACTGTACCTTTAAGTCTCTGTCGCTACATCTTCATCCACAAATTCCTTATGGAAAGGACACCTCTATAACCTACTGCCTGATTTGTTTTGCTCCTATTTTTTAGAGACAGCAGCAAAAACTTGCTAGCTGACTGAATGAATGAATGAGAAAATGAAAAAGCGAGTGTGGCTGAAAGTGAGAAGAGACAGCGAGAAATTCAAGGTTTCTCCACATTAATCTGCTCAGAGTCTGTTACTGTCTGACCGAGGGTTTAAGGTAACCCCTCTTTGTTAAACAGGCTAGAGTTACTCCTCTTCTCCGAGTTGAGTTACCCACCTTTGTGAAACGGAAAACTCAACAGTTTCCCTCATTTCAGGGTTAAACAACTCAGGGTTTTCATTAAACCTGCTTCGTGAATCAGGCCCCAGGTCAAATTTCAGTCATTAATGATGGCCCATTACTTCTCTCCATTCTGTCAATTTGACCATCAGATAATAATCCACTGCTTTCTGTTACTAAACTAACACACACACACACACACATACGGGTAACATTTGACGATTAAGGATGTTGATTGAATGCATTGATTGAAGTACTGACTGATTCAAGGTGATTGTAATATTTACACCTGGAGCAGTATGAAAAGATAGAGATAAGTAATTAGGTATGGTTTCACATGCAAATATCCTGGGAAGTTTAAGCATTTTAGAAAACTTAAAAAAAAAAAAAATCTTAGCTGACAAAATCCAAAACTATCCAATTATTTTCTGATCATAAATGGAATCAGCCACTTTTATCATCTTTGTGCTGGACATGTGTCCTCACATTCCCGTTCACTCACCTTTAAGACTCTTCAATACAAGACCCAGTTCCTCCGTGCTATGAACCCTCTCTATTCCAGTCAAAGCAACTGCCCCGTCCTTTCCTGAGCGGGGTCCGTCCCACAGTTCCCTCCCTGGATCTCTGCGAGGGACAAACAATATGGCCTGGTCTGGTCGACCCCTCCCATAAAGAACCAAGGCACTGTCAGGTTCCAGGAAGCCACTGAGGTAGAGGAAATCCTGGGGGACATTTAGCTCTGGATTAATCAGGGAAGTTTTGTTCCACTTGGGATCAGCAGGGATGGTTTAAAAGTAATAATAATAGTAGTTTTTCTAAAGTTGAAGAAAACTAGATGTCACCTGATTCTGGTGGAAGGGGTAAGGGATGTCGTTGGTCATGTAGCGTGTTGGATGGGACAAGACGATGACCACATGGTTGGTAGAGGACGCAGACGGCCCCAGCCTTTCTGCCTGGGCCTCGATGAGTGAGGCCAGCTTGTGCCTGCGGAGCTCGTACTCCGTCTGACTTATGCCTGGCGTCACCTCACCTGAGGTGCAGAGAGAACGAAACCAAACAACATGAAGAAAAAGCTTTCAGGTCTGCTGTGGACAAGACTAACTCAATCATAAAAAATTACTTTACCATGTTTGATTAGATGAGGATGAGTGAACGGACTGGGCTGACCAAGGTAACGCGGTGGAACAGTTTTTGGTTTCAAACCTCCTGGTTTGACTGAAATGCATCTGCACGGGCACCAGATGCATCCTGAAAACATCAAAACAGCACAGACTTTCAGCACCCAGAACCAGGTTTTAAAAGAGTCTTTACCTTTAATGGAAATAGAAGTTAATAATGTTTTAAACAAATTAAAAATGTTTCACCAAATGTAGCTTTGGTGCAAGTGTGCAGGACTTTATTAGTGTGTCACAGGGACCACAATGATTTCAGGATTGCTTTATTGTAAAAGGTGCCTTGTGGAACCAGATGGTGAATGCACCTCAACTCCTGGCACGTTTAAGGAGTCCAGAGTCACTCCAGTCCATTCAAAACCACTTACATCACCATAGTCTGCATGCTATACAACCTACAGGGGGTTTTTGACCACACCACCAGGCACAGGGGGTCAAGTCAGAGCTGTTTTTCTGGTGAAAGTCTATTCACACTGAGCAAGAATGATGACCACAGCAGTTGGAGATGTCAAGGAGAACAGTGTGAAGACCTGACTTCATCTTTGTGGACAACAGCTCATCATCAGAGAAAGGCTGCTGGAGCATCTCAAAATCCTTCCTCCAGACCTGAATCCCGTAGAACCCATGGGTTCATCCTCGTCATCTGCTGAGGGTTATAAGCTTCCTACTTTCATGATGTAATATCAATGAAGGGAGGACTTTCTGTACAATTGTCATGAATTTCACCCAAGTCAAATATCCTTTAATTTTGTGAGCAGTTTACACTGAGACTATAGCAAGATGACCAAATAAATATAAAAGCTCACTTATTTCACTCAAAATCTGATGTGAAGGTCAAAGTGCCATCGCACTGAAAAGTAAAAGTATTGCTAGACTATCAGATTGACAATAAAGATCAACAGGTCCAGGTGGAGGTGGACGTGAGTACATTACATATATTCAGGTGTTTTTCTGTAACTATTAAATGAGTATAGTGAATATAGTGTAATGATTCCCACCTCCACTCCAGCTCCGCCGCGGTAGCAGCTTGACAGCAGATCTCACCAAGCTGCTGGCTGGGGGCAACATTGTTGCTGCAACTGGAGGACACCGATCAGTCACAGCATGCCGCCCCACTGCCTACAAAGAGTCACACTCAGCAAATTAACAAATAGTCATATACATGTAGACAGTAAAGACATGTGCTTGTAAGTACCAGCCGTAAATGTTCTTACACAACAGTTATATAGCTCCCCTTGTTGACAGGAGCTAGCTCACAGCTTTGCTAGCCTTGTTCATTAGTGATACGGGAATTTGCTGCCCGGAGTTTAGTCTGTCAGGAAAACTCGTCCTCTGTGATGCTTTTGCATTTAATTAAAAAAAAAAAAAAAATCGATTTTTGTTTAGATTTTTCTTTCTGTGTGTTTTTTAAGGCATTATTCAATGCTACTTCAAAAGTTATGGGTCTAGATAGATCGATCGATCGATAGATAGAAACTAAACCCAAAGTAGAATCAAATAAAAGACTACCAAAGAGTAATGAATATAAATAGCAGTTGAAAACAAATGTTAATGTATCAGATAAAGGCCTTTGTGTATTTAGGCTTTTCTCTGTCTGCCAGGAGGTGAATTATTAAAAACATGATGGCATGTGACAGGAAAGATTTCCTGCTGTATCTGTCTCTTACTATTAGAGTTATGTGGAGTCTATGTGTAATTATGTATCTATTTCATATATATCCTGATCCTGTAGTGCTTCAATTGATCCCAAAATACCACTGACTACAGTACAAATAGTAAAAATGAGCGAAGTATTGAGACAGGGTCATCAGGTCAGAGACTGTTACAGAGCAACATGGATGCTCTCATGATAAGAAAATAGTAAGAAAGAAAACAGCTTTCTGATGCAAAAGTAATGCATTTAGTATTGCAACTGCAATACTAAATACAATACTACAAACAATGCAATATTACAAACTGCAACAAAAAGTTTGTGATTCGGTGAAAGTCCCTCTACTGTGGGACTGCTCCTATGCAACCCATATAGAAGAATTATGCACCAGCCACACTGACGGCTCACATAATTAATACAACCCTTAAAAAATTTACACTTATTTCAATATAGTAGCCTTTTTTTGTAGAACATTGCCATTCAGGCACAAACACAAACAGGGTGTCCATCCTTACTTGAGAAGTTTGAAATCAAGTGTTGTGCACCTGGAAGGCCATCCAGCACTTTGACAGCATGGTCATTTGCCAAAACATGTGGACATAATCCTCTCAGGTGACTAGTCAGACTCCATCTCAGGTGGAGGAGTTAAAGGGTTGCAGATTTTCGTTCAAGAATGATGAGAAAAGAGAGACCATAAGATTCATCTTCCATAAAGAAGTAAAAAAGATATAAAGGTGTTCTAAAACTTTAGACCAGTCGTGTGGCGCTAAGGCTACTACTGTATGATGTGCTTGACAACCTTCTGTTAAAAGACTAAACCTCCGTTACAAATGATAAACAAATAAATAAAAGAAAGAAAGAAAGATAGAATAAATAATGATAATTAATTTCAATTAGAAAATATGTTCTCTGCATTCAACCCATTTCAAGTTCAACCTGAGCACAGTGGGCTGCCAATTACAGCACCCAGGAACGGTTGGTGTGTGTGTACTTGTTCAGCCATCAATGTGAGGACCAATTTGCGTGTTTAACCAACAAAATGAGGACATTTTGGCCAGTCCTCACAAAAAAAAAAGCCTAAGAAAAAAACTCTTTTTGAGGGTCAAGATGTGTGTGTGTGTTCTTGTACTTACTGAGAACACTGTGAGAACCATTTTGTGCTTTTAACCAACAAAATGAGGACATTGTTGGAAAGTGTTTTGGCCACTAAAAAAGCCTAAGAAAAAACCCTTTTTGAGGGTCAAGATGTGTGTGTGTGTTTTCCTGTACTTGCTATATTGTGAGAACCATTTTGTGTTTTTAACAAACAAAATGAGGACATTTTTGGAAAGCGAGGACATTTTGGCCAGTCCTCACGAAAAAAAAAAGCCTAAGAAAGACCCCTTTTTGAGGGTCAAGATTTAGTTTTAGAGTTTAGGTGACAATTAAGTTTAGGTTAGGGCAAGCGTTAGGTTAGGCAATCCGTTACAATGGTTATGGTAAGGGATTAGGGAGTGCAAAACGTTACCTTCTCACAAAGATAGAGGTACAAGGATGTATGTATGTGAGTGTATGTACGTATGATACTGTAGATATAGATATATATATATAAGCAGCAACACAACACGACCTCTTAACGATGCCTGACACGCTGAATTGAGGGCATATTTTACCCGCTACTCTCGGTGTGTCCAGCGAGTCGCCTGAATGAAACTGTGGAGCGACGCTGCTGCCAGGGAAGCGGTACAGTGGCGATAAAGTCGACTGCAGCCGTCATCTGCACTGTTTTTCCTTTTCTCTCCTTGAATTGTTAAACAGGTGCGTTAGCTTTTTAATTGTTTAAAGAAATGCATAGGATAGATTTAGCATATCACAAAATATTAGTAATGTTGCAAGCTAATCATGAAATCATGCGTCAGCGCGTCGCGGATTGATATATATCTCGAGAAACTTCTGTCTTTTGAGACCTGAATTAATCCCTGAAACTAGTTTGCGTGGTTACTATATGGTGCTAGCATTAGACGTATTGTTTGGTTTATTCAAGCTGGGAAATAGACAAAGTAAGCACACGCTCAGTCGATCCCTGACCGTTAGCATTGCTTCGCTTGCTAAAGTGGGCATTAACATTAGCAGCTAAGCACGTAAACAAAGGATAGCTCCGCTAAGTTGCTGGTTGAATTGTACTCTTGTTTCTTCTCCACTTGCAGCGCTCTGTGTGCTGGACGTGACAAACAAGCATGGACCCACGAAAAGTGACAGAGCTGAAGAGCTTCGTAAAGATGTGCGAGTCCAATCCAGGGATCCTGCACCTTCCAGAGATGAGCTTCTTCCGCACTTGGCTGCTTGAGTGAGTATACCTAAAACACAACTGTTGCTCGTGCTTGTTAACTCACTGTTTATTGGTGTTGTTGGGATGAAAATATTCACAGAAATTATTTTTTAAATTGTATTTTGCATGGTCACGTAATTACTTCTAGTTCTAAAGAGGATGCAGGCTCACCACGTGCTCTGTCCCGCCCACCTTGCAGTACAACCAGGCCCACGTACTGTTGTGTGTGTGTGCGCAAGGGCGTGTATGTATACGTGCTTGTAGTATTGTTAATTGTTAATTTAGACAATGGGACAGATTACCAGACTTATTTAGGAACAAGAACAGGTTCCCCACAATGGTACTTGTGGAATCGTGGTGATTTAAAGGTTAAGAACATGACGATTACAACCGAGTTAAATATGTCAGAAAATTATATTGATTAGACAACAGTCTGTAAAGATTTAGACACCTGTGTTTTTGTTTTGATAAAGGAGCATAGAATTTGTGGGTTGTGACTAGGGCTGAACGATATGGACAAAATTTCATATCTCGATATTCATGCCTGACATCTCAATATCGATACGATACGATATGACTACGGGTTCGTTGAAAACCAAGCACTTTGGTGGAAAGTGCAGTTTTGTTTGTGACTTCCAGAGCTTTATATGCAGGACAAGCGCAGGGGAAATCTATATCTTTTATATAGTTGCTTTTGCGATATTAATATCTTGGATGTCCATATCTCGATATAGATGCGATAACGATATATCTTTCAGCCCTAGTTGTGACTACATTTGAAGATTGTGTTCAGTATTTAAAAGAAAAGAAAAAGTAACATGTTTTCTGACCATGTGACTGTATGTCACTTATTGTACGTTTTGATAAAGCCTTCATGCAGAATATAAAACTTTCAATTAATGTAGAATTTTACAAAGCATTTTTTTCTTATTTTGGCCTGGCATTCAGATCAATACACACTGAACCCCTGTTCAAACATTTGGACTAAGTTTTTTTTATAGACTAAAATGCTTTTCTTCTCTTTAGTAGCCTAGTAATGGTCTATACCAATGGTTGTTGGGTGCTAATTTTTACTTTGATTGTAGATATTATCAAACTGTTGAGAGGTGATTTGAAGGGAAAAAAAAGGGAGGGGGGAGGGACTTCCCTTTTTGATTGGCCTAATAATAAATAAAGCATATTATATGCTATTCAGGTAATTTTGATAATTAAACAGGTGTGCAACTACAAATGAATTGGTGCATATGCAGAATTCTGAGGTAAAATATATGAAGTGGTGATATGAGAACCAGGAAACATCAGGAAAGTGGGTAATAGTATCACTCACACTGCATTTTTCCTTGTCTTGCAGCATGGGTGCAACAATCCCTCCCCCAGCCAAGACCCAGGATTCATGCCAGGTGACATGCAAACTTTGAAGCTTTTTTTTTTTATTATTTTTTTTTTTATCTTTGTCTTTAATAATAAAGCTGCTTTGTGCAAAACAAGATTTATGATATCACTGAGTTTGCTCCCTGATTTTTAGGGTGGCTGTCCTTGTGGTCCTTCTCAAACAGCAGCATCACCTCCAGAGCCTGAGCCTCCTGTCCTGTCAGAGAGTGAGGAGAGTGAAATAGGTACCGTATGCCCATTTCAGGCCCTATTCTGCATTTCATTTAAAAAAAAAAAAAAAGTTTTTATTGAGATACAAACATATGAATTGCACTTTTACAAATCAAGTTTTCTGGCAGGTTTTTCGTGTTTGTCAAAAAGCAAACACAAAAACACTCAGGTCTGCTATGTGTTAAGGTTAAATTGGTTATATGATTTGTCTGTTTTGTTTAACTTGTTTAACTTTTTTCTGGGCTATATATGGTTGTAAGTGGAACCAGAATGATGTTTCCTGATGTACAGATGTAACAGCCCTTGGCATCAATAAAGGAGAAGAAAGCTTCTGACGGGTGCAGGGGTTTATTGAGAAACATCTGGGCGTGCAGGAAACTCCTGATGCTCCCACGCTATTCATAAGCACCGTGAAAACTATAACAAAATAAAATGAAATAAATACATTTGATCCTTCAATACATAGCTTCACGTAACATACACATTTGTACAGTTTACCTCGCTCCGCTTGCCAAGGGTGCAAATATGAAAACAGCTTTATCCCGTCTTCTCACGAGGCACAGCTAGCTCGATTAGCATGTTGGCTAAAATAACATGGAGCAGCAGTGTAAGGCAAAAGAACGGTACAAACAGGTCACAGAACAAACTAAATAACCCTTAATGTATGGACACACACACATGAGGTAATATTATGACGATAAATCAGATCACTCACATGAAAATGAAAACCTTATCTGCCGCCGAAATGAGCAGGTGCAAGTTTAACATCATTTCCAGTTCCGGGGCACGCACGTCGGATGACGTCAGCGTCACACAATCACAGAGCTTGCGGTCACTTACACTCCCACCAAATCATATTATGACAAAATCAACTTAAAGGGAGTCATATGTGATTTCCAGAACATAACAGGACCGTCTTAGTATAAGTTCGGCAAAACAAATCTAAACACTTATGTAACTTCTCTCTTACTGTATGTCTACTGTGCCATGTGCATATGTCAGTCTGACAGTGGAGCTGATGATCATTCGCACTCTATAAGAACCACTAATTTTTGGATGGGACGCTCGATTATTGAGGGCTTTGATGCACGGTCCTTTTTCTCTGTAGGCCTCCGGTCCCCCACTTGCACCTTAACTCGACGAACCAAGCCGTCCTTTCCTTTTGTGGTTTCAACTACGCGACCAAGCTGCCAGTGGCCCCTTGGAAGCATGTCCTCTTTGATGATGACAATGTCATTTACCTTTAGATTGCGGCGGGGTGTGTGCCATTTCTGTCTTGTGGAAACACTCATGAGATATTCTCTTTTCCACCTGCTCCAGAACTGCTCTGCTAGATACTGGACTCTGCGCCACCTTTTAGCTCCATACAGATCTTCCTTCACAAACTTCCCAGGTGGAGGAAGCGCAACCTTAGATTTCATGAGGATGAGATGGTTTGGCGTCAGAGGTTCAGGTGCCTTGGGATCACTGATTCCATCAACAGTTAAAGGACGACTGTTTACAATTGCCATAGCTTCATAAAACAGTGTTCTCAGAGAAGCATCATCCAACCTACTTGAGCACTGAGCAGCTGTGGCATTCAAGACATTACGAATGGTCCTAATTTGGCGCTCCCAGACCCCGCCAGCATGACTTGCAGAGGGAGCATTGAAGGTAAGTTCACATTGTTTATCTGCCAGGAATACCTCCAGAGCCTTAGTGTCACATTGCTTTAGAGCTTCCTTTAATTCATTTTTAGCTCCTGTAAAGTTTGTGCCCTGATCACAACGCAGTTGGCTCACAGCTCCCCGTAAGCTGATGAAGCACCTCAAACCATTGATAAAGGCGTCTGTCGATAAATCCTCGAGCATTTCAATATGGACTGCACGTGAGGACAGGCATGTGAAGATGAGCCCATATCTCTTGTGTTCTTTGCGCCCTTGCTTGGTGACAAATGGACCAAAGCAGTCCATACCACAGTACAAAAAGGGGGCTGAGGCCTCGATGCGTTCTTCAGGGAGTTCTGACATGCGCTGTTCCTCTGTGGGACGCCTCAGCTTTCGACACGTCACACATTTATGTATCAATCTGGCAACTACTTTACTCCCACCAAGCACCCAAAATCCATTTGCTCTGAGTTCAGTTAGAGTTTGGTTGCGGCCCTGGTGACAGGTGGCAGCATGGTAGTGAGACAGGATTAACTGAGGGATATGACCTTCCTTTGGCAGGATGACTGGATGCTTCATTTCTTGGCTAAGAGTAGACCTTGACAGCCTTCCACCAACACGTATAAGTCCCTGGACCAGAATGGGGTCGAGGTGACTAAGAGGGCTTGAACTTGGGAGCCTGTCTCCTTTTTGAAGAAGCTTTAGTTCATGAGGGAATGCTTGTTGTTGCACTAAACCAATCACTACCTCCGCTGCCCTCCTGCGTTCCTCCACTGTCACAAGATTGTTGTTATGATGTAACTTTGATCCTAGTCTCTTGATTCTTCCAACCACCTTAACAAGCAGAGACCAGCTGGAGAACCGGGTGAGATGGCTCAGAACATCACTTTGGTCACTGACTTGTGTTGTGTGAGTTGCGAGGGATTTGACTTCGGGGTCACCTACAAGCAGTTCTGTAGAAGAGCTTGGGAACGAGGGCACTTTGGATTCCCATAAAAAACTGGGCCCTGATAGCCAACTTGAGGAAGCGATGTCTGCTGCATGGAGACCCCTGGAAGCGTGGTCAGCTGGGTTTTGAGCTGTATCGACATAATGCCACTGTGTTGGATCTGTGATCTCCCTGATGAGTTGAACACGGTTAGCCACAAAGACATGAAATCTCCTTGCCTCATTGCTAATGTAGGCCAAAACCACTTGGGAGTCTGTCCAGAAAAATTCTTGGTCAATTTGCATCTCCAGTTCTACCTTCAACATAGCACTCAACCTTGCAGCAGTTACAGCTGCTGAGAGCTCCAGCCTTGGAATACTCATGATCTTTGTTGGTGCTACTCTCGCTTTGGCCATTACAAGGCTGCAATGGACTTCCCCTCTTCCATTTTCATACCTAAGGTAAGAACATGCACCATAACCTATGTTACTAGCATCGGAGAAGTGGTGCAGTTCTACCCTCACTATGCTACCAAAGTCTGGAGGGTGAGAGCATCTGGGTATCTTAATGTCCTTCAATGTTTGAAGACCACTCTTCCAGACCTCCCACCGTGGGCTTAAGCTCTCAGGAAGTGCATCATCCCAACCGATGCCCCTCCGGCAAAGTTCTTGGAGGATGCTCTTGCCACTCAGCACAAAGGGGGCTACGAAGCCTAGGGGATCATAAAGAGAAGACACAACTGACAGGACACCACGACGAGTTGGGGGCTGATCTTTTATGTGAACACTGAAACTAAAGGTGTCGTTTTCAACTGACCACTGTATGCCAAGTACTTGTCCTTCTGGTGAGGAGTCTGGGTGGAGTTTCAGGGGTTCACTGGTTATCGCTCTCTCTGAAGGCGCTATGCAAGACATGACTTCCCTTTTGTTGGAGTTGAACTTATGCAGACGTAGGCCAGCAGTTTTACATAGCTCTTGTGCTTCAATGACCAGATCTGTAGCCTCACTGACTGTTGGGACACTAGTTAGGCCATCGTCGACATAGAAGTTCTTCTCAATGAATGCTGATGCTGAGGGATATTCTGCCTTGTGTTGTTGTGCAAGATATTTGAGGCCGAAGTTGGCACATCCTGGAGAAGAGCTAGCGCCGAAAAGGTGAACTGCCATTCTATACTCCTTGGGTTCCTTTTCCACCTGACCGTCCTCCCACCAAAGGAACCTTAAGTAGTTGCGCATTTCTGGAGGAATGTAGAACTGATGGAACATTTTTTCAATGTCGCATGTTACAGCCACTGCTTCCTTTCTGAAGCGACAGAGGACTCCTACAAGGGGGTTTATTAGATCTGGGCCAGTCAGTAAAGTGTCATTAAGGGAAATGCCGTGAAATTTGGCTGAGCAATCAAAGACGACTCTTAGCTTGGCTGGTTTTTAGGGTGGTACACCCCATGGTGTGGGATGTACCATGCAGTTTCTTGTTCTGATAATGGAGGGACTGGTTCTGCATCACCTTTCCTGATTGTTTCCTCCATGAATGCTGTATAGTGTTCATGGTACTGCTTGTTGGCCTTTAATTTTTTCTTGAGGTGTTGAAGACGAATAATGGCCAGCTTCTTGTTATTTGGTAGTGCCGGTGGATTGTTGTCCTTGAAAGGTAGAGGCATCTCGTAGTGTCCATCCGCTCTTTTAGTAATGGTTTCAGAGAGAAACTGTACAAAGTGAACATCGTCTTGAGACACGTACTTGTTTTCATAGTTTCTCTCATTAAAGTCCATTTCTAAAGCCTTTAGCACATCAATGACTGGGGGCAATGGCATTTCTTTCACTGTGACTCTGTGTACGAAACTCTGACTCCCTCTTCTGTCCAGGTGCGGATTTGCAGACCCTATAATGCTCCAACCAAGTGCAGTTCTTTGAGCAAAGGGGTCGTTTTCAGAGCCAGTAATGACCTCTAAGGGGGCTAGTGCCGATGGGCAGTCATAACCGATCAATAGTCCCACCTCACAGTCTTGTAGTGGCTGCAGCTTGTTTGCTAAGTGTTTCAGGTGTGGCCACTGTAGTGCAGTTTCCTTAGTGGGGATGTGTGACTTATCCACTGGGATGAAGTCTCTCGTGTAAGCTTGACTTAGCTGTATTTGAGTCCCAGAGCTAAATCCACGCACTTGCAGATCATGAGCAACTTCACTTGTTATGATGGTGTCTACAGCTGTCATTGTGCTGAGTTTTAGTTGTACTGGCTGAGTGCTCACGTTTAGCTGAGACACTAGATCTGCTAAAATGAAAGTAGAATCACTCTGGGTATCAAGTAGAGCGTAGGTGAGGATTTCTCTTTCGGGCTCAGCTGCAGCTGACAGCAGGACTGGGACAATACAAGATGTAGCAGAAGTGCGTCTTGTCAGTGTGTGGGACATAACTTTGGGAATTTCACTGTCTGCCTTATTCCCTAAAGCTACTGAATCAGCACTTGGTGTTTTTACAGGTTCAGTGTTTCTCTGTATGTGCAGACAGGTAGGATGACGTCGACTACATACACTACATGTGTGTCTCTTTTTGCAGTTCTTTGTGGTGTGGCCCTTTCTCAAACACCCAAAACAAAGGTGGTTCTCATGAATGAAAGCCTTCTTTTCATCAACAGTCTTTGCTGCAAAGGTTGGACATTTGACGACGCCATGTGTTTTATCTTTGCAGACTAAACAAGGGGGCTTTGGCTCCCAAGGCTGGGGTCTCTGTTGAGCTTGGAGTAGATGGCTTCATTTGAGTGCTTGTATTAAACACCTTGGCTCTCTTAGGGAACTTCTCATCTGTGGTTTTGATGCTTAGCAGAAGGGGAGAGGCAATAGGGTTGCAGGCTATTTTGGCTTCCTTTTGCAGGAACTCTGTGAAGCAAGCAAATGATGGATATTCTTGTGACTTATCTAACTCATCCACCACGATACGACTCCATCTGCGCACAATCCATTCTGGGAGTTTCTTGAGAAGCTTGTGATTTTCCTCACAGTCATTTAAGATGGCTAGGCCTTTAACGTGAGGAATGGCCTCAACACAGCCTTGTAGGAAATCTGCAAACTCTCTCAGTGCTACAGGATCATTTGCTGATATCTTTGGCCATTTCATCAACCTCTCTCTGAAGGCTCTTTGAACAACAAATGAACCTCCATACCTTTCCTGCAGGATTTCCCAGGCGCCCTGATAAGCATCTTCTGAATTTCTGTAGAAGAAACCTTCCACTGCCTTACGTGCTTCACCACCAAGATAACTCTTTAAGTACAACATCTTTTCACAAACAGGGAGAGGTTTCTGGTCAATGAGTGCCATAAAGGATATCTTCCAATCTATAAACTTTAAGGGGTCGCCTGTAAATACAGTTGGTTCAGGTGTAGGCAGACGGCTGGAAATAAGCAAGCTTGCAAGCTCTGGGGTCAAACTAGCTGTTTCTTGGTGTCTTGACACCTCAAATGGCACATTTGGAGGTTGGAAAGGTGCAGCTTGTGGATTTAATGAGGTTGGATTTTCACTCTTTGGGCAGAGACCTTGCACTTGGTGGTTCATCTCTTGTTTGTGATTTTCAATGCCATCATAGGCATTGTAAACTCTCACTCGTGCTGCTGCTACCTTCACCTCATTTTCTGCTTGTAGTTGTTGCAACCTTGTTTTTTCCTCTTCCAACCTTAGTTTCATTTCTGCAAGCATCCGTGCCTCTTTGAGTTTTAATTCACTTTCCAGTTTGTTTAACTTTGCTTGTTGCTCATGTATCTGTTGCATTGCTTTTGCCTGTTCTACTTTGGCTGCGAGGTCTGCCTCTGCATCTGCGCGTTTGCTTGAGGATCTAGAGGTGGCTCTTGAGGGCTGAATCTGAATCCTCTGATGACTCTGAAAGGACGGTTTCTGTCTCTGTGTTTCCAAAGATGGAGCCATGCTCCTCCTTATTTAGTCTCATTCTTACTCTTTCTTTCTCGAGTTGGTCATTAAAGGTCTTGTCGATTTCCTCTAAACGTTTATTGATAAGGTCACAGATTTCAGCTGTTAAATCGACGCATGCATCCATTCTCTTAACAATATCTGGAGCAGCAGTGTGACACCGGCGAAAGGGCTCATAATGTTGATGCACTAGTGTTTCTTGGGCTTTAATATCCTTCAGTTTTGTTTGAAGGTCTTCACCTGAACAAAAGGTCTTTAATTTTGTTCTAGTTTCCTTTGCTTGTTCCTTCCAGGAGTCATAAGCTTTATTAAATGCCTTTTCATTTTTCTTTGCTGTTTGTTCATGCATTTCCTGGCCCTTTTCTGTTAGGTTTCGCTCTCTGGAGCTGGACCGCGCCTGTTGCATCTCTTTGGGTTTGTCTGTTTTGTCAGCAGGTGATAACATTTTGCCTATCTGGGGTGTCTTGCCTTTCAAGTGTATCTCTAAATTCACTTCAATTGAGTGTTGGCTTAAACCCAATATTAAGGCCACAAAAAAAATAGAAATTGACACTTGTAAACTTATCTAAATTAGCTTACAACACACACAATGTGACAGAATGTTATAAACAAATGCACTGCTAATACTTTCAAGCTCAGACAATTTACCCTTTAAATAATTGCATCAGTTCAGTGGTAAAGACTTTAGGACATAGCGTCAATTCCAGCTTAGTTGTTCAACTTAACAACAATGAGCATTTACATCACAGAGAAACTATAAATTCTGTTTTAGTGAAGTATCAGTTCTTGACTTGTTATTGGCCAAGGATGTGGTTTTAAAACCACCACTAAATCCACCTGCTCCAGTACAGGTCCATGAGATTAGTCCATGGGGTCTGGATGATGTCGACTCGAGGCGTTAGTGGGTCTTTTACTCACAGTTCAATGCAGATGATGACGCAGTGGGTAATAGTTCATGTGCGGCGTCTTCTTTTCACTGATGATGCCTCAAATGTAGCGACGAGTTTTCACTGTAACAGCCCTTGGCATCAATAAAGGAGAAGAAAGCTTCTGACGGGTGCAGGGGTTTATTGGGAAACATCTGGGCGTGCAGGAAACTCCTGATGCTCCCACGCTATTCATAAGCACCGTGAAAACTATAACAAAATAAAATAAAATAAATACATTTGATCCTTCAATACATAGCTTCACGTAACATACACATTTGTACAGTTTACCTCGCTCCGCTTGCCAAGGGTGCAAATATGAAAACAGCTTTATCCCGTCTTCTCACGAGGCACAGCTAGCTCGATTAGCATGTTGGCTAAAATAACATGGAGCAGCAGTGTAAGGCAAAAGAACGGTACAAACAGGTCACAGAACAAACTAAATAACCCTTAATGTATGGACACACACACATGAGGTAATATTATGACGATAAATCAGATCACTCACATGAGAATGAAAACCTTATCTGCCGCCGAAATGAGCAGGTGCAAGTTTAACATCATTTCCAGTTCCGGGGCACGCACGTCGGATGACGTCAGCGTCACACAATCACAGAGCTTGCGGTCACTTACAACAGACATCAGGAAAAAAAAATACATTGGCTTTTACAGGGTAGCATCTATGAACAATTTTATGCAAAACTTATTTGATTTTGTTAAAGGCAGGGTAGGGGATCCTGGAAAAATGGTTCGAGCAAACTACATTTTAAAAAAAATACACCCGCCTGAAACCACGCAGGAACGTGTGCGCTGATTATTTACAAGCAGGTTGGCGATAACAGCCGAGTGGCTAGCTAGTTAGCTTGCTAGTAAACAACTGAAGAACCACGTTTTAAAGCAGGGTAATTGGCTCATCTCCAGCTCCTTCTGCAGTGTAAAGGCCCTTTTAGACAGGACGCGCAAAGTGCAGGCAGCCGGCAGCAAACCCATCCATTGTGTATGTGGGACCACGGCGGCAGCGTGTTCCGCCGCGCTGTGGAGGTCAGCGGCGCGCGAGGTGGGTGCGCTCAAATTGAAAAATTTTCAATTTGGGCGCCATCCTAGCACATCCAATAGGAGACATGAGATTACAAGTATACCCAACTGCAGCCACAAACCCAGAGGCGTGTCATGAAAATGGGCGTGGTTTGCTGTGAAAATGGGTGTAGTTTGTACTCGTGGGTGGGTGGTCGTTAGGGTTAGGGTAAGGTTCCACTCACTCCAAAGGTGGGCGTGGTTTGTAAGGGGCGTGGTTGTAGGGGTGTGGTTTGTTGTAGCTCCAGCTGCAGCTAGGTGCTACTCCCAGTTTAGGGAAAAAAGTGGTCCTTGGTCAGCCTGAAGTAAACCTGGAAGCGGTCTGTGTGAAAGAATGCAGCTCCCGGACGAGCCTGAACTTCCCCAAGTCCCGCCTTGCCATCAGGATCAGGTGGACCCACACCCTTTTATTTGCTGCTGATCTTTTCCTTCTCCTCAGGAGAAAAGCTCTTTGCTGTGACGATTAGAGGTACATCTTTCACAATGAAGCACGCCGGGGAGAAAACACTTCCTGGGGTCTCATTTATAAACGTTGCGTACGCCAGTTTTCACGCAAAAGTTGGGATTTATAAAAAACAAACTTGACGGGAAAATGTGCGGTCTCTCACGTTAACTCTGACCCATGCGTGCGCAGGTTTTGGAGACTGGGGAAACTGGCGACACAGATGGTAATGTGGGGAACTGAAACCACAGTGCATCATGATTCCCTTGCTGGCAGCGCGGGGTCCTGTCACTTCCATCTAAGTGATATTGTGCTCAGGCTGTTCAACCATTAATTCCTTGTATGGCGGAGCGGTTAGTGCCCATGACTTTCACACAGGAGACCTGAGTTCAAAACCCATATGGGTTCTCGATTTGTCCTGTCACACTCAAACGTTTATTTTCCCCTTCATATCAAATTTCAATTGTATTGGCTTTATAGGATTCAAACCAGCAGCGTTATTTATGCTGCAGGTGAGCTGAAATTAGCCTATAAGAACCTTTCAAATAAATATAAAGGTCCGTAAGCAAACTTATGTGTTAAATTTACTTTTCATCAAAGTTTTCTCACCATCATATTCATCTACCAATAATCATCATGGTAATATATTCACCATATTGATACATAGAATCTGACAAGGTGCGTGGCAGTCAGACTGATTGATGTATAAAAACAAATTTATACTGTGGGGACACTAATGCTGCATCGGTGCTGCTGGAGGTCCTACAGATGGGAAAATTGGAAGGGAGCGCGTTTTCAGGATTCCTGGCCCAATGATGATGACTGGCTAATAATCACATTTACTTTTGCAGCGCTTTTGTCTATGAACTGGACCCAGATACCCCGACCACCGAAACCGTGCCCACCCCGACGCATCAGCAGCTGCTGACCACAGCGCACTCCGTGGTGGAGCCTTTAACCTCACCAAAGACCGGCGGAGGTGTTGACAGGCGAGGGGAGGGCACGGGAGGGGGAATCGCGCTGCACCACACCAGACAGGTGTTCTGTGTTCTGCACACAGTCGCTCTGACTCAGCGTTTCCTCCACAGCGACTTCTGGAACAGACCTCTGTTACATCATTCACCGCCACAACAACCTGCTGTCACTCAGCAGACTTACGTTTATCTGTGTTTCCTGTGACGCCCAAATAAAATGATTTTGTGAGGCTCCACTTCACCAACAAGCACCTCCACTTCCATCTCCACGAAATTACGTTTAAATCTCTTTTTCGATCGCCACGATTCAGTTTTAAATTCCTCAGATCAGCTGGCTCATTCATATGCAGAAACATCCATGAGGTACTTTGCATTGACCATCTATGGTAGAATGTGGGCGTGTCGGAGGCGGAATATGAGCCAAATTCACCTGCGCAAACTTCCAGGAAGAGTGTGATTTATAAAAGGGGAAATTGCTTGAATCTGTGCATACGCACGGTTTTATAAATCTGAATATTTTTTGGCGTACGCAAACTTTTGGTTTTGGGCGTACGTACACTTTTAGTAAAGATCCTACGCAAAGTTTTATAAATGAGACCCCAGGTCTCCCCCAATTTTTTTTTTT